>PVKA01000020.1:0-324140 GCA_004027165.1 Ctenomys sociabilis | reverse complement strand
CTTAGTTTCTATTTGCAAATTTTCCTCATTTTAAAGATGTAGAACATTTTTATTTATGTGATTTTTATGCTCATTTGAATCTTATCTTTTTTTTTCCATTCTTTTACAGTAGTGTCCAGCTTTTTACTGCCTAAGCCATCTGGAGCTTGCTTTGTCGCTTGGCTTTGCTGTGAAGCACTCTGGGAAAGCTAAGTGATCTTAAGGACCTCGAAGATCTCCCTTCCGGTGAGTGAGATAGCTGCTGTGGTCCTGTGGTTTCTTGCCCCTCTAGTTGTGCTCACAATGCTGACCTGCACTTTCATAGGGGTACATGACAGAGCTTTTCCAGAAGTGGAGGAAAGCTATTTTTTCCCTCAGGGACCAACGTAATTTGGCCTGATATTTTCTGTCTCTGAGGTCTGCTTTTATTTTTCTTTCCCCTACCCAGTCAAATGACTTTACAGTCCCTAGCCACACATCTGCCTCTTCTCTGCTTGGACAGATCCCCTATAAGCATGTGCCTAGCACCACCCTAGCCAACTAATTTGCTTGCTACACTTTTCTCAGTTGTTATCTACACGTGGCAATAGAATGGGACCGTGGTGATTAGCTGGACCTTCCGGTGCCACATGCTAGACTGTAAAGACATCTCAGTGGCTCACACTTCACTTGCTTGGTCCGTTGTGCTATTGTTAGTCTACTCAGGCTGTGTCGTAGAAAGAAAAAGGAAGGAATCAGCTCTCTTTTATGTTTATATTCAAGCTTTTGTGCTTTGGTTGGTCTTGTATTGGCTTTCTCAGTATTCTCCTCCCCATCAAGCTGCTTATTTCAAATGCTGGCCTAGGGCTCTGTTCGGGACTCTTCCAACCATCTTCTGATTTTTTTTTCCTTATTTATCCTTCAATTTACATAGAATTAAAAAAATACATAGAATTCAATTTAATTCCATTTTTAGTGCAGAGGAGCAAATTTAGCACTTTCCACAGTTTGGGCAAGAACTTTGCCACTGAGCTACAGCCTCAGCTGTCTTTCACTTTTAGATCTTTCTGTTTGGTTTTTAAAGTCTAATCTGCCCAAGAAGGCTCACTTGGAGGTGGAACAATTAGTCGGTTCTTTGAGCAGCTTTTCTTTTTCTTTTTTTAAAATGTATTTAGTACAGGGGACTAAATGTGTTTACACAGATTAGACTCACAGTGATCCACCCGATTTCAGCCTCCGGAGCATTTTGTGTGTCTTTAATGTACTATGCGATGCTAATTTGGCAGTGGGGCATTGGATTTAGCTACAATATCAGTTATTTCATGAATTTCATTGTTTGAATATGTGTAGAGACAGTCAACACATAAATGGCAAGTATATCTGGGTTGTATTCTTTTTTCATACTTAAATTTTTATTGCTAACAGTAGTTCTGTGTGAAAATGAGATGGTGAGTAAAGAGGAGGTCTTGGGTGGCCTAGACAGAAGTGGATTTAAGGCCCAAGGTGATAGCGTGCCTGCTCTCAAAAAGAAGGGGCGCATAAAATGATATTCACTGAACTTGGCTCCATTTAGGAAGTTCAGGAAGCACATGTGGAGAGAGTATAAAATGCCCAAGTGGGAAAGTCTGAAGGGCATAGTGACAAATTATGTTATATAATACAACAAACTACACATTCCATATTTAGGTATACATTCAGGAATGAATGAACGTTAACAGAAATTCTAGCTGCACTTTGCTGGGAAACAAAGTAAAGTCCAAGCAAGTTATTTGACATACCCTGCTCTTCCATGGCTAGTTTTAGAGAGAGAGAGAGAGAGAGAGAGAGAGAGAGAGAGAGAGAGAGAGAGAGAGAGAGAGAGAGAGAAAGAATTCTGTTTGACTTTTTATCATGATTTCATTCTAAGAAAGGTATTCAGTTTAATAAATAATGGTTGTCATGCCTCAGCTTTCTCTGTTGGAGGCAGGGAGAGTTTCACCAGGTGAACCAGGATGTCCTTGAGCTCTCTGTACAGCCTGGCTGATCTCAAACTCAGGCTCCTCATCCCTTAGCCTCAGATGTGATAGAATTTCCACAGTACCTGTTCCTGTGCTAGTGTCTAGAAGTAAGATACAAGTTGATTATACAGTTGATTTGGTGAGAAGTCCTCTCTGGCTTCCAAGAGGCTAAGTATAAATTGGGTGCCATTATATCTAAGAAACAATCCTGGTCCCACTGTCTGTGGCATATGCTGTGTCTTGGTTTGCTTTTGTTCTTATGGAAATATAACCAAGTGCTTAGGAAATCCATTACACATGTAGAGTTGTCAATTTTGGAAGAAATAGGAAGGCGTATGGTGAAACAGACCTAAGACTCTGGCATATCCTATGCTAACCCATCTGTCCTCTCTCAGCAAAAACAGACCAGAAAACTGCAGGGCAAGAAACAGTGAGCTTTGTGGTGGGTAGGACCTGGAAGAACAGAGCCTGCTGTGGAAACTGAGAACCTTTCTGGAGATCCTAGAGGTGCTTTTGACTGTGATTGCCTAGTTGTTATTCTTTGCTTCTCTGTTTTTTTAAATCATCTTTATCATATGGAATTTATTTTTCTGATCCAATTTTCCAGTAAGAAATGACAGAATTGTTTTGAGGTATTTGATGGTCAGAGAAATAAGTAGGTGGAATGGAGCGGGAATAACGAAGATTATCATGTGGCTTTGGGGAGGGAAAGGTTTCCCTAATATTGGGCCTTTCTGCAATTGTCACAACATATCTCAGAGTTTTGATGCTAGAAGACAAGGCATGGACACTCCCATTGTTCCCAAACCCTTTATGGTGGACCACTTGACTGACAGACCTGCAGGTTCAGTCATTTACGTGGTGCTTTCATTATTATTTGTTGCCATCCTTTGCTCAGAACAGTAAATTTTTACTATTTGCTGCTGCAGCCAGAAATGCTCTGAATTTTTTCTATGTCATGAGCCAGTCAGTGAGGCAGGCTTGGCTTGTTGAAAACTATTGTCCTCGTCTAAGAGAAGTTCTCCCACTGAGACTTACCCACCTACTCTGCAAAGGACTCTGTGAGGCTTCTGCCCTCTGCTGTTCGCTTCCAGAGTCACTTTCCTTCCTACTAGAATGAATGAGAGGCTTTGCCAGGCACCAGGAAGTCGGCTAGCCCTAAATCCCTGTGTTTGCAACCCCTCAGCTCCTGCGCAGATCATCTCTGTCATTTTCTTTTCTGGTAAAACTTACGCCTGAGTTTTAAATGCTATACCTCTTTGACCTTATGAAGCAAGATCCAAAGGTCTACAGTTTTTCCAGCCAGGGATCTACCTTAAACAATTCCATAAAAGTTCTTCTGCACTAGATTTAAGTGGAAATTCTTATTGCCCCAAGGATGTCATGCTTGTTTTCAGTCCAAGTCGATGAAATGTGAGAAATGAGTCCATTATCACTAAAGCAATGATTTCTCCATGGCACTCACTACTTATATTACAAAATGAAAAGAAGAAAGCAATTAGCAATACAAGAAAAAAAATACTCTGACACTTTTAAAGATTGCTTTGATAAGGGATAAAGAGAACCAAGTTATTCTTTTTTCAATTTTTGAAAAAAATTATTAAAAGCAAATCTTACTTTATGGAAAATTTGGGTGAAGCCACTAGAATTGTGTGTGGTATGTGTTTCGGACCACACTTCCATGAGGATGGTGTGGACCAAACTCCTTACCTGTACACTCTGCAACCCATTTAAAAGATGGATAATACTCACTGTGTATTGCATAAATAAGGGACAACAGCTCCTTTAAGAAATCAGATTAACACCTTTTTTCTAGTATAGGATTTAGTCCTATGCAGTACTAAGATTAGTAGCACAACATTGGAAGTCTTATACTGAGTTCCGTTTTCTTTTCCCTCTTTTTTGGGGGGCAGAGGGAGTAGCGTCAAAACACCCTTTAATACTCCACTTCTAACCTTTAAGATGAGTGTGTTTCAAGATGTGTTTTCCTGAGCCAAATGCCTGAGTTACCTCTTAACATTGTGAGATTTACAACAGGTTTTCTTTAAATATTTCACATTCTCTCACATCAAGTCATGTAATATTTTATAAAGCATTTTCTTCGGAATTTAAAGAATAAATCAGAACTCACATAGCATGAACAAGGCAACTACAATGCTTACAATGATTTAGCACAACAATGATGCTCGTCTCTATTTTCCAGGTAGCGTTGGCTCTACAATTTACCTTTGAAGAACCTAAGTTTATAAATCAATGAGATGTTTGTAACACGAACTAAGAAAAGTAGTTATAAAGCATGGAATGTTTTAGTCAGGTTTTTGGAAACTAGAGGTATAATATCTTTGAATGGCTTATGCTATGGCTACAAATTTGTTATCAAAAAGGTAAAGTAACACACAGTTATTGTTCATGTCATTAAAACTGTGCTAGCAGGGATGAGCAAATTTATGTAAAGTCAAGCAATTTTATATGGTATTGAGGACATATAAGAAAGAATTACATATGACAAGCCCAATTCGACTGAAATGCTGAAAGACAGAAATTGTGTCAGCTTAACATAATTAAGTATCACTATACCTAATATAAGTTATAAGTCAAATTCCGCCTGAGTAGTTTGAGTGTTTGCTTGTGTATGTTTGTCCCTATGTGTGTGCAGGTATTAGACATGCATGGTATGCCATGTGCATAAACTGGGCTATATGAGTATTACTGAAGTCTATGAAAACAGTGACATACAGAGAAAATAAATAAGTGTAGCTGATTCTTGTTGGTGGCATTCATGTTCCATGCAGTCCCTGTTGATACCTATGAAATTCATAAATACTGAATCACTGCTTCAAGATGAAACACAGGGTTAGGAAACAGAAGCCCTCACACAACACCATTTTTCATCACCCAATCAATAGACGAGTACGTAAGCTTGCTTCATGTGCAACTCTGTGTACAGAAATCTCATTTAATATTTGCTCTTGATCTCTTCCTGCACTCAGCTAGCAGCAGTATGTTCTGTGCCTGAAGAAAGCTTAGGTAACACATATTCTCCAAAAGATACATCACAGGCTTCTTAGACTTAGGAAAATTAGATATGCTGCACAAATACACTCAGGGACCATCTTAAGCAGCAGAATCACTAACAGAAAAAGACCAAAATATATTTTTAAAAAAATGTGTCACTCAAAAGGCAATGAGACAGACATCTATAGAACAAGAACTGAAACAAGAAGCCAGAGGGATGGGAATATGGCTCCATGGCAGGACACCTGTCTGGGAAGTAAGCAGGAGGGACTGAGTTTGATTCTTGGTTTAAGAAATAAAGCCAGGGATTCCCTGGGTGAGAGGAACAAGGACATTAGTCTTCAGTTTTCAATTATGGAAGCACAAATAGGGTGAAATCACAAGTTCGGAACCCACAAATGGTAAGAAATGACTGTCTCTCCCTCTGAAATGTTTTCACATGATTTTTAACTGGATTTATAACATTAATCTATCAACTTCTTCCTTTATGAAGTTCTAATTGAACATCAGTATCACAGCAGAATGTGATGTTCTTCTGGTCAGACTCAGAAGTTTAAGTTGATGTTGACCCAGCCCTTTCCTACAAAAATATAAATATCTTATTTTTATGTAGAAGATTTAGTATCTTCTAGCAGAAGTAGTGTGATTCCTGTTGAGTATGGTGGACAATCAACACAAAGAGGGAAACATGTTCAGAAAAATCACAGACACTATATTTTTCCACTTTTTGCTTGAATTACAATTCACCTGCTTCTAGATGCTGCTGGAATAATACTTCTCATTTTATGTGAGAATCAATTTGAAAAATGAATCTTCTAATTAGTCTTTGTGTATCTTTTAAGAGTATAGTGTGTTAAATAAGTGGTTTTAAGAAAGAAGTCTTTCTTGCTTTCTAAAAGGTTCAATTATATTGGAAGATCAAGTAGGTTATTTTTAAAATTAAAATAAGTGACGTGAAACTCAGAGGAGAGAGTTATCACGGTTATCATTTGGGGCATAACGCAAAAGGGAGAGCAGTAGAGAGAAAGAATGCCTAGAGTGAGGTGAAAATACGAGGGAGGGGTTGGATAAGCACGCTGCAGAGCAACAGTGACTGCCTATTGAGGGCCTGGCACCAGCCCACTGCTGTGAGCATACTGTAGCCCCCCAAAGACCCATCCCACAGGTTACATAGGAATGAACAATGTCTCAGTGTGCAAACAAAGACAGACAGGGATACAGCTAAAGAATGACAGCAGAGATTCAAACTCTTCTTTCCTGTTCTTGCTATTTACCAAGTCCTTATGCCAGGTGAAAATTATTTGTCAACTCTCAAAGTCTTAGCCTTTTTCTGCAAGTCATTGATTGCAAACTAATATTATTACCAGGGCATTGCTACCAAAACAACAAAAAGTGCGTCGCCAGTGATGCAGGCGAATGTGAAAGTGGTCAGCATAACGATCTGAGCATGATGTAGAACAGTGAGGCGGTATTCTTTTTTCCGACATCTTTCAATGTGCCCACTACTTCTAGAAGAACATCTAAGACAGTGACCACAGCAGAGTCCCTTTACCTGAGGTTTTGTTTTCCATAGCTTCATTCATTTATAGTCAACTGTTATCTAAATCTCTAAATCATGCAATGGAAAGTTCCAGAAATTAACAGTTGATGATTTCTAAATGGCATACTATCCAGAATAATGTGGTGAAATGTCACACTGCCTTGCTTTTTCTCTCTTGGAGTATGAATCCTCTCTGGGTGTCCACAGTGTATATGAGACCCACCCTTGCTTAGAAGCCTCTAACATTGAATTGATTGTTGTCATGGTAGCACAACACTGGCTCTCAAGTATTATATAGTCTTGTAATCATTTTATTTTATTAATTATTATTGTTAATTTCCTGTTCTGCCTGGTTTATAAATTCACCTTTATCATAGACATGTTGTGTAGAAAAACATGTCTTTGATTTGTGCATTCACTAGGCTGTCTTGAATATGTCCTTTAGATAAGGGGTTGGGGGAACAAATATACTATGACTTTAAACTCTTTTAAATGGGTCATCTCTATTTTTAAAAACAAGACGATAGACTCAGATAGAGCATTTATTAGCCAATAGTATCTATCTAGAATTAGGGTTCAATGATTTTTAATTTATTTATATAGTTAGATCTGTTTATAACAAAATTACTAATTTTTGAAAGTTTATTGGGTAATTACCTTTTAAAAGACTGTTAGGACTGGGGAGATAGCTCGGCAGTATAATCGCTTACCTGGAAAGGGCAATGACCTGGGTTCAATCCCTGGTACCGCATTTTATGCTGGCCCCCGAACACCTGGAACGCTGTGCCAATCACCAAAACCTGGTATGGTGACACACGCTTGTATTGCCAGTGCTAGGGAGACTAAAAACAGGAGGATCAGCACGAGTCCAAGCTGCATAGTGAGATCCTGCAACACCCAAATACATAAAAAAATAAATAAATCATAATACTTTATTTTTATTTATTATTTATTTATTTTGTACAGGGTCTTACCACACAGCTTGGCCATGTAGTGACCCACCTGTTTTCTGTCTCCCCAGACCACAGGCATGAGCCACTACTCCCAGACTCTGACCAGTTCAGCCCACCTTGGGGGAAGGGCTGGCACTGTATGTGATAGCAGGTATCGAATTGGGGTCCTTGCACTTGCATAAGCAGGCACTTCAGTTCCCTGAGCCATCTCACCAGCCCAAGTACTGTATTTTAAAAGAATTGAGATCAATAACCATAACAAGAAATCATGTCAATGGTATGAGGTGTTGACCATGACCATAGTCATGGTGACCATGAAGCCAGAAAATATTGCATTACCGGAAGTAGACCAAAATGACGGAAGTAACTGTCAGTGAGTAGCCAGTATGAGCAAGTGGGAGGCTCACACAGAGAATTGGAAGACAATAAGCTCAGCACAGAAAACCTCCTGGCTTTTGCTTTTCACCAGAGAAGAATACAGATGTAGCTCTGGAAGGCAGGACTGATCCGTAGATGTTTTAGTTTCCTCTAAATCATGGCATTCAGGCAAAGAATGTTAGTAACTACCTCCCCTTATTATTTAAATTCAAGTAAGAAAACAAATTTGGGCAAACCCACTTTATTCAGGTGCCCTACTTATTAATCTAAGCCTGATATGTTGGGGATACTGTCTGACATTCTTTTTAAGGAAACGCCAGGGCCTAACCAACTGCTTGGGACACAATGGGTGCTCAGTAAATATTTTCAGATGAATGAGTAAATTCTGCCCACTGAAGAGCCTTCACTGAGCCCACTTTATGTAATGACAAGTAAGAACTTTGATGGACTTGGCATGAAGAGGAAAAGAAAATTAAATTTAGATTTAGTAAGTGTGTGGCTATCAGTGAGGTCAGCAATGTCGATGTGGAAGCGTTTTGCAGATGCAATGCTGTCAGATGAATTGTCTGTAGCACAAAATGGAGATGTTAAATCAATTTAGGAGGCCCAAAGCACACTTTAATGTTAGTCCCGAGAAAACTATTACGAGTGTCAGGAGAGGAAAGGTTACTGGCCACTGAGTTTCTCAGTAGAGATGTCAAGTGTAGTCACTAGGGGACAATAGAGCTGGCATAGAAGCCCCATCGGTAGGGCACTGGAGAACAGGGAGATGCCACGCACACTCATGACGATGCCATTCCAGTAGGACATGGAGGCGGCCAATTCAGGAGATAATCATTTCTCCATGACTGTGTATGTATGTATGTAGGTGTGTTCAAAGCTGGTGTCAAGCAAGATGCTTACGAAAGTTACCTAGGGCTCTCTTCTAGCCATCTGGAGTGGCTCCTTCACATAAATTACTGAAGTCACCAACTAGATTTGACTGTATGGAATAAGGCATTGATCGAATGATTGCATTTTGATATGCTTCCTGATAAATGTATAAGAAATACTAGTGACGTTGCTTGTGAAAGGGAAGGTTATAAACATTTTATAATTCAAGGCTCTGTATTATACATTCTCAAATGTCTAGTACATTGATGAGTTCTCACTATTTTATCAAGCAAAACTCCACTAAATGAATAAGAAACATTTCAAAGGTGTATTCGTTCAGTGTTCAGAATCTGGCTTCAGATGACCCATAAACTCTGTGCTATAAGATTGCTCTGGAAGGTCATTTTATATATAAATCAGATTGAAAATTATCCCAAGATACAGGTATATTTTAGACAAAATATTGAAAATCTAGCCACAATAGCAAATTCTAGAACTTTAGAAGAGCTAACGTGTGGATCACATTCTATCCTGAGCTGGCTCTGGTAGAAATTGCACATTTCTTTTCCATAGTACTGCATGGGAAACTAGCTCATAGTTATGTACTCCTTAAAATTTCTGTTAATCACCCAGCTTTACCAATTTTATTACTTTCTGTTTTCAGATTAAGTGGAATGCAGCAATTAGATAGCCATTATTTGACAGTGTAACTTCAAGATAGCATTGTATTTACTATAAAGCAAGAGTCCGATCTTTTTTGACGCATTATGTCAGCATCAGAACCCAGGATGGAATTCTGTCTGACAACTTTCTAAATAAGCAAGGCTTATGCAATGTCTTGATCAGGTACTGCAAGGCTGAAAAAAATTACACATGCCTGTTTATTGTTTGAGGTTTTTAGTCATTATAAATTCTTTAACATACAGGACTTAGTAAATAATCTCTTCAATTCAGATATAAGAGATGCATTTATTATAAAATTTAGTGATTCCAGATCACCAAAATGAACTTCAGTTTGCTCTTTTACATGCTTGAGTGCAACCTTTGCTAATAAAGAAATTCCCCTGACCTTGGAATGACGTCAGGAGACAAAGTAAAGGTGAGACACAGCAGCCTTCTAGAAAAACTCAACATAAATTTGAATACATGCTGGAGAGGGGGCAGTTATCACCATGGTGATTTTATTCTCTCCTAGATGGAACTCAAAATGAAAAGGGAGGAGTTTCCCAGGCAGAGATGCTGAAATAGGGAAATCAAAAAGCTGGATACAATTTCTTGCTGTTATTGGAAATGCTTGAAGTTTGCAGCCTGTATTTGGCATCAGCTACCCAGCATTATTGTTAGGCAATCTGAAAATTGCACTTGGACTATGAAAATATTTATAGACCGTTGTGAGGTTATCCTCTATTTTTTTGTTAGAAAGTATAATTACACTGGTCCTTACTGCAGACAATATTAGTAAATGTTCACTATTCCCTAACACCATCAAACCCTTGTGTGCTTCACTTGAAACTTATGAAGCCTGTGTTATAGATCCTTTACTCCACCTTAAAGGTGTGAACAGAAAAGCTGAAACATTCGTGGTAGGCATTCTCATCAGGCTGTATCAAAAGCTCTATTCTCATGGAGGCTGCTTTGTAATATTTTGCATAGGTCACAAAGCTAGCAAGTAACATATATAGGATTCAAACTGAAGCTAAAATTGAAAAACCCTATCATAAATGACTAATTAGACTGTCAAACATAGATAAATGTTCTATATTTTTAGAAGGCTTACTTAAGATTGGCCATCCCTACAGGTCACCGTGTGGCGTGAGCCAGGCTGGTAGACTGGTGACATGTGTCTGGAAGGCTCACATCTGTTGTTACTTTTGTGTTTCTGTCTATGAATCCTAGTACTGAATGGCCAAGAACATATGATATTTCACATCAGGAGAACTCCCTCTGGATTTGGGGGAGGTCCTATCACACACCACTGAAGAGCAGTCCTATTCTAATGGGGAAGAGCTTTTCTATCAACTGAATATTTAAAGCAGAAGTGTACTGAAAACAGACCTGGCTGCCATTGTGGTGACAGATGTCACAGCTAGACCACCCCCAAACAGTCCTGGAATGACTCTTCAGAATTGTGCACGATGCCAGCAGTCATTTTCAAACACCATGTTCTTCCCTTTGCTTTCTGTGTGACCTTCATTCATTATTTCTTTCCGCTCTACTTCAGAGTTTTGCCTTTCAAAATTGAAAAAAACAATTTTTTTCCCCTTTGAGAGCAGTCATATATTCTAGGGGGATGAGTGGGGAATGTTTATCAGCATTTGAGAGTCTTGACCTTTTGCTTCATGGCCCAGAGGTTCCTAGTGCTGTTCCTCTCCGAACTAAAAGTCAAAAGGGCTTCTTTTGTCTTCGTGGTGAATACTTAGGAGAAGGCCTCTGCACTGTCTTCATTTCCCTGTGGAAAGGCGTGGGAGGCAGCTCCTAAGCGCTGGTGTTTGCATGCACCTGTTTGTTTACTTTTTTAAATGTAATTGGGGAGATGCCTGGAAGCATGAGTCTGTTTCTCCAGTGCACTCAAAGCAGATTGAAGCATAAAGAAGACAATCACAGCTTTGTATTGTGCCTCTGTTGCACATACAGTTCTCTAAGTTGGTGTTTTGCAAAGATGGAACAATCAGAAACTGCCTGGAATGCAAACTTTAAGTGAGAAGATAAAACACTAAAAAGTAATTAGGAATGAATGTGAAAAAAATAGTAAACTGTATTCCTTATCAGGAACTCATAATAAATGTTCATAATAAGTGGCTTTCCATGCTGTTTTCATTTAAATATTATGTAAAAAAAAAACAAAAACAAAACAAAACAAAAAAAACCTTAAAGCACATACAATGCCTGGCCCCTACTCTCAATTGTGATTTATTTTATCCAGGTTGGTACTCATATATCCATATATTACATGGTCTAAATTTAGCTAATCGTCTAAATCTAGATCTGCATACCATTTCTACTGTGTCTCAGGTCCCTGCTCCACACTCCCACACTAGGTTGGCTCTCTCTTGTCTTTCTGATCTAGAGTGATTCTTTTTCTCTGTTCTTTGTTCTGTCTTCTGCCATCTATCACAAAGCGCTCTGCCTAGTTCTTTGCACTTCTACTCTTTTTGTGCCATAGTTCCCTCAACTCTCATTATATTGCTAACGATGTAAACAGAACCTTCTAGAGTTGTTTAGTGTGTCACAGAAGTGAACTGTGGCTCTGCTTTTCCTAACCCTTGATACTTTCTTGTCATTCTAAAATCAGTGTGTTCTACTTTATCCAACCCAAATTACCAGTCCAAACTATTTTTCATTGTTTTCTGCTATTTAAAACATCACCATTAAAATATAGGGATACAATGGGTAGCTACTATTTCTGGCTCACTCGGTGTTTATATTTCTAATATCTGGAATTTACCATGCTGTGCAATGTGTTCCCAATAAACATCTCTTAAATAAATGAACTGTGTATTGTATACAAAGCCAGGAATCTCTAGCAAAATATACTAATATGAAGTATTTGAACTTCACAAAAAAAACTAAATGGTAAGGTAGGATTCTGAGCAGATAAAAGGAGTTTGATCCCTGAAGGAAGAGCAGTATTTCTTGAGAGCTGGAGTAAGTCACATTGGGGTAGAGCAAGCCTGTGTGCTAGACAGCAGGGACAAAGTTCTGATCAGTGAAGTTAGTCCAATCCCATGAGATAATAAAATCATCTAAAGTGAAAACAATAATTAAAAATAGGTCACAATTGAATCTAACTCAAATGTGTCTAAGTGGTTTGAACAGAATGGCAGTGAGGATGTAGGTTGTCTCCAACTCGTGTAGAAACTGTGAAAGCTATAGACTTTTCCAATTAATATTCCTGGAAAACAGAGAAGTGGCCAAGGATAATAGTGATGATAACCGCTGCGCTTTATTGAGTGTCTCCTCTGTTGGTGGCACTGGACCAAATATTTCCGACCTTTAAATCATTTGAAGTTTTACAGGAAACTTATAAGGCAATTCATATCCCTAAGAGAGCATCATTAAGACCAAGATGCAAGCAACTGATTGAAGCTCACCCTCATGTAAATGGTTGAAATGGGATTTGAACCCAGTAATATGGACCCCAACTTAATGCAGTCATCCAAACAATGGACTACCTTATTTGGATCCAGCTTTGCCCAGTGGGACTCTGGTATCTATCTGACTTTTCTGTGTACCTATCTAGTTAATTAAAATTAAAGTACAAAATAAAGAAAATCTTTGAATGAAAGATTGTGAAAGGCTGTTCAATGTAGCATTTGGAACACGAAATACACCAAATACATACTTATGGGACAGAAGAATATTATGAAAGATATTCTGGTTCTTAAGATGCACAAGTAACAAATCCTAGCTGCAAACATTTCCATAACTAAGAACAGGAAGGTACTTTTGCATATTTTGCATCATTCAGGTCACTTTTAATCATTGTGATACTGTAGTGTAATTATTGTAAGAAGACCATTTGAGGACCCTATGGGGGGGTCATAAAACTGATAAATCAATCAGCTGATTAATTGAGCAGGTAGGCCAAGCCAAAACAGAGAAGTGGCCAAGGAGAGTAGTATGACAATAAAAAGGGAAATTAAAACCATTTCTCCAGCAAGAATATAAGCTAAGTAAGTTGACAGCTCCTCCTGAATTTGGGGATGGACTTAGAAACAGAGTAACTAAATTGAGGTTCATTTGAACTTAGTTTCCTGGATATCAGCTGAATAGCTAATTTACTTTGAACTCCAAGCCCACAAAGCCACTTGTTTAAAACAAGTTCTCCAGCTGGGGATATACTTCAGTGGCATAAGCACCTGCCTGGAAGCACAGGTCCTGAGTTCAACCTTTGTTAAACAAACAAGTTTTGTATATAGGACCAATACAGAATTCATAATCTGAACTTCTTTCCTTGCTTGGGCATTCATCAAGAACTTACTTTACTTAATAAGCTTACTTCTTCTCAATAAACACTCTGCCAAATTCTTTGTTTTGTCCATGAACTTATTCTTGAACTTTGTAAGAAAAATCTCAGATTTTTACAAAATTAACTATTTCAATATAATGCAATTTACTGAGAGAGAGTCAAAATTGTTTGCTATGTTTCAAAATTCTTTACAAACAGCTATGCAAAATAGGCCAAAAAGAGTGTCTATTCAATTTTTGGGTGTTATTTAAATAAAATGGAAATGGAATAAATAAATGGACTGCTTGTGTCTGGTAATGGTTTAATTATTTGACTGAATTTTGTACTCTTGCAAAGGAGATTAGGAGCTCTTTCAAAGAACTTTGATATACTATAATTGTTTTTTTTTTTTAATTTCATGTAAATTCATTGCATACTAGATTTTTTTCCTAGCATACCCTTAAAGCATGAGGCTGCTGTGACTAGTACTGTGGTAGGACTTGATTAGGGTGTGTATATTCAAAGAAGCCAAAAAATCCTAGTTGTAGTGCCAGGAATCAGGAATTAAAGACAGATAAGGGAAATGAACAGAGAGTTACAAAGGAAAAACTGTTGCTTAGTTTAATCAGGTTTAGTTTCCTAATGCCTCTTGGCTTGGATCACGTTATTTTCCAGAGGTGAAAGATTTGGACAAAAGGTAGCAGATTGGGAGGAAACTGGAGTAGAAGGAGGATCAGATCTAGGAGCTCCCAGGCAAGTCTGCTCCCAGCTCTGAGCACGGGCATCTGTGTCTTCCTTTATGAACGATCAACACAGATAGAAAAGGTAATTCCTGTTGAATTCAGGTACCAGTACAAAGAAAGAGCTAGTTTTAGATAAATAACCTCAATTGATACTGAGTGCACAGGTGGGTATATTTCCTTTTCTTTCTTTTTTTAAAAAAAGATTTATTACCTTCAAGAAAAAAATCGGTAACAGAATATTCTAGTGTATTTTCTTAAAAAATTGGAGCCACTGCTGGTTTGTTTCTAAAACAAATTGTTAATTCAAAACTAACAGAATTCTCCTCTTAAAAAAAGATGGTGGTTGCTTATTTACTTCGTTTCAAGGTTTTTTTCTAATTCAGTTCCCCTAGCAACAGAGACATCTGTCTCTATTCTCTTAGTCATTAAAGCCAAAGAAAGTAGCTGCTTCAAAAATAATAAAGGCAATTTCTATGAATTGGGTAACTGTTAATTGTTGCCAAGAAATCTTAGTGAGATAATGAGGCATACAGCAATTGACAAAGATCTTTTCATTGATGTATGAGCTTCCAGCTAGCCCATGGTGGTTAGCTAATATATACAGTACCATCCATGAGGTATTGTATGATTCGCTGTGTAACACAAATAGAGAAGTGATCTTTACTCTTTCTAATTTCTTTCAGAAGTATGCCTTGCTGTGATTTTTCTGATTGCTCAGTAACTAATCATGCCTTGGGATTCCAGGGAATATATTTGCTTACTCCATTTCATGAAAGTAGAAAGGTTTAAAGCATTTACAATAGAGATCAATGCAATAAATAGTATAGTAGCGGATGGTGGTGTGAAAACAGAATATACTTCTCGTTTGAGTTGTAGATTCTGCAACCATTTGAATGAAAATACTACAAATTGCAATAGATTCTAAAATGTATATTGGCGTTTGTGCTAAAACCATTTGCAGGCCCCTTATAATGAAACCCCAGTCACCCTGTACAATAGCTTTGCTAATAAACACAAAACAGTTTCTCAACGCTTTCTGCTTTCCCATCAGCCAAGGAAGCAAATTATATTAAGTCAGTATTTTTTATTATTGGCCCAATGTTTGGCACATGCCTGGCTGTATGTGAAACTACTGTTAAATGGGTAATAACAGAAGGGGAAACCAAGCATATAGAATCAGCTTTTTGTGATTTTTTTTATAATAAGGAAATATGGCTCTGATAACCAGATGTAGAATAGTTTATTGTAACACTGGCCTTATAAGTCTATTTTAGTTTCTTAAGTGGGGGGGTGGTAATTGCAAATGTAAAATGTCAGAAATGCTGAATCTATTTCAAATTTAGAATGTTTATAAAATTTACATATGTATGGATAACTATCAGGGGAGCTACAATGGATCCTAAATACATATCAGTTTTGGTAGAGCTTTGAATAAGAATTTCACTTCTATTAGAGCATGTTATGATACAGTACAGATAAGAAGCAGAGGAACTAAAACATGTTTTTAACCTCGCAGTGACATTTGTTTTATGTCAAACTGTAGGTATATATAGTTTGATGCATTATACAAGTAGTCACTACTTGTATAATGCATCAAACTATATATACCTACAGTATATATAGGTGATGCTTGGAAGTTGGATAAGATCTTTAAATAAAATGTAGGCATAGTTGCATAAATCCTTTCAATTTAAGGATAGTTTTATAATTTGTGAAGTATTTTTCTTTTTAAAATCTTCTAAATACAGATATTTCTAGTAAATGCTTCTGCATATCAATGAATAAAAGATATTATCTTTTAAAAATTACAGTTTTCATCTGCATAATTTCACACTGTTAAGGTGACAAACTGTTAATTTCCTTTCAAGATGCTTCTAATATAATGAAAGTAGAAAGAATGTTTCTAGCAACCAAGTAGAAATAGACTTGAATAACTGTGGTGACTTTTTATCAAAAGTTTAAATAATGCACTGTAAAGAGAATCATGGCACTTGATGTGTCATTTAGGACACACTCTAAGGATCTCAGAGTTGCAGTACTGGCTTTGTTGATCAAGTTTTACCGTATCGTCCATCATCATGTCGTTTAACAGCAGGCTCTGGCGGATGGCTTGAAAAGAATCTTTGTCTCAAAACACAATAACACAGGGCTCATCTCTTCATAGAAGACAGGAAAAGTAAAGCGTGGGCCACATGTGACCTACCACCTATGCTTTCACATGACCCATAAGCTAAGAAATATTTTTTTCCTTTCATAGCTGGTTAAAAATAATTAAAAGAACTAAAATATTTAGTGCTGTGATAATTACATAAAGATAAAACTTAATTGTCTGTAAAGGAGATCTCAGTAGAAGACAGCGAACACATTCGTTTACATGTGATTGCTGTACTGCTGTATGAGTCAAATAATTGTGACAGGAATAGTCTGAACCACAAAGCTCAAAATATTATTGTAATTGATTAAAAATTAATCCTTATTTGAACTCTTACCAGAAAGCTTTCTGACTCCAACTCTAGATTTATAGAGCTACAATATCAATGTCAACTAAAAATATGCAAATAATATATTAGAATATATTATTAGAATATATTATATTTATATATTAATATATTATAATATATTCTTGTCACTCTTTGACACAATTCTGGAAGTCCTCTCTGTGAGCACCTTTACTTGCATACCACTCAATACATAGCATACCTTGACTCAATTACCCAAATTGATCCAAATTATTTGTCTTTGATAGGCATTTTAAAGTTGAGAAAGAGCAAGAAGCTGCCACATCCTCTCCAATGATTAAGATGAATGAGAACTCACTCTCATGTTTTCACATGACAGAAATGGCGATGATCTAAGTTGACTCAGGACATTAACTCACCAAGTGTAGAAACCAAGCGAGAGATGAAATCTTTCTGCTTTGGGGTGGGAGGAAGATGGTTTGGATGGGTAGACAAAACCCAAGTGAATTAGTTGCTATATTTTGGTGACAGTTTGAAATTCAAGTTGATTTCTGGAGTTGCTGGTTTGGGGAAAGACTGGTTTATTCTCTTCAGGGTGCTGTGGAATCGCATCAGTAGTTCTGGGGCAGAGATCTAAGAGCCTTCTGATTGACTCAGAAAATGGTGAGAAACACCCCATGACATCTTTCTAGAGGCAGGAACTGGTGATGTATCAGCAGCCTTTCAAAGGAAGAATAAGAGTGAACAGAGGTAGCAGGAAAGAAGTAAACCAGATGAGCAATATTAATGTCTAAGCAGCTAAACAAAAACATCTAAAAAAACAAAAATTCTGTTCTTGGACAGAGTAGTCAGTTTTAAAATTTATTGCAAGTACATATTTCCTATTTTATTTTTATTTATTATCATTTTATGGAAGTATAATGAATGTACAATAAGCTACACACATTTAAAGCATATTCTTTGGTAGGTTTTGATATGTTTATGCCTATGAAGGTATTATGGCTTATGTCTCAATGTCCCCCTAAAGCCTTACATAATAGTAAATGAGAACATTGAGGAAGATTGGATAATGTAAGCTTTCTAGTTGACTTGCAGTTAGGAGGTGGGGTCTGGCCAGAGGAAGGAGCCACTACAGGTGTGACCCAGAATATTATATCTTCCTTCCCCACTCCTCCCTTGATTCTCTGTTCCTTAACCACCACGTACAATGCCTCAGCCACAGTACCTTAGTACACCATTTTCTGTACCTTACGTGTGCCATGCTACCCAACCAATGCTGGACTGAAAGGTATGCCAAAATAACTTCTCTTTTCTTAAATTGTGGATGTTAAGGATTTTATCCCAGCAAAGAGGAAAGTGACCAAAACATAAACTATCAATATACTCCATTCTATCATATCAAAATGTTTCTTGGTACTATTGATCCCTCTACCCTGCCATACTTAGAAAACTACTGTTTCATTTTCTTTAATGAATGTCTAAATTTTTAAAACTTTATATAAACACAGTTTTGAAATCTATAGTGTTTTGGGAAATGAGAGGATATTTCCTCATTTTGTTCTGTTCTTTAACTTTACTTGGTCTTTTTTTCATGCTTTATATATATTCTAGATATTAGTCTTTTGTCTAACGAATAGCAAGTAAATCCCCCCACACAGGTGGGTTTTCTTTTCACTCTGTTGATAATTTCTGTTGCCGGGTGGAATCTTCTTAATGAGATGAGATTGTAGTTGTTAATTCTTTGTAATATTTCCTAGGCAGTTGAGTTTTGTTTGTGAGGTTTATTCACATGTGTTCACCTGTGTCTTCAAGAGTTCTACCTATTTTCCCTTCCAGGAAATTCAGTGAATCTCTTTTAACTTAGATTTTCGATACATTTTGATTTCAGTTCGGGGAACATTGAGAAACGTAGATCTAGTTTCAGTCGTCAGCATTTGCAAGCCAGTTTTTCCAGCACCATGTATTTATTTGTTTATTTATGTGCTTTATTTTATTTATTTATTTTTTGGTGGAACCAGGGATTGAACTAAGGCCCTTCCCCTTGCCAGGGAAGTGCTTATTGTACTGAGCCATCACCCCGGCCCTCCAGCACCATTTATTTTTTTATTTAATTACAAAAGACAGTAAAGATGCATATTTATTCTCTTCTTTTAGTTCCTTAAATGTTACTGTATATAGCAATATGCTCCATTTATTAAAGAGGTTATTTTTCTTCTTCCAGTAAAGTTGTTTGGCCTCTTTGTCAAAGATAAAGTTGGATGTCCGTGTTTGGAGTTGTTTCTGCATCTTCTAATCTCTTCCGTTTTGCCTTGGGTCAGTTTTTGGCCAGAATCATGCTGTTTTGATCACAGCAGTTTTGTCATATAATTTCAAGTCAGAGATTGTGATGTCTCCTGCCTTGCCATTCTTGCTCTGAATTTTGTTTGCTATTCAGTGTGTCTTCTGGCTCCAAATGAATTTTGGAATTGTTTTTACCAGTTTTGTGACATATGCTAAAAAATCTGCTGTTTCCTTAATTTCTCCCTGAGTGAGTTTGTGATTTGTGTACAGGAATGCTATTAATTATGTTGATTCTGTATCCAGCTACACATTTGAATATAGTTATTAACTCTAGAAGTCCTTTGGCAGAGTATTTGGAACCTTTTCTGAAGAATATTGTGCCATCTCCAAACCTTGTTTTTCTTTTTTTTTTTTTCCAAATAGTTCTTATCTGATTTATGTTCTTGTTTCCCTCTCTGGCTATAACAGTCGAAGCCACACTGTTCCTTTCATTTTGGCCTCGTGCTTTCCTTACCAAATGCTTTCTGATCAAGTCGTAATCCCAGGCATTTTATCTTCAAAGTTACTTCCTACTAACATCTTCATTCCACTTGTTCAATTTCAAAATACCTGGCCAGTCTCAGATCTACCTCTTCGCTGGCTAAACTCTACCTTTTCATGAAGACTGACACATTTAATTAATATCATCACAGGCTGGCCTCTAACCTCTGACAGCGTTTCTCAGTTGTTCTTGAATTGAATGTTGGTGCGTGTCTGCTCAAGTCAAGGAGTAAAGTCAAATACATGGCTGTGATGAATTTGATAGCAGAGACCTACAGAAAAGAACAAAGGGATGGGATTGGATAAACAAAGCGATCCAGTGTTAGCGTATTGAGAGTCGCAAGTACATTCTATTTCAAACAAATCTTCTCCTTTTTAAATGAAAAGTTGTGTATAGCATGGGTTGACCCGGCCCAAGGCCACATTCCAAATAAAACTGCCTGGTTTTTCTCTTTATTTCACAGTGTGAGTCATTTTTGTTGGCAACGTACTCAGCCAGTCATGAAGGCTTACACACTCCAGAGAGTGCTGGATGCCTTTCTGCATAGTTCCAACTTCACTGTCCGCTGCCTTGTCATCCATCTAAATGCTAACTAATGTCCTTATTTTTTTTCTGTAGCAAGTCAAATGCACAAGGTGTTGGCTTGTCAATGGTGGGTGTTTGCCTGTTCTAGTCCTCTGGCTTAGTGAGGTAATGGGCTGGCAGGATTTGCTTAAAGATGATTTGATCAAGTGCATTCTGTGTGGGTTGATGTGTTAAAAATTCAGGATGTTATTTATAAAGAATTATAGAGGAACCAAGGGCACATGGGGCCTTGGCCAAGATTTTCCTCCTTATTGATGCTGCCATCACAAATATTTAATTGGCATCAAGTAAATATTCAAAGGTTAATGTAGCATGCTGGTAATGGATAATGAAGGTGTGCCGTCCTTACTGCCTCACTTTGCTCCCAGCATAGGAATAGCCAGGGATGGATGCGATCTATCATCCCTTGGCACTTGCCTGCAGGTAACACACACAAAAAGTGGTGGCCGTAATGATCACTTTGTGTACTTTGATGCATGACTCACCACGAGATGTCTGCATTTCTATGAGTACGCAATCCAACTGCGGACATCAGTGAGTCAGGGCTTTCGGGCAGCAAAGCGGTGATGTTGAAGACATACGTACCTGAAAGTAAAGAGAAATGTACTTCTCCTTCTTCCTGTCTTTGACATATGAAGGAGAAGAAAGAGCCTTCTTGAAATTCTCCTTTTGTTGTATATAGTTGTGTTTTTAATATTTCTCAAGCAGTAAAATGAGTAAAAGAAGTTGGCACATGATAATCACTCAGTAAGTATAGATCATGACTACATCTGTTTCCTAGCTGTCCTGATTGACCACTGATTTTTTTTTTAATGTAAGTCATTTCTAACTTTAACTGGTCTTGCGGTCTTACTGTCAGCAATATTTGAATCATATTGCTTTTCAGAAAGCAATATATCTAATAATATATCTTCCTTTCTTTCCACCCAGGTTTTATTCTTTCAGTGATGGAATTCCATAGCAAGTAAATGAATTGTACTAAAATATGCTACTTTTAAATAGCTACCATGAGAGAAATGAATATAAAAGCTACCTTATGCTATTATGGCTTCCAATGCATTGATTTAAAGTCCATAACAAAAATCATGTTAAATAATGTACAGAAGTGGATGTCTTTGATCTAATGAACTGGGCCTCATGACAGGAAGTGACGCAAGGAGGTGGCGAGAGAAGAGACTGTTTGCATAATCATGATTTGACTTTTTGTTTCCTTTAGTTTTATTATTATTATTATTATATTATTATTATATTATTGTATTATACAGGAAAGCTGTTTTGTGATGGTCACTAAAACATAGAACTGTTGTAAGCTTAAAAGTTACAAGAAAACAGTTCCTTTGGTGACCTAGGGTTACAAGTTTAGGCTACACACCCTGCAAGTCCATCAGCTGACCTCTGCCGCCCTCAATTCTGCCCACCTTATCCCATCTGTCTTTGAGTTCATTTCTTTCAGTTCAGTTCATTTGTTTCTGCCTGTTTTCTTATTAAAAAAGAGATTAGCAGTTGTTAAATGCTTATTAGAACCCAACTGAGAACTCAACGAAGACATAAAAACTGAAAATACACTGATTAAAAGGGATCCCCTTAAGGAAGGAATGATCAGTTTTAGAAACATTTGGTCTAAAGTGGACAATTTGGATGACCCAGTTCATATCACTGGGAAGGTTATTTTATCAATAGATGAGACAAAGTTAGGGGAATTAATTGAAAATGATACTAAATAAGAGTTTCATTAATTCTGTTTCAACTTTGCAACCCAAAGAGGTATTTCTCTAGCCGTGTCTGTATAGTCCTCTATATGAGTACTGCAACCTGCTACGTCACAAAGATCTAAGCCACATCACCCGGCAGATTCCCCAGTTATAGAGTCAGAACCCTAGAGCCTGTCCTGTAACAAACACTCCAACAGCTACCTAGGATGTGTTTCACAATTTCTGTGTGAATGGTTCTTTCACAAATATTTTTGTTATTTTGATGTTACTAATGGACAACTGTTAACAAGCGTGGATATAGGTAGGGTCATAAATCTTTGTAGCCTAGATCTACTTATTGGTCATATGACCCTGGACAAATTATCTAACCATGAAGGTTATCCTCTGCCAAATGGGAGAGCAAATAGTCTCAGGGCTGTGTATGGACGTCTGTAGGATGACCTCTGGGATGCTGCAGGCACAAGCCCTGCCACTATTGAGGGTGTTATTATCCATTCATTGTAGCTATATTGTGTGAGAAGACATCTTACTCTCTTACCAGTAACATATGTAACTATTTCTGAAGTGATCTGTAATAGACTTGCATAATAACTACAGAATCTTCATAGTTTTTGAAGTGCAGGAACATTTGACTTCTGTAGATCTCTTGAACAAGGAATTTAAAAGAGAACATATACATGTGAATCTGTTAAACTCCTCAGTTTTCTAGACTGGGCTGTTTTCTGTGGCTTTTTTGGAAAGTGATCTAGATTATAGCCCGGATGACCACATAAGGAGCTCTCCCACTGCCCAAGGGCCACTGCACAGCACATGAGCCGAGCAGGAGAGAACCTCCTGTGCTGCTCATTGGCTGAGATCCTCTGGCAGGTGCTTCTGCTCCATCCTGCTGTCTTCACACTCCAGTGCCTTCCCTGGAGGAATAGCAGTGGGGAAACAGAAACATGCCCACACCCTCCACCCTACCCACCTGCAGACCAATGGTCTCTTCTGGCAAATTGCTGCATGCCTTTCACCTCTCCCTGCATAAAGATGGCCTTGTGCTTTCATTGTGTACATTTCTGGCCAAGTTCTCACATACTGGGTTTTTGGCAATTAGAGGGCTTTAATTACAGCTATTACGCAGCCTGAGCAAATGAACATTTTTTCCTCTGGTCAGCCAGCAAAAAGTTGAAAGGGGAAAAGAACAGGTGGAAATGGAGTGTGATGGTCCCTGCTGTTCAGATGTCAGTGGCATTTGGACAATGGAAAGAGGGAAAGGCTTTCTCATGTCTGTCCTTGGAGACTTGACTAGTCACATGGAGCACATGGACCTGGGCATCTCTGCTCAGCCTGCATGAATTGTGATGGTCTCACCGTCTCCAGTGTCACCATTTTTCCTTGCATTCCATTGTTCTCGGAGGTGTCAGGAGTCTTCCATTCTCTGTGAAGCTGCATTTGAGAAGCCCTCCAAATTGCTTTTGACAGATGCGTTGCAGACCCCATTCCTTTTGCTTTCATAGCTGAACATTCTTTTTTCTTCATATACACAAAATATTTCTTTTCCTACCTTTTTACTCCAGCTGTAATATAATGTGTCTCATATAGAGGAGAAGTGACTTACCAGTTTAGTTTTATTTTTTTCCCAAGAACATAAATTTTCCCTTAAAATTATAAAGTGCTTCCCTTGTATATCTGTTATAAACAGCAATCCAGAGAATTAATTCAGGCTATTTTCAAACCTATTTCCAACATTTTGATGACTCAGAATCTGAATCAGAGCAAATAGAACTTGATCTAAATATTACAAGGTGACACAAATTTATCATGTATGGGAAAGGATTAAAAAGACAGTAATTGCAGTTATTCATCCTAAATTAGTTTACATTGAGAGAAATAATGCTGAAGTTCTGGAGATGTTTTTTAGGTATCACTTTCACCATTTTTCAAAAATATCCTAGCAATGTAAAAATAATCAAAATTTATGGAATCTTTAACAAAAATATACCATTTCTCCCCTGGATGGAAGTTTTGAATATATGCACTTTAGACTTAGTGAAGCCAAGATGTGTACTACTCCTCCAGAAAGACTCCAACAACAATTACCAGTGCTACGTAAGTAATTGCATCATTTAGGCACTCTGTATTGTGCAGGGAAATAGTAGAACTTGCTGTATAATTTCTTTTATCATGAAGCCTGAGTTGGGTTTGGCAGAGACTGATATGAAAGTTATGTGAAATGGTTTATATATTCAGAAATTGTCATGGCACCCTTCTCCTCAGCTCCCCCTGTATTCCAGATGAGGTCCTACTACTGTGTGCCAGCCATAAATCAAGCCTTAGGGAAAAGTTAAGTTTTAGCCAATGTCCTTTGCTGGGAAACTTTGTATTTTCAAATGAAAGGGATAAGAACACTGCTTGTGCTGCCTGCCTGTCCCTCTGCACTGTGACCTTGTTGCTGCCCGATGAGAGATACTGAGCATGCTCATGATGACTCGGACCACCAAACAGGATACAGTGCAAGTTGGACATCTGAGACTGTAATGGAAAAGGGTCGGCAGCTTCTGGCTAGCCTTTGCCCTCCAAACACACCCTCCTGAAACACTCTTTCTAGCACATCTGTGTTGCTCCAAAACCCCAGGCTTTATGCCCCATGAGGAAGTACCTTGCAGGGGCTATGAGAAGTGACTGTCCTAAGTAAGGTGACTCCAGATCCCAGGCTCATCAGACTTGCCAGCTAAGGCTTCTACTCCAAAATCTCCTAAAGAACCTAAAATTACTTGACACCATTCACATTAATTATTTTATATGTCTTCTTGCCACAGGCAATGATAAAATATTGAGGAAACCAGAGATCAATAAAAGATCAGCTACTAATGTTTTTTATAGGGCCAATCATCAACTGTTCATTGTGTACCAGGTTTGCTTTAAGATTGTGTTTCTGTAACCCTTACAAGGAACTGATGTGGGGCATTATTATTCTTCCTAGAAGTGAATGAATGAAGACACAAAGATCTGATATAATGAAATCTTGTACAGTAGCAGGGTGTGGAAGCTTTGCACAGATTGCTTGGATAGCAGGCATATCTGAGAGTTAACGGGCAGCCGGGCACTGGTGCACAAGCTTGAAAGCGATAGCTCTCTGGGAGTAGGATGGCTTTTAGCTTCACAAAGTTGGTGAGGAGGTTTGGTGTATAAGATTTAGCTAAGCAGAGCACAGGAGTAGACACAGGTATTCAGTGTGGAGGTAACCCAAGAATAACATAGAAGTGAGCAAAGAATTCATGGGAGTGTGGCTGGAGAGCTCAGGGGAAGGAAAGATGGAGAGGCTGATGCCACGGGTCTGGGTGAGTTCCTATGGGGTGTTTCACTTGACATAAGTATGGCAATACTAGTGAAAGAAGAACAGGAAGGCCTGAAGGTTGGGTAGTCAGCAGATTTTTAAAAATGCTGAGGTTAGCTATTAATTAACAGCTTATGGGAGAGGTAATAAAGACTAAGGACCCATTTACAGAAATTTCAAATAAATATATCATGCAACATCATGGCAAATTCAACATAAGGGTTGGAAATTTAGGGAGTGTAAAATGGTATAGTCAATAAGCTTGGAAGTAAGCTTTGCAACAAGCCTCTTATATGCAGATATTTTCTGGGAATTAAGTCTACTCCAGGCAGGTAAAGGGATTCATGTTGGAATTACAAAGCTTGGAAAGAGACACTGAAGCACTGACCAACCTTATCTAGTCCACAGCAATAACAGTATTTTGCAATTATAATGCCTCACATCAGTAATGCTTCTCGAGATGACATAAAGCTGTGATATTTGACAAATTCTAAGCCTGTGGGTTTGACAATAGGACATGTAGCTCTTCCGAGTACAGAACATGGAGCTGAGCCCATAGAGGCTGAACACTTTGTTCAAGATCTGATGGCAGGGGTGGGGAGATGACTCAGTGGAATAAGCACTTCCCTGGCAAGTGTAAGGGTCTGAGTTCAATCCCTGGTTTTGCAAAAAAAAAAAAAAAAAAAAAACCAAGAACAACAACAAAAACCATCTGATGGCAGATGAAAGCTCTTCTTGGGCCCAGGCTTCTTGAGGTCCATGGCTGTTATAAAGCTATCTTTCAAAGGTAGATTTGGGATTTGCACTGATAACTTTTTTCCTGATAGCCTCAAGTGCACAAATATTTCTTAATATCCTATATATTGACTATATTTTGAGGCTTTTTTGTCTGAGGAAAAATCTACCTCCTAAATTCTTGTACACTAAGTCAACTTGGAATTAATGTACATGTGAAAGTGTAAGTTCTGTGGAGGTTTCTTGAATATTTTCTATCTGAAGAAGCTGAAAATGTCACGCTGCTCTAAGTTTTAAATGCTAGTCCTCAAGAGCAGGGGCCTGGGATCCACTTCCCTACCTCACCCCTGATAGCGATCCTTGCCTTTTTCCCTCTGCCTTACCTACCTCAGCCTACTTTGGATTCTGCCAGCTCTCATTACCACTACTCTTCCTTGTCCCATGTGCTTCTGGGAGTGGCACAAAGACTCCTAATTTGTTGTGATTTTTCTACTTCTGCTTATTCAACTCAGCTGTTTTTCCTGGCAATCTGACTATACTTGAATTATCAGGTTTTCCTTTTTCTCTAAGATTCACACCAGATTCCCATTGTCCTTGGCATATAACTCTCCTGAAAGGGCTACCAACCCCTTCTGCATCATCTCCTGCACGATCACAGATTCAGCCTCGTGCACGCACCCTCTGGTGCAGGTACACCTCGTGCCCGCACCCTCTGGTGCAGGTACACCTCGTGCTTTGGCCTCGCAGCACACTCCCCTTGCCTGGAACACCTTTCTCCAAGTTGTTGCTGTCAGACCTATGTTCAGTCCTAAAACCTTACTTGTGCCACTTTCCTAAACACATCGACCTTTCCTCATCCCGAAACAGTCCCCCCCCCCCTCTGTGTCGCACAGTGTGAGGACAAGTGCAGCTCAAGCTGAACTGGAGTGCCTTGAAATTAATTGTTTGTGTTTGTGACTTGTCTCTTCACTAGACCTTAAACCCCTAGAGAGTGGGGGCCATGGTTTTTGTCTCTGCATCCCTTGGAAGGCACAGACCCTTAGCAGATGCTGCTTTAATAAAGAGCTGGTATAGAGGCAGGGATGATATTTGGGTAGTGAAAGATGTTTGGCTGGGAAAGGTCTCTACAGTAGTGGCACAAACAAGAATTTGTTAAACACTTGCCATAACCAAATGCCCTGCTAAGTGCTCCTCAAAAGAAATTACACAGATCTCCTTCTTGACCTCTAAGAACTTATTTATAATTTAATATATATCAGCCATGTGGATAAATATGGAAAGGACATGCAATAATTGAATTACCAACGTTAAACAGATATACAAATAGGTTAGATTAAATATTTACTTTGCATGTGCATTACCTTGAAAAGGGTAATTGCATTTTAGCAGCTGGTGAGTATATAGGAACCATCTGAATTTTATGTTTAGACAATAGGATCCTATCATAATGATTACAATGTAAAGTGAATTTTGATGTTTTTATTGGTGAAGATGGACATTAATATCCCTTTGAGGTTAATTTACATTTTAGTGGAAGATGAAGCCGTATAGCTTGGATGGAATCCAAGTGTAAACACCTCTGGCCAAATTACAGCAAATGGAGCTTATTTGTAGAACTTTACAATTTTAAAAAAATAAGGAATTTGAAAAATATGTGTTTTTCATCAAAAACAGGAAATAGGGTATTTGACAACATGCATTTGTCTACTGAATGTGATGGAATATGTTTTGTCAATAAAATAAATTGTCAAACAAAATGTAATCCTTTCTGCAGATGCATTTAGTCTCCAGAATGAAATAAGCTACTTCCACAAAGCACATTTTTCCTCTGTATTATTTCAGATTTGCTGTCTATCAAAAACAATGGAGAAAGTGTGTTTTGTCAGACAATGTATTTCAAGGTGCATGGACAAAATTATTTAATTGGAAAAAAGGTAGTAGGCTCAGCTGTGGAGGGTTGCTAAAAGTTTGCAGCATATTGCTAAACTTTAAACAGGCTCATAATTTTTGGTTTAAGAAGCTAAATTCTCATCTTAGTATTGATCATATTCTTTTTTTAAAAAAATCATTTGCTTTCTTGACTATTATGTGAAATGATACACACCATATAAATTAATGGGGTAACCTATGAAGTTTTGGTATATTTATGCACCACGTAATCAAATTATAATACTGTTTTTTAAAAAAAAAAAAAAAAACTTTCCTGTATTTTAGGGAAGGGTCTATAGGGTGTTCAGGGTCTCACTGCTAGATCAGATTCATAGTGATTCTCCTGTTTACAGCCTCCCAAGCACTGGGATGACAGGCACACACCACCGTGCCCACTCTCAGTCATCCTCACAGCATGCCCCGGGGACAGGGCTGGCACAGCAGGCTGGGGGATCGAACCCTGGCTTGCAGGCACTTTAATCCACTGAACTGCTTGGCAAGCCCCTAATATTGCTGAAAATATTAGAACACCCTGGATTCTCCTTGCATGTATTCCTAACCCTTTTTTAGTGCCCAGCTATTGCCACACCACTGAAAGAGTCAATTGTATGCCTAATTAGATTCTTTTTCTGATTTTCCTTCTGCGCTGTGAATTGATCCTTCGCCTTAAGGCTCCTGAGGATTTTTAACTTACATGATTAATTAATACAGTTTAACCTTTCAGATATAACTCCAACACCACACCTCATTTAGTATAACTTTAGATTTTTGGAGACTAGCCTGTGGAGGTCTACAGTGGGCAAGTTGGAATCAAGTAATACGTGTGTTCAGTTAGGATAAATTGAAATATTTAAAAACAAAATCAAATGGCAAAGTATATCACTATAAAGAGACTAAAATATTTTAGCAAGGAAAACATAAACATAAGAATTTTGGGCCACTAGAGAGAAGGCTCAGCAGCATGAATGCCTATCTGGCAAGCACAAGGGCCCAAGAGCTCGATCCCTGGCACAGCGCACGGTGCCAGCTCCAACACTGGGTATGGTGGCGAACACCGAGAATCTCAGCGCTGGGGAAAGGGAGCCAGGCCGATCACTATGAGTCTGAACTGCATAGTGAGACCCTGTATCAAATAAATAAGAATTTTGAACAAAATTTTTTTCTTTCTTTTTTGTGTGTGAAATAACTCATTTCCTTGTCCATGGTAACTTTCCTAGTTAAGAACTGAATGAGATAATGTTTGTGTTATTTTATTCTATTGGCAGAACCTGGGATTGTGCTCAGGCCCTTGCGCTTCCCAGGGAAGTGCTTGTTCCACTGAGCCATCTCCTGGCCCCCGAATTAATGTTTATGAAGCTCCTGGCTCCATGCCTGGCAGGATTTCCATATTGATTTGTAGTTTGCCAGTATTACACAAACCTTATTTCATTTAATTCTCTAACTTCCTTTTTCTTAGGGGATAGAGATTATTTCTTTCCATTTTGTGAAGAGCAAATGGAGGTTCAGAGAGTCACATACTAACAGATCCCAAATGAGAAACCAGTTGCTATCCCCAGTAAGAGCTTCTGCTTGGGGGTAGGGAGACAGGTGGCATTTTAACTGTATTTTGAAGAATAAAAAGGAAAACAAAAGGCAGTGTTATGATCTTTTTTTTTTGTTTGTATTTTAGGGAGGGGTCTACAGGATGTTCAGGGTTTCCCTACTAGATCGGACTCCCAGTGATCTGTCTGTCCACAGACCTCCCAAGAGCTGGGAGTACAGGTGCGCACCACCACGCCCAGTCTCAATTGCCATCTCAGTGTCCCAGGGGTGGGGCTGGCACAGCAGGCCCTGGGGATCGAATCGCCCTCCCCTGTACCTGCTTGCAGGCACTTTAATCCACTGAGCTATTTGTCTGGCCCTTGATCTGGGGTTTTCGCAAAAGAAACACTAAACTACAGGACACATTTTATAAGACTGTTTTATAATGAATCACCCAAAAAGTCATGTACAAGGAATGCAGGAAATCTATCCACACACTAGAGACCAAAGTATTCAGCTAAGTGCCTGGAGCCTATAACCTGTATGACTCCAGCTGAAAACTTAGAGCCCATAACAATGCCTCTCCTAAGTCTAATTGAAGGCCTACAGTCCACAACCGTGTCTCATGCAGACCCACTTCACGGATCTGCTCTGGGAAGTCCCAAAGGTCAGTGGTGGAAACTCAAAAGTCTACGCGAGTGAGGTGAAATATCTGCGCTAGTAGGCTGGGAGATCTGAACTGGAGCCAGGATGCAACACTCAAAGTAAGCACCAGAGCTCCCCATAAAAGTACCACAGCTGTCCTCAGCAACAGCAGGGCCCCGAGCTCTTCCAGCAATGAGGACAGCTGAGTTCCCATCAGGAAAGCCAATGTGGCAACTTTTCCTTGAGACTGAGCAGTGAACCATCTTCCCTCCAGAGCCAAGAAGTAATGCTCAAAGTGAATACCAGAGGTCCCCCAAAGTGAACCTTAGCCACTGTCAGTGACAGTGAGGTTCTGAGCTCCTTCACCCACAAGAATAGCCAAGTTCATCAGGAAAGCCAGTGTGACAAGGTCCTCCAGCAAAACAGCCCAGGAGAAACAATAGTATCAACAGCTTCTTCAAACAGCATCTCTAACAGCATCTCTGTCTCTGCCTCTTATCCTGCTGGAACAACCCTCAGGTGGGCCTTCTACACCCAACACCACACTAGTTCAGTTCAGCTGGGTGTAATAAGTTGGACACTAGCTAATAATCCACTACAGACAGAGACTCTGTTTAAACGATGAATGTGAGTAAAATGATGAATGATTTTCTAAAAACCTACATTTCCAGGAGAAAGGACTTAGCTTTTGGGGAATGAAGCTAGTTGAGGTCATTAGACTTACAAACTACCTCATGGTCTTAAGAATCCTGGCTTTGCTATAGAGTTACTGGAGAACCATTGAAAATGTTTCAAACAGGTGACTGACAAAAGTCAATTTATGTTTGAGTGAGCTACCACTTCAGTGGTGTTGTGGAAGGGCCCAGAGTGAAGGCAGTGCCTGAGGGCATGGCACATGTCAGCACTTGGACTGATTTCCAAGTGAGGACCCGAGAGTCTGAGATGGAGCTGGAGTGATGGAGATCAAGATAGGAAGAGGGGCTGCAGAGATGGCTCAGTGGAATAAGCACTTCCCTGGTAAGCACAAGGGCCTGAGTTCAATCCCCAGTTCAGAAAAAATACAGGGGAGAGCTGGAAGTCATCACAAATGGTGGACACAAGTATGGGAGGAATTAGGAACAATCGTAGGGCTGCAGGGGGACAATGTTGCAGATATAGATAGATAATACTGAGAGATAAAGAGAGAAATAAACAATAATATTGGTGGAACAGGTGTATTTGCTATTGGATGCAAAGTATGTGACCCTAGGTTTGGTCACATATATGAATCCCAAGTCAGCGAGGATGGAGGAAAAAAAGGAAAGCAATGGTGGGTTATTATTTTGTTTTCATGGTTGCTAGGATACAGGCACATGATGCCTTTATACGAATTTTAGTTAACAACCAAAGTTATGCATTGGAATGAAATTTAACAAGCACAAGCAATGAACTCTTGCATCCCTCTCAATTTTACTTGATAATAATTATTGAGAAGGTGGCTGTCTTGGGCTTACAATTTGTATGGATTAGACAAATAAAAAAATATGTGTAGAAACATGCAACAATTCACACATTGTAATGCACACTGTACTTCTCAATGAGAAGGATAAAGATGGGACAAGTAAAGTTATTGATCAGGAATTGAAGCCTGTGTTAACCACCAAAATTCATACTCCTAAGCCATACACCAATGAAAATGTGTGCATTAGTGTTTCGCTTCATCTACAAGGGATGCAGTTCTCAGTGACAACTTCTATGGGGCTTTCACGGGTGGCCTGACCTTTTCTTTAATGTAAATTTGTTCAAAAGTTGCCAACAGAGAACTTGGCCCACCAAAGGCAGACAATGGCTATTTATTTCAGTATCTTTCTTACCTTTATCTTTCCCTTGCTCTTAACTCTTCTAGCACCTCTTCTGGTGATCCTTTGAGATCCTTCATCTGCTCTGCTTTTATCACAAGGTTTGATACATGATTTCTCTTCTACTTGACTGTGAGCATTCTGAATGCAAGGACCATCTTGGCCTCCTATACCAGAGCCAATACAGAGTGTTATATTGTGTTAAATGCTCTACTTCCATTGCTTCTTTATAAGTTCATGAAGTTTTGCAATTATCCTTGTATTTAGAAAACCAGTCTTTATGTCTTTTGGTAACTTACCAATGAATGGTAGAGATAAACGAAGATCAAGAAAAATAACACTGCCTAGTGCCTCACACATAGTAGGGTCTCATTTTTGTGGGCACATATTCACAAAACCACTGCTTCCACAATGACTCGTCAGGGCCTTGGGTGGGAATCTGTGATACCATAGGCTTTTTTTTTTCTTTTTTAATCACTGCCCATGATTATGGGATTCTATGACTCCTTTCATAGAAGACTGGAATAATGGAGCTCCAGGATGCCTCAAAAAATTTAGTCTTTCACAGTATCTGAAAAGCACATGCTTGCTCCTTAATCTCGCCAATCCAAATAATGAACAAAGGAGTCCACAATAGAATTATAGAGATTGTTCCAAAGCTTAGTAGCTAATTTGATTTTGTACAGAAGGGCTTTAAAGAATTTTTAATGAAAAGGCAATTAACGTTGAAACCTTCATTAACGGATAGTTAAGAGGAAAAACTGGACTTCTTGCTGAGTTTTTGACTTTTTAACTAATTGCAAAACTTTATGGTATTTTTACTGTATATTAGAAAATGGCAAGGCGCTATCTGCTTAATACAGCTAGACCTTATGAGCACATAGAACACATTTAAGGGCTTTTAATTTTTTTTCTTAAAGTAAAGAGGACTGAACCCCCAAGAACTAATTATAACAGAACAGCTCTCATTTGTTAAAATGGATGCAGAGTAATGAAATGTCCACAGAGAAACAGTAATTTTGACTCAACTTAAAAGACTGTGGAGATGCAAGATTGTAGCTCGGCAGCACAGTGCCTGCCTGGCACATTCAAGGTCTTGAGTTCAAGTTGCAGTCTCTCACCCCTGCAAAAAGATTCTCTTTATTTATTTATTTATCTATCTATTTAATTTTTTTTTTTTTTTTTTTTTTTTTTGGCAGAACCAGGGATTGAACTCAGGCCCTTGCACTTGCCAGGCAAATGCTTATTCTACAGAGCCAGCTTCCTGGTCCCTGCAAACACTTATTTATCTATATTTAGTACTTAAATGCTGATATTTTTTCTACAGCACAAAGTTGATATTTTGTAAGAAAACAGAAGAGTAGCTAGGAGTATCAAGCAGAAATACAGCATCACTTATGACTACCAGTTTGCCTGAGTTTAAATCCTATGAGCACTTCAAAAGCAGCAGCTTCCTGCTGTTACCCTCATGATGAAGTGAATGGGTTTTCAGTAGCTCTGTCGATGATGTTTTCCAAGCTTTGCCCACATATTCAGAATGGGGTCTCGGACTAGTGGAGGTGAAGGCAGAAATCATTTCTCTAGTATATCATGGCCTTTTTTATTGGCCATATGAGATAAGCTCAGGCCTTAAAAGGGGGAAAGGTCTCCTTTTGTCTTTGAAGGAGGCTTAAATAAAAATTTTCTATCAGATTGAAATTAAAGTACATTTCAAGCTGGTCTCTAACCAGTTTTGTTTGGCCCTAACAGATTATGAACTGCCATCTGCCCAAACAAGACATGGGGTGCAGAGCCTGGGGGCTCCCAATGCAGATGTGGCTTGTTACCCAGTCTGAGCCCTTCAGCTCATTCTTTTGCGGTCAAATTGTCCACCACTGACTCTGATGATCATTCTCAAACCGTTTAAATTACACATTTGGTGTATCAGATAAGCCAAAAGTTTTTTTTTTTTTTTTTAAACTCTTTATCTTTAACCTTCATTACTGGAGAGATGACAGTATGAAAGGGCTGGGGGGAACGTCCCATTAACAGAGCCAGTCTGATTCCATTTGCTAGAAATAGAATAAAGCAGAGATATATGTAGGTGCCTTATCGTTCAAAGCCCTCCCATCCTGAGAGGATGCATATTAGTAAATGAACCAATCACATGTGAAAGGTTCCTTTTCTTAAAGCACCTGTAAGCAGGAGCATGGGCCAGTGTTTGATCCCTGGCCCAGGGGTGGCTGAGGTGGCAATTGAGACTGGATATGGTGGCGAGTGTAATCCCAGCTCTTGGAAGGCTGTAAACAGTTGGATCAGTATGAATATGAGGTAGTGGCGAGACCCTGAACACCCTGTAGACCCTTCCCTAAAGTACAAAAAAAAAGTTTATTTTCATTATAGGTTTCCTATTATACTTAGACCTTGTTTCCAGTAATCATGACATAATGCATACGCTACCAGTATTCAACAGAGATGTGCATTCCTACCATCCACTACCAGGTTAGGTGATCAGAGACGAAGAGCATCAGAGCGAGACTTCCCAGAAGAAGTCGGAAAGCAATCTGAGCTCTGCCTTTGTCCTTCATTGTCTTGGTACCTTAGACATTCCTTAATTATTTTTCTTTTTATTTGGGATTTTTGCTATTTAAATTCAGCTCTTGCAAGTTAAAACTACATTGTTTAATTATATTGAAAACTTTGAATTTTGAGCAGAAACAAGAGGTAATCTACAGAGTGAAGGTTTTATGTATGACCATTACTCATACATTTATCTTTCTATGTCTGTGAATTTATGTTTCCTTTCATTGTTCTCATGGAGGAAATTGCACATTCTTTCATTAGATTGGCCTAGCATTGATTTTTCTCAGTTCTCTCTCCTTCCCTTTCTTTGCCTTCTATTTTCCCACCCCCACCCCATGGGCATCTTTGGAAATGACACAAGAAAATAAATAATTTAATTTGTGTACCTCTTTTGTTCAGTAACACAGTTGTGAGTATTACTAGCATTAGGCACGTTTGATATGTTCATTTAATTTCAGAAAAAGAAATTTAAAACAAATGATAGCCTGGGATGTTAGCTTATTCCAAGCATCTCTGATGCCTGTAGGAAAGACCTGTCAGTCTAGGAATCCCAACACAAGTTTACGAAGATGCTTCCGTGGCCAGGTTTATCCAGGTGTGCATAGTTACTCTTCTCCTTGCTGTGGCAAAATACCTGGTGCATAAAGTTAAGGAAGGAAGGTTTTCCTTCAGCTTGCAGTTGATAAAGGGCTTTTTTTGGCGGAACTGGAGATTGAACTCAGGCCCTTGCACTTGCCAGGGCTTATTCTAATGCGCTATCTCCCCCACCCTTGGTAGAGGTTTTAGTCCATAGTTAGCTGGCTGCACAGCAGAGCAACATGGCTGAGCGGCCTTACAGAGGAGAGGAGTGAGTGGCTGGCTCGTAGGCGTTAAGCAACAAGAGGAAGGCAGAGGCAGCAGCAGCCGCGGCGGCAGCCAGCCTTCCCATGTTAGTCCTTCTAGGCTACCTGCGCTCGGGTAGTGCTACACAGAACTGTGCTAATTCTGATCAGGGCGCCGACTTAGCACCCCACACTGCAATGCCTGCAACACTCAGGCCAGACCTAGCCAGCTCCAGAAGCCCCCGCTTATGAGTACGTGAGGCTTTCGTGTGGGGGAGGGGATGCTCTAGAAACAAACCTCATACAAGTTCTTTCTACAGGCCGTATGTTTTTGGCAGAACCAGAGATTGAACTCAGGCCCTTGCTCTGGCCAGGCAAGCACTTATCCTACTGAGCTATCTCCCCAGTCCCTGTAGCGTATGTTTACATTCACATTTATTCTTGCTTTTACCTACATATATAGCCAGCATTAAATGCCAAACAACAAATACAGGCTTGGATACTTTACCTCCCTTTATTTATTTATTGTTTAAATTTAGCGCAGGGTCTACAGGGTTTCACTACACAGATTGGATTCATAGTAATCCTTCCTGTTTTTCAGCCCCCCCAAGCACTGGGATTACAGGCATGCTCCCCACCATGCCCAGTCTCATTCCACTTCTCAGCATGCCTGGGGGTGGGGCCAGCACAGCAGGTCAGGATAGAACCCCTGGCTCCTGCATCTGCCTAAGCAGGCACTTTAATCCACCGAGCTATTTGGCCAGCCCTCATTTCTTATTTAATACAAATAATGAGAAGTCTTTCTGAATGAATCTTTATGTTCAAATATAATGTATTTATAGCAGATAAACTGTGAATAATTTCATAATATTATTTTATACACTATTACAATTCAAGTATCAAATTAACCTATATTCAACTTGACTTTGTTTTTGTTCTCCTTTTTACTACTGCACTTTATAATTTTACCCCATCCAAATTACTAGCATAAACAATGTTATCGTTTTACTGCATTAGGTTTATTAATTTGCTCACCTGCTCCTATGTTTGCAAGCCTTGACATAAACTGGATATCAACTCCCTTGTCACTTTTCTTCTTTATTCTGCCATATTGTGAGTTGACACCAAAAAATACACTGCAAAATATATGTTAGGCTGGGACATTAAAGTGATTGACAGAGAACTTGCAGGGTGAGGAGTAGGGCTAATCCGTATATGACACACAAAAGCTGTTTTCCTGGCAACAACTTCATCATTGTTCCTAAACATGAGAGATGAGCCGATGCGCCTAAGAAGTCATTCAGGTATACAGCGAGGAACGCTGCTTGGCAGGGCATGAAGACCATAGGTTTTCTCCTTCTACGGTAAATGGGAAGAGAGTCTTCTCACTTAGATTAATAGCTGTTTTAACTCAATAAAGGAAGTGTAAATCTCTGGCTGTTGCCTACTAAGACATACTCAATCCTTTTATATGTATATAATAACATTCCAGAGTGATTGAGATATAATGCAGCTCCTTGGGGGAAAAATATCCACGTACGTTCAGAATGTAAGTTATATATAAGGACATCTTTGGGGGATAATGAATTGTGGAGAGAACAAGTTGAAATCTGATGAAAACTTGTATCAAGTTTTGAGGTCCAATATCTCATAGTATTCAATACTTCACATTACATGAACAAAAGGGAAAATAGGAGGCTAAGTTGGATCAAAAAGATTGTGTAAGGCCTAAGAAAAGACTATGCCCAGATGGAATTCGCTGAGGATTCTGTTTCTTTGCATTTTCATTATAATTAATTCTTTAATATTGCCAGTTGAATCTCATAAATTGAAAATGTTCCAATCTATACAATCTGGCATCATGCTGCTCTTCTGAAATTCCAGGGAGCTCTTCTAAGGGAAAATTGGAGATTTCACAGTGTGAATGGAGCAATTAGAGTAGAGGTGTGGCATCAGGAGATGTGGGCCAGATACCATAATATCAGGACAACAGCCTCTCTCCAAACACAGTGGCCATATTAGCATGAGACAGAGACTGGTTTTGGAGAGCAGAACTATGCTTTGAAATCCCATAGTCTTCAAACTATATCTTCTGAGAGGTACACACAGTCCATAAGGAGAGTTGGAAGCAATCTTAGATGACTTGACCAAAAAATGCAGGTTTCTTTTCTTTTTTTTTTTTTTTTTTTTTGACCAGGTGTGTAGTAGTAGAAGACATAGGGTGCCAGCAGGGCATGGGGCATTGCTGGAAGTCAAATTATTAGTGAGACACCCCCTAGGTTTTCTGAGGTGGAGAAACACCAAAGAGAGGAAATTAATGGAATAGATAGACCAATTATTTTGGAGAAAAATTACATGAGTTGCAGAGAGGTCACATATAAAGGCCATGGCAGAAGCAGGCTTGTCTGTCTCTAGGAGTGCCTTCAAGGGTTATTCATTCTTTTCAGAACTTAGATGCATAGGACGTGTCAACCTCCTCTAACCTTATGTAAAATTCATGTTATCTTTTATCTTACCTAATGACATTTTAATTGAAAAAGCGATACATAGTCATATGAAATTTATCAAACAGAAAGGAATATTTCCTGTGTCTCCTGTCTTGTCCTTCACCTAGAAGACTAGCACTGAAGTTAAAGATAAGAATAAAATACAGAGACAACTAGCAGTTTTATTTCTGATCTTTTATTTTTCTTTCCTGTACTGGAGATTGAATGCAGGGTCTTTGCACTGATCTAGATTTCTAGCTCATTTTGATATTTTTTTTCTTTAGTCTGAGACAGTATAGACTGGCTTTAACTTGAGACCCTCCTGGCTCAGGCTCCCAGTGTGAGTGAAAGCATTTTAATGGGCTTTATGAAGTATAAATATGGTTGTGACTATTAGTTTATGTACCTAATAGTTAAGCTAGACTGTTAGGTTTGTTGGCTTTAACACTACAGAGTATAAGTTATGCTTCTCAGTATGTCTGGGTAGATCATAGAGGCATGGCGTTGGAGCCTGTATCCTCACTGGTACTTTTTTCTGGAAGGTTTGCCCTTTCTTGTACTTCCATCATGATGTTCTTGACTTGCAGCCCGTCAACCATGGACTAAACCCTCTGAAACCCAGGGTTGATTTAGAAAAATTAAATCTCTATTCCTCTGATTTGCTTATGTCAGGAATTTTATGTCCAGCAATAAAAAGTTAACTAATACAACACTTGTTGGATGTGCATTTGAGCAATCTTGGTATCTCCATCCTGTTCTTGATGGAGCCATTGCCAAAGTGATAAGGTGATCTGATGTCTTCCTCAGGCACTGAAGAAGGAGCACAGCTTTAAATCGTGTTCACACTGTACTCCCTAAGCTCTCCACAACAAGAACCACATGGATTCCAACAGCACTTTTTTCTGTCAAACGTTTTTTCTTCTCTCTTCCTATCAATATCAATGAAACTGAATTTCTAATGAACATGCATTATTAGATGTTGCTCTTCTCATCAGTTAATGTTTTGAGTATTTTTCCATCAATAAGTAAGTAGTGTTCCCAAACATGAATTTACATTACTGCTTAATTTTATAGAAAGAATGCTGGATCTGGTCCAATTTTGATTTATTTATGAAAAAATTAAAGGGTTAATTTAGAAAAGCCTCAGGATTAAAAACTCTTTTGCTAATTGTAAGGGCCATATTTGCCAAATTTTCATTTGTATTGTCAGGCAAATAATCATTACTGTTTGCTAGGAGAACCATCAGTTGCAATTAACTACAAAAGTTTATCTCCACAAGAGAAGAAAAAATATTCAGAGGTTTTATCTGTAAGATACAATTCTCTACGAAATTATTGCACATCAAAAGCTTTCTCTCTTCTTATTTTTCTCTTTTACTTTTTTTTAATACTAGGCCTTTACTTTCTTTCTTTTTTTTTAAAACTTTACCTTCTCTCTTCTCACGAATCCTCAATAGCATATATATTTTGTTCTGAGTAAGTCATGTTAATGGATTCCATAGATAATTTCCAAAGGTTGAAAAGGCTTTTGACTTCAGAGAAATTGAAGCAATTTTGAAAGAAGTCAAAGAGGTGTATATTAGATTCCTCCACATACACATGAATAGTGGAGTGACATTTGAATTTGACAGAGAGAGTGAAAAGATCAAGTTGAAATGTGGCACTAGAGGAGGGAATGCCTTCTTATCCGTGCCTTCTCTGTTTGCTGAGAGAAGATATTCTAAAACTTTGAATGAGGCATAAAGGGCATTAGCATCAAGTGAGAGTACAGGAGTCAACTTGGATTTGCAAATAACAAAGTCATCTGGGTACACTCTAGGAAGACCTTGGAGCTGAGATCTAAGATCACACACTTAAAAATAAGTAACTTTTGTTGAAGAAGACTGCGTAGGTGACCAGAGCTGAATTTGCACAATAGAGGAGAGATCACAGGAGAGAGACTCTGAGGAACTGAGGCTCCCTGGGTTGGGTGTAGGAGTCTAATTCAGAAGGTTTGGCTAACTTCTGAGTGTATAAAATGATTTCAGGGAGGTGAAAACTTTCCCTTCACTTAAAAGAGATGTTTTAAAAGTTTGGAGAATATTTATGTTGACATTTTATTTTTAGAAAGATAGATTCCTCAGAGCAGTTACATGTGTTTACTCTTCATAGTAAGGACTGTGCTTCCACAGGGTTCTGTCCTAGAGATCTGGGGTATAGGAGACCTCTTAATCTTCCACTGTCTATTCTTAGCTGAACACTAAGATTCAAATTGTGGGTTCAAATATCACAGAACCTGACTCATTTGGAGTAAATAATAATTCAGATAGGGAACTACTCATTGAAATTCACTTCCTGAAAAGCTATCCGTGGTCAGTAGTTAGCTGATTATAAATACTATTTCTGCCTCTATTATTTGGTTCTATTTCAATAAGAACACGCTTGTGGATTATTTAGCAATCTAAAAATAAGTGTAAAATAGAAAATAAATTATAGTCTAGGAAAAAATAACATGAGCAATGCTAAAAATAGACTTTTAATTTGAGAATAAATTTAGGCTTTAGTGGTAGTTTTCACTTTTCATAAAGAGCATGGTAGAATAGTGGCTAAGCAAATTTGTGTTTATAGGACTCAGAAACCCGAGTTTGAATCCTAGGATTATCAGGAAATGAGTGACAGCTGTTAGGACAGTTCTGTAGCTACACCATCCCAATTGGAATAAGAACATGCGCTCAGTGCAGTTTGTTCCAAGGGGCTTGTGCGCTGAGGATCTGGTGTGCGGGGCGGCAGTGTTGAGGTGGCTCCGTGAGGGTGTGGCCGGAGGGCAGTAAGTCAGTCCCTGAGTGCATTAGCCAGCTGTCTTCCCACTGAGAGACGGACCAATGCCCAGAGCGTAACAGGGTAAAGGAGGAGAGGTGTCGCTGGCTGGCAGTATAAGCTGGGCCAAAGGCACAGACCTCATGGCGGAAGGGCACGAGACAGCAATACGGCCTGGTTCCTGGCATGAGGGAGGAGCATAACGATACCAAAGCAGAAGGGACCACTCATCAAGCGCAAGTCCTGGCTCCATGACTCACTAGGCCACTCCTAGAAGTGTGCTGCACCAGTGCCTATGGCAGAGGCCAAAGCCAGTCAAGCAGACATTCCGCCCAAAGCACCACACCAGGGCTCCACCCTTAGGAGTGATGAGTGCTGTCTCTCTTGAGTGGGCATTACAAAGGAAGACAACCCCCATCCAATTGGCCTCTTTTACAGACAACTACCTCCTTTTCTGCTTCCCTATCATTTTGTAGTGCATATAGTGCTGTGCTGTTTCAATCTTATAAGAATTATGAAGCAAATAAAACCTTTTTCTTTATTAAAGCTACCAGCATTGGGTCTTTTGCTATAGCAATACAGGAGGAACTAAAAAAAAAAAAAAAAAAAAAACACATAATAGGGTTATTTTGATAAATAAGTGAGATATTTACATCACTGCCTGGGACATGGTAAGATCTCTGTAAAAGCTGATTTCTGTGTGGAGCAGAAAAGTCTTAAGTCAGTTCAAGACTTTAAGAAGAAGATACCAAGATGATATAATGCAGGTGAGATTTTATTAAGGGATAAAACTGTGAAAGCCAAAACTAAAGTGAGGCAGAAGTGACCGAGAAGACTTTCAGACTGCAGGACAGGTTTGACACTTAGGAGAAAAAAGTAAGGTGGAAGACCGACACCATAGGAAATCTGTCTGAGAAAGTTTATAACACACTGCTTAAGTCCTCCAGCTACCTGTTGAAAGAATGCCATGTCCCACAAGAAAAAATAGAAAGGACGTACACCACCATCACAGAGACCATTCAGAGAAGCAAGAACTCTCCAGAAATGTGGTGATAGATCCAGAGACACAGTACCGAAGGACATTGTGGCTTGAAGGAGAGGTGAATGTTGCATTGAGGGCCACAAGGCCACCAGTTGAGTTGGGACATGGTGTTCCAGTTATCAATCACTAATACTGACTCATTGCAGTAATCCTTCACTCCAACCTCTGTGTAGCATGGCTCAAGGTTTTCTGCATTGGAATATTGATTCTCTCACTTGTGAAGTAGGCAAAATAATAATTATGAACCACTTATTTCAGAAATGATTTCTAGATTTAGTGGACAATGCTTTCAGAATATTTTGAAATAGCACAAAACTATTTCCTCTAGGTATATTATCTTCTAAGATTTTCCTTCCATTTGGCTGACCTCACTATTGACTAGATCTTAAAATACTTTACTCTGTTGTCATTAATTTGACAGTACATGTCTGTGGCAACACATGTTCAGATTATCCTATCTTTGAACTTATTAAGAGTTGGATGATTATCACTGCTACTACATTTTATTTGATAATGATTATGAGCATGCACGGTGCTGAGTCAGTTTCTACTCAATATGCAGCTCCATGCACCTGAAGAACTTGGCTCCTGAATTTGGAAGTTTGCTTCAAGGTTATTGTGGATTGGTGCTCAGGAACATTGGTCAGTGCTACACCCTTTGGTCATGGCAGCAGCTGTGTGATCTTCCACAGAGACTGGAATGATAAAACCCAAGAAATATCTGTTGAGTGACTTTGTGAATCAGTTAGCTACTTGCTCTCTCTAGGGTTAATTCTGTGAGCTTTCCTCACAGCGATTAAGAAGCTTACCATAAAGACGTAACATGATGAATGTGCAAATCCCTACTGGGCTCAGAGGCTAAAGAGCAAGGTGTTCAACATTTGGGGACCAGACCCCTTTCCAATCCTCATCTTCTAATTTCCGTGAAGGTCTGCCAACTTTTAGATGGTCAGTTTTTTATCCAAAACACATTATTGTGGGGAAGAGGGCTGCCTTGTGGCTTGCAAGACATTGTTTGGTGTTCCTGACTGTCCGTAGCACCTCTTCTGCCCATCCTTCCTTTCTCAGTTACAAAAATTTGTCTGGAATTACCCTGTTTCCATGGGAGGGGTGGGGGGAAATCATCAGTACTTGAAAACCATTTTTCTTTTTAATCTCAGACAACCAAGTTAAACCTTAGGAGGTTGAATGAGTTACCCAAAGCCCTGGACAACTAGCCCCACACCTCTAACCCTAGGACTGTGTGTCTGTCTAGTTTTTCCTATTATGCAATGCTTCTTCTTTGACCCTAAATGCCTTTCCTCCCATATGATTAAATGGAACTTCACTATAGTTGCTGTAATTTTGTCATGACTTCTCATATTTATGCATAGCATTCCTCCATATATATATATATATATATATATATATATATATTATTGCATGAAAAGCAAGGCCAGATAGTCCTCTCTATATTGGATTAAAGGTACAATTTCCATAGGAGGTGAAAAAAAAGCATGTTTTGAAGTCCAAAATCGATAGGGAAAAGAATGTCCAACAATCTTCCCCTTAGGATCACACTTGGAGATGTTTTATGTTTTCTTTACCCAGTTTTCAAAGAAATAGGAAAAGATATTTGCACACAGATGTTCTTATAAAAAATGCCCACCCAGTCCAGAAGACACCCCTCTAAAGTGGCAAGAACAGACCGATCTCATAAGAATAGTCAGGTGTAATTTCAGATAATTCTATATCGGGTTTCTGAGAACCCTTTTGCAAAACTCTGTTATATATTAGTGTTGGGTCTCAAAGAAATGGAAAATTAGTATTTTTCTTTCTCAGCCTACAATTTATTGATCAAAGAAAACTTATTTTGGCTTTATAGTGTTACAACAATTTGAAGCATATTAATAAAAAAAGAGACTGCTTCTTGGGCAGATAACGTTGATGACTGTAATTTCTCTCATGAGTATCAATGCTGCTTATGTGCCAATACATCACGAGTGAAGGGGAAGAAGGAGAGCAGATGTTGTGCAGCAAGAAGAGCTCAGAGTTCCGTCTCCTTTGCTTTGCCCTCGCCCATCCTTTCTTAGACATCTACACCCTCTCCTCTTTATTCCGGAGAATGACTTACAGAAGAAAAGAACAACTTTTTGATCATGTGTATAAGAAGAACTGCCAAGGAGTCAGCTATTTCTAATAACTGGCTCCGTTCAAAACAGTGACCATGGGGTGCAGTCATGGTGCGCTCTTAGGCATTGGAATGCATGCCCTCATTGCACAAGCCACCTAAGTGTCCTCCTCAGCCCTGTCCCTGATACTCAGGTCACTCTGGACAAGTTGCTTTGTTCCTTTTTGCCTAAAGGGCTTCAACTGAAAAATCACAGTATTAGTAACAGCTAATTACAACATAGAAGCAATTAGGTTCTCTTCCACACCCTCTTTTGTGGTGGGGTTTGAATCCAGGGCCTTATGCATGCTAGGCAAGGACTCTACCACCAAGCTACAAGTCCAACCCTTTTTAAATTGTTTTGAAGTTAGAGTCTTACTTGCTGAGGCTGGCTTCTGGCTTTTAATCCTCTTATCTCAGACTCCCAACTGGTTGAGATTATAGGTGTGTACTACCACACAGGGCAATATTTTAAAAGTATAAAGAAAAATTATCTGCCACATAATAATAGAAGCATTTCAAAATAAAAGATATGCATTTAAATACTGATTATGTATAATATGTAGCTAACTTCACTATGTGTTGATGATTTATAATGAAAAAGAAAATTGTTCAAGACAAGAAGACACCCAAAGCATGAAATTGGTCATACGTTTAAAATTTATTACGTGTACATGTGTATTAATCACCTGTGGCTTTGTCCTTTTTGTGCAAAACACTTAATGCTGGGTAATTTAGAAAGAGCAGATATTTATGTATCAGAGTTCTGGAAGCTTAAAGTCCAAGGCCAAGGTGCCAGCTGGTCCTGTGTGCTGGTTAGGACTGCTTTTGTGGAGGGGAAACACACCCACAAAAGGGTGTGTCCTCATGTGGCAGGAGGCTTCTGGGCTGCCACTGCACACTGTGACACATGCCTTTTTGCACGGACCTTCATTCCATTCATGATTAAGCAGGTCAATCAGTCCCTGAGGTCCATGGGTCTTAATACCAGCACATTATCCTTCAAGTTCCCACACTTAAGGTTTTGGAGGGGACCCGCCCATTCAAACCAGAACATCTGGCTTTTAGGAGGCCCCTGTGCCTGCAGGGGAGGAAGCAGAGATTAAGATGAGTAGTTTTGTTCTCTGAGAACTCCTTCTTGTGCAAGAGGAAAAGCGAGAAGACATACACAGTTTTGTCACAAGCCGTGTGAGAAGTGCAGACACCGTGTTTGCATGGAGAGCCCTATTGCCTACCTGGAGATAGAGCTTGGTGAGAAATCTTTTCAGGGGATAAAGTGCCAAGTGAAGGCCTGTAGGGTGGGCCAAACCAACTAGGATGGAATGGAGGACTTGGGACACAGAGGAAGAGAAGTGAAAGTTGGCAAAGGGAAAGCCAGGCAGGATGGTGAGCAGGAAAGTCACCACCACATTAGGGACTCCAGGCTGGGCCATGGTGAGATTTTCTATAAAACAGGGTAACAATAGGAAAGGTAGAGGTTGAAGGCTGTAAGGTATAGTCTCAAGCTCTGTGGAGGAAATGCTAAAAGGAGACCAAACTACAAAGGTAAAAAGGCAACGTTAGAAAAGCTTGATTGAGAAATGATGAAGTTCGAAGCAATGAAGATATGACTGGGACAGTGACAGGAAGCAGGGCTGAATGTGGAAATTCTTAGTAGCTGAATTCCAGGGACTGGGAAGATGGTTCAGTGGAATAAGCACTTCCCTGGCAAATGCAAGGGCCTGAGTTCAATCCCCGGTTCTGGAAAAAAAAAAAAAATTCATATGCTCTGGTTTCTCTTCAGATCATATAAATCTTTCACCTTAGTAGCTGAATTCCAACAATCCCATTGGAAGGATAATTCCCAAATAGGATTTGAATTGCAGAACAATCATGGAAGTGAAAATTTACTGTTCTTCATAATGTTAAAGATCTTATCTGCCTTTCTAGAAATTTAGAAGGGAAAGAAAATCAGTAAACGATCATCAAGAGTTGTCTCTCTGAGGCATTCAAGCCGTCTTGTGACCCCATGAACTCAGCTTGGTGGCATTTCTTGCTGCTCTTTTACAGAGTCTGGTGCGTGGACTTAATTCTTTTGGCACTTTTAGTCTGACTTGAGAGTTTTCACATAGTATTTTTGTCATATACATAAAAGCGGAAGGGATGTATAAGTATGATTTTTTCTGGCCCTTTTTTAAAAAATCATAGATATAAGTAGAGTCTGAAAGGATCATTAGAGATACTTTAATGAGACAAAGGCAGACAAGCTTTTACCTCTCATGCCATCTGCAGATTCACAGTAGTGACTTCTGGGAGGGCCTTGTAACAAAGAATGTAGTGGCCATCTGACTTCCACCTGCAGGCTCCTACCACGGGCAAGGCAGAATGGAGCAGAAACACAAGCGCCTCGCCTGCCCCTTTGCGTAACACAGAAGACAAAAGCACAGTGTTAATGAACTCAACCAACATCACATACTTAGTTAGGGACTTGGCTGCAAATGAACCAGAACTGACATTCTCCAGTCTCTGAGATTTATAGTTTAAATACTTTGATATATTGCACTGATTTCTTCAGGACATATTTACGTAGGAGGAAAGTGTCTAGCTCCTTTTTATATATTTCTGTGCCTAGTCCTAGGTTTTTGGCTTTTAACCAAGCTGAAAAGATCATATTCCAGTGAGAGACAGACAATAGCTAATGAATAAGTAAGACCATATTAGGTACCACAAAAGATTTTGAAAGCCATCAAAGCAGGACATTGTGATATTCAACAAATAAAACATGGTATGACCAGTAAGGAGAGGTGCCTCATGAAAGAAAACTTTTTTTTTTTTTTTCCTGAGCAAAGACTTGACTGAGAAGAAAGCCAGTTAGGCCAAGATCTGACAGAGGAATACACCAGACTGCTCAAATAGCAAGAGCAAAGACCCTAAAGCTAAAAGTAACTTGAACATTTCAGGAACAGAAAGAAGGCCTGCGGGGCCAGGGCACTATGAATGAGAGTTCCTGGGAAGATGGGAGAGTTGGACAGGAGCCAAATTACGTTCCTCCATCTCAGAGGGAAGGGAGTCTTCGGGTTTTGCTCAGTGGCCCCAGGCAGTCAAAAAGTGCGAGGGGCTAGACCCTCCGGCTCCAGGTTTTCAGTGCAGTGCTTTTGAAAGTCTACACGAGTACATGGTCTTTTCTTTCTTTTTATAGGAAGCTCCTTGATTATAACTGCCAAGATCAAACAGCTGATAGGATCAAAAACTTTGCTCTATATAGATTAGAGGGGAAAATAGAAACCTGGAATAAGTGTGTTTCCTTCAAGTGACCTTAGTAAAACATTCATGGGGTGCTGACAAGCACTTTGAATTTATACAATGGGGAACACAGTTTAAATACTTTGATATATTGCAAGCAGCTTCTAGAGAATCTCAAAAAAGATTGTGAAGCTCATTTAAATCTTGTACCAACCCTGTGAGGATTGGTTGGAAATAGCTATCACTACATTTTTTCTCCAGATGGATAAAATGAGGTAGAGAGATTAAATTACTGGATTTCAGATTTCTGCCTATCATCTTGTGTTCAACCTAATGCATACCATCCATGCCACCTTAATTTACAAATACATCTGGGGTTGAAATCTAATCCAGGCAAACATCTTTAGAACCTTGGATTTTTGAGTCTAAAAACTCCAATTTGTGTATGTATCTTGCTAATTGCAGGTAACAAATAAAATGAAGTAAATGTGGAAATTCACATGCTGCATCTGTATGCTGAGCCCGTTGAATTTATTAGGGTGGCCAATTTGTTTCCAAATATTTCCTGCCAGGAGGTTTATTGGGGCCAAGCTGTGGGCTGTCTCCTTGGCTATTTGCATATATTCCATTAACTGTGTACCCTTTCTCTTTCCTCCCTCTTACCCCTCCCCCACCCATCCTAGGGAACTTACCTGTTTTGCGCATTCTGTGTCTTGTAGGCTGTGCTCCCAAGTGACATTAGTGACAGCTTATGAGCGTAATAAATCCAGGCAAATGTGCAAATGGATGTTAATGGTTCACACTCCCCTTCCACGTAGCATGTGTACATTTTAATGGTGACCTTTGATGGTTAATACCTGTCTCGAAGGAATGGCTAATGGCAGAATTAGGAAGCCAAGTGGGTTTGGAGGTCAGCCTTGTAACTAATTGAACATCACAGTTTGGGGTAAGTCAAGGACTTTACTCATCTTCCCCAACATAACACACCAGATCACAGAAATTTGCCTAATGAAATGATCCGTTCTTATCTTTAAAGGTGAGTTCATATGCAAGATTTTATGGGCCCCAAATGGTGTTTCTGATCTGAACCTGGAATGGTTTGTAATAAGTCAATTGCTCAAACTTTAAATTGATTTGCATATTAAATCTTAAAGCAGATGTCTAGTCCTAGAATATGGCTATGGTCTGCAGAACCATTTCTTTCTGGACCTAACAGACAATGTAAGACTTTCTGCTTTAAACCTTTTGTGGGCTACTGTATTTGTTTGCACACAAAGGTTTGATTTTGACTTTTCTGTTTTCTCTCTTAGTGACCCATGATCTTAAAAGCTTGTTCATAATTGTGTCCTAAGTCACTGATGTATCTTGGTAAGAGCAGGCCTATTTTAATGAAGTCTGACGTCCTTCAGCGGCATTTCTCCTGGTGTGCGGCGTAAAATGAATATGTTTAGGAGCACCACTCTAACATCCATGTCACCTTCTACTTCTGTGTAACTAGATCCCTATGTATTGTATTTTACATTTTCCACTACAATTTCTTCTTTCTCATGAGATGATAAAAGCAACTTAAATTTGCCTTTTCATATAAAGGTATATACAACTGCTTACAGAAAGGAAATTATTCTGTCAAAATATAGAAAAAAGATTATGCCTACATTTAAAACAAATTATACTACCTTACAGAGTTTTTAAATTGGTAATGAATATCTTAATTTCATTGAAAGAGGTAGACTATCACAGCCTGCTAGTATAAATTGATCTGATTTGGGTCCTTAATTAGTAAAAGGATTTGAAAAACTTTTCGCAAATATAAATATATATTGCTGTGCTTTCAGGTGTAGTACAGCCCAAAGGTGTCTGCATGGAAAATTGTTTCATATACTATCACTTCCAACAAAATTATGTGATGTGAGTGTTCTAAGCAGGCTCCTCAAAAGGTCCCAACCCCTTTCCTGTATGTGGAACTTCGGGTTTCTCTCTGTAAGCAATGTCACTTAAAATATTTTTATCGTCTCACCTTCAAAATTCTAGGATTCCAGAAATCAAAAACCATAAAACTTTTCATAAGGGCAAAGGAAGATTTTGCAGTGTGCCACCCTGAGTCCACCTCCCTAATATTAAGTTGTGACTCCCATAGCAATTGGGCTATATTGTTTTGTTCCATGTCTGTCTGGGGATGTCATTACTTATGGGCTTGTCTTCCTTTCTCTCCTAGACTGCAGGTAAACATTGATATAAGATAGAATTTTATATAAAGTCTTTTCCATTACAGGCAGTCACATCTCTACTGCATGGTTGCCTGCCATGCAGTGTTCCTGTGTGGCTTGGAGAAATCTTACAGAACACCACTGCTTCACTTTTAATTTCCAACATAACATTGTCCCTTCCTTTGGTAAAACCTTCTTGAACATCCCTCATGAAAAGAGCAGTGTGCTAGATGATGTAAGGTTACAGGACTGACTCCCATACCTGGGAGCTTATAATCAAGTTAAATAGTGACAAGAATACCAAGTGAATGAAAATCAGCAACATCAGTGGCCTCGGCAGTGTCTAGTGGAGGGCAGTGTTTATTAAATCAAATATCATTTCTGGCACTATTAGTATTTGTAAAGTAGTAATAAGACAGTCAAAATGGGAATTGAGAAGAAGAAAAGAAGGTGGAGAGGGGAAGAAGTAGAGGACCAGGAGAACATAGGACACTCAATAGTAATTAGATATCACCTCTAGTAAGACTGCATCATAGGCATCAGTTTTTTGCTAGAAACTGACTGGTGATGATTTGAAAAAAAAATACAGTATTTCTTCACAGTGGAGCTAGAAAGCCTACATCTTTGAACATGGTACATACTACGATTCCCAGGAGAGAAACAACAGCATGACCTAGAACTTGCTAGAAATGCGAGGTAGTGTGGATCAGATTAGCAACTTGAGGACCACAGCCTACAGTCCATACCCAGCAAGTGCTCTAGCTGATTCTTCTGTGCACCACAGGATGGGAGGCCCCATCTGCGAGCCAGCAGCTCTGTATGGACATAGACACAATATAAGTTTCCCTGGTGGAAGTGAGGTGCCCAAGGCAAAGAGGGCTAAAAAGACAGGGATTTAGTGACACTTCCTCTTACAGAGCTCATGAAGGAGGCAAATAATCACACTCACTGCACAATCGGGATCTCAGATAGCTATTGCCAGGGCCAACTGCAGAGGCCTGTCACAGACTCTAGCAGCAAGGACTGAAAGAGTTTCAAGTTCAGCCAAGACTCATAGAAAAACAGTTTGTGTCATGTGTCCACCTTCAATACTGGGTCACTGTCATAAAATCATGAACCTGATTAATTTGTATAGAACCTTTTGCAGCATATGTCACAAAATTCTTTTATATAGACTTTTTGTCCCTGTACATTTCTAAGAATTAGCATCTTGTCCTCCATGACTTTCTTTTCTTTTTTTTTCTTTTTTTTTTTTTGGAACCAAGAATCGAACTCTGGACCTCACGCTTGCTAAGCAGGTGCTACGCCACTGAGCTACATCCCCGGCCCTCCATGACTTTATTAAGTTGATTTGTGCTTTCACTAATACATATCATGTTCATATGTATAGGCATATAGATCCATGTGCATATATGCAGCACCTTTCACTGATTCCTCTAATAATCTGTATATAGTTTATGTTGTGGATTAGATTCTTATGCTTTCATTTACATGGATTAGGTGTCAACTTTCTATCAGGAACTGTACACACAACTTCCGAATGTATGCCTCCATTACTCCTGCCAATAGGAGAGCTTAACGCCACTAAAGTTTTTACATAATATCCCACCATGATTAATTAACCTGTCCCAGATCAAACAGCTCCAGAATGAGAAAGCTGGTTCAATCAGCCTATTTCTAGAACCTTCTCTCAGCCACTAACAGAAGAGTTCTGCTTAAATATTTCTGATTAAAAGTATGTTCAGAAAAGAGAAGCACTGCCTCATGAAGTTTTCCTGCATTCTGACCTATATATGGTATTTCCATAGACTTTGCGTGACTTGAAGCATAGATATCAGGTGTTGCCCTGTACTGGGTTTGGAGCAGATTCACAGTGTAATATGAGGATTCAGAAAGACGAGGATCCAAGTCTAGTGGTATAAGAACTTGAGTGATTATTAAATTAAGATGAATAAGGATATGGATATGGGGCTTGGAGGCTGGGCATGGGGAAAGAAAAAATATGAGTAGCTGACTAAGAACATTTCATGGAGACAACCACTGGGGAAGGGAGTGTCTCTTTCAGACAGCACTATTTTTTTCTGTATTTTAGGGAAGCGTCTACAGGGTGTTGAGGGTCTCACTATTAGATTGGATTGTAGTGATTGTCCTGTTTGCAGCCTCCAAAGTACTGAGATTACAGGTGTACGCCACCACGCCCAGCCGCAATTGCCCTCTCAGCATGCCCTGGGGATGGAGCTGGCTCAGCAGGCCTGGTGATCGAACCCCTGCACCCTGAGCCTGCTTGTAGGCATTTTAATCCGCTGAGCTATTTGGCCAGCCCTAGAGAGCACGAAATGAATGCTTCCTTCTCCATGTGTCAGATTCCTCTTGTTTTCTGGCAGCTGGTTAGGATGCTCTTTCTATTCTTTCTTATCTCTTTCAGCTTACTTTTTGTGACTCCTTTTCTCCATTCCAATAGCCTCACTGTCAATTTCATTTTGTTAAATAAGATAATTAAAGCAAGCAACAGCTTCTGATGTATGTTTCTGTAATCTGTAATCCCACCTTGTTTATTTAAGGTAGAAGTGAGAAAAAAAAATAGTGCAAAGAAACATGCATCTTGAATAGCAAGAATTATTGATGAAATAACAAAATAAAAACAAATTATAAAGACATGTGTTGTAGACCTGCTCAGAATGGTTTGCTAATGTTTCTTCTTTAATTTCTAGAATAAAGCATATACGTTTTATTTTACTTAAATTACATTAAGGAAAATGCCAAACGTTATCATTATATATTGCAGTAGTGCAGCTAAGGAAGATGTTAGCTAGGCAAGATTTTCAAGGGTATTACTCTTACTAAAAGTAGCTTCATAAGATATTCTGTGAATGTTTTGGTTTCAGAATTTATCATGATTATTTAAATTTATATTTTTAGACATAGGTTTTGATAGTCTCTAACATCAGTGCATTAGTAGTGCAGATACAGATGTAAATTCATGGGGAACCGGCCAGATAGCTCAGCAGACTCAAGTGCTTGGGTAGCCAGAGCCAGCAGCCAGGGTTCAGTTCTGAACCTGTCCTGCTGGCCTCACCCTCAGGGTGTACTGAGATGGTGATTGAGCCTGGGCGTGGTGGCACACGCCTGCCATCCCAGTGCTTAGGAGGCTGAAAGCATAAGAATCACTACAAGTCCAATCTATGTAGTTAGACCCTGTAGAACCCTGTACTAAAAATACATTTAAAAATATACAAGAAGCAAATTCACATATACACATGCCTGAAAATTATACTAGGGCCTAAAGTGTCCAAGCCAGTCCCATGAAGCTAGAAGAGCAGATCTTTGACCAAGAAAGCTGAATAAATTTTAACTGACCCAAGGAAAAGGTTTTGACTCATTTAGCAGAAATAAAAATATTTCCTAAAACTAAGGCTTGTATAAACAGTCTTAAAAAAAACAAGCTCTGAGTGAGAATCAGGGGTTTCAAAATGAGCAAAAACACTTGTATACAAGGGATCAAAAAGTAATTTATGTGCAGTTTTCTCAATACTAAATAGCTTTAAATACTGCTTTTATTCACTTTTAAAAATATACAGGTTATTAATACATTTTCAAATTAATAGTTTGGAAATTTCCATTCCCTCCTGTGAGCCAACAGTACCTCGCCACCTGCAGCACCACCCTGAAGCATTCATTGTGCTACCATGAAAATGTCATTTAGAAAGCCATTAAACATAACCTTAAAATCAACATCACGACCTACAATGCCGCACTAACTGGGTCGAAAAATAATGGCCTTGGGGAGGAAAGAACTGCATTTAAATATAAACAGTAAAAAAAAGAAGAAAGAAAGAAAGAAAGAAAGAAAGAAAGAAAGAAAGAAAGAAAGAAAGAAAGAAAGAAAGAAAGAAAGAGCCTCTAATGAACAGTTACTTTAACATGCCTCTGGCCTCAGAGCCACTCATGTTCTATAGCATTAATGCTATAAAACAGTGGAATGAACACATGAAATCTTCATTTTAGGGTTTTTTGTTTGTTTGTTTGTTTGCTTGTTTTTCTGTTCTCTAAGCAATGGCATATTCCACATGCCTCCAAGAAGTTCCTTTTTGCAATTGACCTTGTCATCAGTGTAGACAGCCTGGAAGGTCAATGAGGAAGAGGTTGCAAAAGCACTAATAGTACCACAGATCTCCTTCCAAGCTTCTTGTATATGGCTACTCTTTCCCAGCAGCCCTATGGCACAGTGTTTCTCTCTAGAGAATGCATTTCAGTATGGCAACAGATACTAAAGGCTCCATTATGTGATGTTGGGCACAAATGCATTTTTGGGAAAACTGCAGCACTTTCTCCTGCCTCCCGGCCTTGACATATTAAGCGAGCAAAAATACAGCGCTATTACAAGGAGTTGCTTGCAGGGTAAATGAAACGACCTCATGAGAAATGCATAGTTCAGGGCCTTCCTTAATAAAGGGGAAAGGTAGATAACATAAGTTAAAAATAATATTTCTCAGCAGAGCCTAGGTCCAAGTTTACTTTGGAAGGCTATGACTTGCCTCTCCCTCATGCCACTTCCTTTATGTTTTGGCCTATATTGGGAGCATCTTGAACTTGATCATGCATCAAAAATCTCTTACAGGGCTTCTTAAAACTCATCTCTGGGAGAAAAGCACCAATTTTCTGATTCATGAGATTAAGAAATGGGATGTAGAAGTTTCCATTTCTAGCAAGGTCGTCCATGATCGTGCTGCTTCTACTTTGAGAACCAGTGATATAATTTATGCTTTCTTAAAAAAAATTATGCACCATTCTCCTTCACTTGGAAATTTGGTACCAACACCATATTCACAGAAAAGTCTCCCAGCCCTTGCTAATTTATGTAGTCTAGATCAGCTGTTCTGTGTTTTATACTCCTGGAGCCATTAGTTACATTCACTTTTACAATGCAAATAAGCTAGGATTGTCACTGTTCATTTTGCTTGTTACATATTTGTCTTTTTACCTGTAACTTATAGCCTAACTCTAGAGAAGAGAGTATATTACATTCATCTTTGTAATAGCAAAGTCATTTGCTCTGTCTGGCGCAAGATAGCTGCTTTCCAAACTCTCCTTGAAGAATTGGAAAACTGAGCGTGCGCCCCCTACCCCACACTTAAATCCTCGCCTCTTTTCTTTTTTAGAAGTGCATTTATTGAGGGCCTCTGATAGGGTCCTTATTGGTTATTCAGGGCCTTGTGCTAGTATTTTCTAAGTCAGGAGAGCCTTCTCTAACTTGCTGGAAAAGGGTTTCCTCCCCTAGGCACTCGTTTTTTCACCTCCCATTTGGCTTTGAGTTTTAGAGGCTGTAACTGTGCCACATTGATCTTGGTACCCTCACAACCTAGTAAAGTGGCCAGAACTTAGGAGACTCTTGGGAGTTGTGCATGAATGCTAAGAGAACGTGCTGGAAGCCAGGCGAGGCTGGTCTGGGAAAGTAATGGAATCTGTTGTTGGTGTTTCTAAATTTCCACGTCCTTATGAGATTATTTCCAAAATACCTCCTAGGACTCCACTTTCTACTCACTATTCAGATCATTTATGAGACAAAGCATACAATTGGAAAGAAGCAACCATAGTTCAAGCAAGATATGATGCAACCTTACAACCAAGGAGGAGTCTGAGTGCAGTGAGTAAAATTCAATTAGAAAAAGAATTATAGAGGAAGCAAATGTCTAAATTAAAATTCAAATATTGATCCTCAGGCTCAAAGATGAAATTGACCTGTGTTTAAAATGCTTGAAATTGAAATTTAGTTTCTGTACTATATATGTGTGTGTGTGTGTGTGTGTGTGTGTGTGTGTGTGTGTGTGTGATTTTAAGGCTTTGTTTCCTTACCTGCAAAATCTTACCTGCAAAATGTAAATGATAAACTATTATATGTAAAGAATAAAATAATGTGAAGGGCCAGAGAGATAACTCAGCAGTCTAAGTGCCTGCTTAGGCAAGCTCAGGGAGCGGGGTTTGATTCCAGGCACCACATGCTGTCCTGGCCAGACCCCCAGGCACGCTGAGCCAGCGACCCTGTCTGAGTGTTGTGGTACACACCTATAATCCCAGCACTGGGAAGAATGAAAAAGGAGGCTGACTATGAGTCAGAGTTGCATAGTGAAACCCTGCACAAAATACATTGAGAGAGAGAGACAGACAGACAGAGAAGGGTACAGGAAATAAAAAATGAGATAATGTGTGCAAAAGTGGAATCTGAAGAGTATAATTGATACTGGGGTAAGGGAATGGACTTATTCTAAAGAGAAGAGTTACTGAGTTAAGAAGGACAGGAGAGGGAGTGGGGGAAAGAGATATATCCTACATAAGGAGGATGGCTTGGACAACAGTACTGTGCATTTCTGCTGGTCTATGGAAAGATGCAGTTAGTGCTTTATGTGTTTCATCTCCTTTTTCAATTGTTTGTACTCTTCTCTTATGCATTTCTTTACTTTTTTCTTTTTTCTTCCAATTTTATATGCATGTATCTGGCCATATGAATTGGTCAGACAACTCTATGTATTATAACAAATACTGTGAAATTCATATTACTTTGTTAAGTGAAATTCTGTATCACTTATAATTCTTTTTCTGTTTTTATTCTAATTTGTAGCCTCTTTAGAAAATAAAAGAAAATTTTAAAAAGTATTGCAATGCTTGAAACATAGAATGTATACAAGGAAATTGATATGGCAGAAACTTCTGTTAAATTCTCAAGGCTTAGTGGGCTAAGGCTGTCTCATATACACAAAATGTATGTGATATTTTCCCCTACATACAAGGGTTCTACACAGTAGCTAGGTGAGAAAACTGACCATATCAGAAAAAAAGTCATCTCTTCTGATTATATGATGTCTACATTTGTCACCAAGAAAGTAATCAATGCAGGTTTTAATGTGGATAGAGTTCATAAAAAGTAGTGACAAAGCTGAGGTGCTTGAGAAATAATCAATTTTCTACTTCTGCCATAAGTGGGAGGTTAAGAATTACAGCAGTTGAAATCTAGTAAACACAAGAAAAGGCTCTGAGACATCAGAATTTTCTTATACATAAGGTCCCGTGTTGTCCTGAAGCAATACATTCCTAGTGTAGGAAGGCTAGCCCCAAGGTTGCTTAAGAACACAAATACAGCAGACAGTTCAAGCTGACACATGCTAAAAATTTTGGTGGATTTACCCTATGGTTTGGGGTTGAGGGAGGGATATATAAATCTGTTAGGACAAGCATGATTTTATTCAAGCAGGAATATATCTGATTTATTTTAAGCTAATATAAGAGCCAGTAATGCTGTTGTTTGGATATCATATGTCTCCCAAAGGCTCATGGCTTTGAAAGCTTGTCTGCTGAAGCTTTTAGAAAGTGATTGGATGACAAAGGGTAGATTTATCTAATCCAGATCATCATCAGATGATATTACTGGGAGGACATGGGGACTAGTTGATTGGAGTGGATCGTGGGGTCCTCAGTTGGGGGACTAGATCTGTGACCCACCCCTTTCCTTTCTGACTCCCTTTTAGTATGCTTCCTGGCTACTCCTGGGTAAGCAGCTTTCTCCTGTCATATCCTTCTGTAAGGCTGCCTCTGCCTCTTAACAGGCCTAAAAGCAATGTATCCAGCCAAGCATGAACTAAAACCTCTGAAAGCAGAAGTCAAAATAAAGTTTCTGCCTTTAAGTCGTTATTCTTAGGTATATCATTGCAGAAATGAAAAGCTGGCTAACACCAGCACATGTCTGGCCCGAGAATCTTATGTAATATGCCAAATACTACTGGAGTGGTCATGACCATTTATAGATTTCTGGAAATCGACAATAAAAACTAGCCAAGTTTCCTCAGTGGTAGTCATGGTGGTTAAAACTCAAGATGGCTGCAGTCACACCAAGCTGAGTGACTCTTTGCATGTGGCTCTAGATATTTACCTTGTAATGATATAAGGGCATAGACTTATTAGATGGCTTGAGCATATCAAATGATTCCATTATTTGAATTCACTATATAAGAAGAAACGATGCCAAGATATACATGGCTCTCTATAGATAGAAATACAGTGTATGAGTTTTTATAATCTGTGGGCAGTGATGCTAAGGAAGAGACTTCCTAAGAGTCTCAGTTTGGACAAACAACAACAACAGTACATGACAGGGACTGGACACTGTACACATGTGGCTGGCCCATTCCAGGAGCTTTTCCAATTATTAAATTATATAATCGTCAGCGAATAGCATAAAGTGGGTTCTATGAGATTTCTTATATTATGGATGGAGTAGTGCTGGTTCATTCACAAAATGTCCTCAGTAAACTCCAGATGCCATGGCTGCCACATCCCTGCTGTCATGCCTAAAGTCACCGGCAGCTGCCATCTTGGGTAAGCTCTGCCCACAGCTGCCAGCAGAGCTGGGGATAGCCAGGTGGGTCCACACCCAGGCGCTGTGTTCTCCAGTAGTGCCACCCTTGTCTGAATAGTGACTGATGCAGTGTCTCTCACCAGTGACTGTGGGGTTCTTATCACTACCCTTTCCTGGGATCCCACACATCCTCAATGCTGGTGGCATCCTCTTTAGTTACTCAGACACATTATTTGTCCCTTGAACAGTCTTTTAATTGTTTCTTTTCCTCCGCCTTCTTTTCTGGGGTTGGTAACAAATGTTAAATGCCGTTTAAAAAATGCTTTCTTCCCCTGGAATAGGTTAGCTTGTGTGCTGATTAGCTGCAGCATTCTGAACTTCCCACTTCATAACTGACAGCCTGTAATTAAGCATAACTTGAACTCTGACCATGTCTGCATGTAGTTTTGTAGCTTGTCACCAAATTTCTGTTGAATATTTCTATGAAAATGGCATGCAACAAAATGCCTCCTGGCTCAGCACGATCTCTTTATGGTTAGGTCAAAACATCCCATGATGGGTTAGAGACCCAGAAATGCTGTTACCACATTACAAACATTTTTATTTCTTCTGGAAAACAAAGTCCTACGTAATGCATTCATTGCATATTTTCCTTGGGGAAATGAATACTCAAATCAGGATATGGAAGCTGAAGATAATGACATTTGTGGAAGTATCCCATACATCCCATGGCATAGGCAAAGTGTTTTCCTGACTTGTGAACTCGGTGATGGATTGCTACCTGACCACACTGGCACTTTTAATTGAGGGCCTATGTCCTAATCCCTTTAATGGAGCCTGGGCTCTGACTTGCCGATATGTCTCAGATACCCCTGGGACTCTGAAGCCACAATATCTTCTACCCTACACTATAAAGAAGGGTTATAGGCCAGCCAGCTGTTTCCTTAGGGGACCTCCATCCTGCTTACTAGAGTTCAGTGCTAACACCAATCAATAGCATTTTAAAGTTCTCAACCAGTAGAGAAATAAAAAGGCCATGAAGAATTAGAAGTCACAATATCATTGTCATTTTTACTAATAAAACCAATATTAGAAAGTGAAAAATTACGCTCTCCTAGGCACAGAACTGAACTGGATCCTCCACGGAAATGCTTTGAATAGAGCAAGAAGCATAGACCCGCTTTGTGTTTTTCTCTAGATTTTACTATTGTTGCCGCTGATATTTTTTCCCTTTCTAGTCATCTATAACTTAAAAAGAAAGCCAGAATTCTTTGGCACCTGGATAAAAATGCTATAAATTGTATACACCTATGAAACAACAAAGATTTAGTGAAATCCCTGAAGGATTTCTCTTAAAAGCAGCTCCTATTCAAATTTTGGTCTCTGTTCACACATTTTGGACAGGCTTTTTCAAGTGTTGTGACCTAGAGCAAGTGAGTAGCATTATTGTATCTTAGGAGAAGCTTGAGAGAGAGAGAGAGAAAGAGAGCTAGAGACCAGTGAGACAAAGCTAGGCACTGGGCTACAGCTGAGTACTTATTCCTCTGAATTTCCCTGGAAGATGAAGTTCCTCCTCCTTCCCATGGGAAGAAATGAGGCCAGCCTCAGGACAGCCAGGTATGTTATGCAAATCATGCCTCCAACTGTGTCACGCAGTAGCTGGCCGGAGGTCCTCCCCCACTCGATTAGGTCTGAGACCCCCTCATGGTAGATAAATAGATAGCAAGAGGCCCAGACTATCACAGGACTCACATGGCATCTTTGAGGAACATCACTTTTACTTAGTAGGTTGGAAGAAAATATTATTTTAATAGTAACACAAATATGGAGATATTTATGGAACAGAATATAAAATTCACATGAATTTTTAAAGCACAACATAATCCTTTAAAGCTCTTTCTGGCTTGCTTTGGGCTGCTTTGGGCTAAGCCCCCAGGGCTCTCAGGGGTACATGTTCTTTCCTCTCTGCCTAGGGAAACTTCAGTGGAAAGAGTCTAGAAGATCTCCAAGGACACCAAGCATGTCTCACTAAACCTTTATTAAAGCATCAGCTGTACACTTGCTAGTGCTAGCAGATTGAGAAGCAAGGAAGAGAGGCAAAAGGCTGCAGTGAATCGGTCGTCTCAAAGACATGCAGTCCATGAGAGACTCACAGCACAAAGCTGGTCAGGCAGGCTGAGGCAGGGGCAGAGGAGAGAACAGAAGTGGGGGCATGACAGGGAGAGACCACCAAGGACACTAGCACAGCCTGGCTAAGGTAGCCCAGGAAGAGAGGGGGCTGAGACTGTCTCCCAGTACAGATGTCTGTGTCCTCCTGCATCTCCACATACTGACCCAGGGAGCCATGATGCAAACAAAGACTATCCGGAGTTGGAGGGTGGACTGCTCCATGTCTGCTAGGAGATCTGGGTCACAGAAAGGAGTTCATGCCTTTCGCTAGCATTTTATGCATGTGTAGTCAATCATAGATGACCCAATCACAGGAGAGGATGGGACGGGACAGGACAGGACAGGACAGGACAGTATGGGGCAGGCCAAGAGAAGATAGCATTCCTACCCTATCAAGCAGGCCTAGCTGCCAGAAGTTGAGATGTGAACACCTGCAAGGTCTAGGCAGGTGGAAAAGGCACCTTATTTCAGGTACTAATTATAAAATATACAAGGGATGATGGTAAACTAGAGAATGGATGCTTTGTTTAAAGACAGCCAGATTGTAAGCAAATCAAAAGAACTAACTGACTAACCAAAATCCTTCCCCCCACCTCACACTCGATTTGGTTGTCAGAATTTTAGTTTCATATATCTCCATATGGTCTCACAGATCTGACTTTCTCCCTGTAATTTTAACATATATGTATACATCAAATCTATACATTTGATTCTTCTTTTTTATTGTACTAGGAATCGAACTCAGGACCCTGTACTTGCCAAGCAGGTGCTTGTGCTTCCCAGCTACATCATGGATATGTACTATCATTCTTGCACTCAAACAAGGAAACTGAAGTCTGGAATTAAGTAATTCTCTTAAGACCATACCAAATGTGACCTGGAGTTTGCTTTTTCTTTTTGAGTTTTTTTTTTTTTTTTTTTTTGGATAACTGCTTGTTTGTTTCCACCACTTTCCAAGTCTATTCAGGACAAATTGCTGAGGTAGATCTGCACGATCATCTGTAGAAATGTGGCCCACAGACTATTTATCCATAAAATGGTTATCAAACATAATAGTGCTATTAAGCAAATACAATGACAACTTTGGTATTTTAAATAACATGCTTCAAAATAAACAATAACAACAAAGCCAGGGCTCTTGAAAGTCAAGAGAAGAAATGGTTATTGATTCGGAAAAAAATAATTGGTTTAACAGCAGAAACATTTTAATATGAAACTTAAAAAGAAATTGTCAGTTGGTGTGGTGAAGGGCTCATTAATAGCCAGATATTGGACAGCTTTGTCACTAAGTATTATCTTGGTGACATCACTTTATATAATGAATTTTGATTTGGGGGGTATGTGAATATAAAATTCAATAAAATATTGAAGGTCTAAAAAATAAAACTTTAGGGAATTGAGTGGCTTCTCTAGCTAGGTATTTGTTCACAGCATTCATTATTCCCAGCACATTTTCACAAGACACAATGTTACATTCTGGTTCTCCTTCTATTGTGGTTATAGGTAAGTCATAAATGTTAATTTCATTCAGGAGGTGAAAAGTTTACGCAGTCAGTGCCTGGTGAAGAAGAACTAGGCCTTGATTCTGACCCTCTTTTTGCATATTTCTTTTATTTACAAGTTAGAGATCTCCTACTTTTCAGCTTTCTTTTTTTTTTAAATTTTATTGAGAAACAAATAGCAATGAGACAGTTCCAAAACCAATTAGTAGGACAGTTTCAGTAATTAATACATTGCATATTGTTGTTTTTGTAGTGGTTATTGATAGTATGATATCCTGTCTAAACTCTGTTAGTACAAATCTTTCTTCTCATTGAATAATGAGAAAGTAGCTGTATATCCATCCTAACTATACAAATATACATCCTAATGTACAAATTCAGATACAAAATGGTCCTTCATTTGTATCGCCCTTTTTTGTTTAGTTTTGTCAGAGATGCATATTCCATTGCTAAGCTAACGTCCAAATGGATTAAAGATCTAAACATCAGAACAGAAACACTAAATCTCCCAGAACAGAAAGTAGGAGGAACTCGAAGACATAGGGCTAGGCAAAGAGTTCATGAACAAAGATCAAATTGCCTGGGTAATACTTGAAAGAATTAACAACTGAAACCTCCTTTTATTGAGAAGATTTTACATGTCAAAAGAAATTACCAAAGAAGTGAAAAGACAACCCACAAATCTGGAAAAAAATCTTAACTAGTAAGCACTCAGTCAAAGTCTGCTCTCTAGAGTTCAATTTTCTATGACCCATTTTTCCCCCACTGTTTCACTGGGCAAACACAGATCTCTGGTTACAAGCATCACTATCTTGGCTAAAGAAATTAGTAGCATGCTACACATTTCCCCTCTTGTTTCCCGGCTTTTCATAGCTGGAATTTAAGCATAATGTTATAGCTGAAATCGCTACAGCGGTCTCAGTAATGATTTTAAAACACCCACACAAAAAATTACCTCTCCTGAATGTGAAGTCGCAGAGGAAACATTGTTGTGCCCTCACACTTGTGAACAACTCCATTGTAAAAGATGGTGTATGACGCCGGTAGCCTTATTCATTAATACAACATACAGCGGAGTGCATTTTCAAGTGTGTGCGGTGCACTGCATACGCCGAGCACATTAGTGTCAGAGCTGTGCTGAGGGAATTTAGCTAAAACCGTTTAGAGACGCCCCATAATAGTTGCCTGTAATTGTTTCAAAATTGGTTTTCTGGGGTTTAGAGCTCTGTTTTTATTATTGTTGTTATTTATTAATCCCATTCTATGACTGTCACAAATGACCCTGGTTTTGCGAGCCCTTTCAAAACAGGAAAAGTATCCGATTTTATTTCGTCAAATAATTTCAGTACTGAACTTCACTTTTAATTCAAGCTTTCTCAGCATTCCCAGAATTCTTTAAAGCAATAGGTCCACAGAGAGCAAGTGTTTGATGATAGATAGAAATTTTTGCTCTCTCTGTTTTCAAAGCTCCTGCCTTGCCCACCCTTCTTGTTTTTCGAGCTCTATAAACTTGGTTCTTCAGACATGAAGAAGGAATGGCATTTATTTTTATAACTCTTCCCAAAGCGTATAGTGAGTCTAGTGATTTATCCTGGCTCCTAGCTTGTTCTGCAAAGAAAAAGATGAAGAAGTGGATTTCATTTTACGTAGCATATTAGTAAGTGATGACTTTTGTCTTTAAGGGTTATAAAATAGCTTATAACTTTGTTGTCTATGCCACTCACTAAAATAGTATACAAACAGTTCCTAAGTCCTGTATGTAAAGTGGAAGAGCAATTCCTTTTCATATTTTTTTATTTGTACTTAGCATTTAAAAAAGCTTTGTGGTAGCCAACTGTCCTCTAAATTCAGTCCTTTATGACTTGCTTGTAAAGTTCCTACACTGCATACCAACATCGCTGGCCTAGTAAGTGCAAGCTTTCACTTGCAGTTCTGACCTTGCTTTCTCTTCCTTGTGCCTGGAGCTCTGTGGCTGAGCAAACCTGCTGATTGTTACCTGTGTTTCAGTCCAAAGTCTGGGTCTGTAAGAGAGTCAGTGTCATCACTTTTTAGTTCCATGCTTGTTCCGGGCATTGATGCTAATAGAATGCTCCAGAAGTGAAGGAAATGGCAGGGAGATTGTTTTATTGGTACTTGTGACTAAACTAGTGGAAGAAAAAGCAGGGAAACAATGTTCACAAACAGGCGAGACTGAGCACCTGTCACATCCTCTTATTCATCCTTTGTTGGTTTTATTCATCCAAATTTCTCCCCATACCAGCCTTTGAAATGGAGCTCATTAACTCATGCGCCTGTAGTTCTCTGTGTCACCCTCACTTCTATATCACCTTCTCCTGGTAGGTTAGCAGCTATAAGACGCGATGACCAGAACAAAGCCTGCCAGTGTAGGCTCCAAGGGTCCTGCTTCCACGTTGTCAAATTCCACATAAACTGTCTCATCCCATCTCGTGAGTCCCAGCATGTGTCTTACCTCAGGGAGTTAGTTAGATGTTTTGCATGTTTCTCTCTTAGTTCATTTAGGCTGCTACAACAAAATACCACAACCTGACTAGCTTAAAAAAATATGTATCAGTATTTATTTCTCATAGTTCTGGAGTTTGGGAAGAGCAAGAGATGTTCTCTTTCTCCCTGTGTCATCATGTAAATCTGTGACTTCAGTTAAGAGGGTCTAACCCTCATCACCACTTTTAACTGTCTCCCAACACCTGCAGGTTCTAATATAGCCACACTGGGGCTTCCAGGAGCTTGGGGTGAGGGGCAATTCAGTCCAAGTTACCACCCAAACTTCTTATGTTTGTCTTAACCAACTTCTCTCTATTTACTTTAGCATTACTAATACTAAGTACTTTTACTAAAATGGATCTCACTTTTTAAAATTTAAGATATGTTTAAAAGGAAACTTTATATTAGCCCTATTATTAGAAGAGCAATACTAATTTTCCCTAAACAAAAAATTGGGTTCAAAACTTCAAACTAGGGGCTGGGGAGATAGGTTGGCTATTTAAGCACCTGCCTGGCAAGTGCAAGGTCCCAGGTTTGATCCCTGGTGCCACATGCTATGCTGGTCCCAGAACCCCATGTGTGTGATGTGGGCCACCAAAACCAGATGTAGTGGTGTACACCTGCAATCCCAGTGCTAGGGAGGCTAAGACAGGAGGATCACTACGATTCCAATCTGAGTAGTGATACCCTGTACCAAATGTATAAATCAATATTTTTTTTTAAAGAAAGTAAAACTATTTGGACAACAAGGGGTGGGAGGGACAGGTAGATGGGGAAAAAGTGGGAGAGTTGCCTGAAACCTTTTTCAACTATCAGTTGTAATGGCAAGGGGTCTAACTGCAGCGTCTGCAGGGGTACACAACCTTCCATCTGTATATGGGTAAAGAGCTGGCTCAAGCCATGAGCCTTCTACAGGACTATACTAATAACGTAATAGACTTTAAAATGTCCCAGGAGTAGGTGCAATGAGGAGAAATTGCAGCTAATATTAATTCTAACATTCTTCCTTGCTGAGACCAGATTTACAGTTGTGGGTAATATATATTTGTTTCTTGATGTGAGCTGTACTGGCTCCTGACTTGCTATCTTTAATTGGTGGAACTGTGATCATTTAAGCTATTAACAGAAACTAGTCATGGGTTTTCAAAGAAACTGGTATAAATTAGAATCTTTCATTAAAGACCAATCAGCCGTTTTCACATTTCAACAGTTGATGCCACTGCTTTCTTGATGAGGTGGCAAACTGACCAGAAAATTCATCTAATCCATTTTCTCAGGGTAAGAGTCAAGAAAATAAAATCTATCTCCATTAATAGTTTAAAATATTTATATTATCAATTCTGGCATAACTGGTTCAAGAATAAGATTATGAAGTGATTTAGCCAGTCTTGCTTAAAACTCAATGAGGAAGCAGCAGCTTCGGTCTCATTACTGTCTGTTCAAATCTCTAATGTTTGCTTTCAAAGAAAGCAATCAAACAAGTGTTGGTTTCTTTCTAGAAAAGAATCAAACAAATGTTTATCTAAAAAAAGCATCAAAGAGGTATCTAGCTGTGAGGAAAATGCCACATATTTCTTTTTTAACAGTAAGATATCACATTGAAATGTAATGAAAAAAAATATTTTAGGAATATTTTTGAAATGGGCCCGGAACAGGTTCTTAAACTAACCTAGGAACAATAACCTAGTGGACCAATGCAAAGAGAATTCAAGGACTACACCTAAATGAATAATACATGTTAGTAATTAGCAGGCAACATAGTTGGTTCAAGGAATCTTTCAATGGAGGTAATTGACTGTCCTAGATTCTACATCCAGACCGCTATTTAGAAACCCTGGTCTTAATTATGATGTTGAACTATCCACAGTTTCTCATCTAGAAAGTGGGTCTAATAATGGAACTTATATAAAAATTCTTACATGTATGCTGGAAACGCTAGATGTGATTCTTGAGATATCCTTATTGACTGGTACTTGGAGTCAAAATCAGAACCTCATGCTTGCCATGCAGGCACTATACCTCTAAGTAATCTCCCTGGTCCCATGTTCCGAATACTGTAAATTGGTGGCTTGTGCAGGGTCTTAAAATAGAGCTGTGCAAGCTGTTTTTGGCTCTAATCTCTGAGGTAAGCAGTACAATGGTATTCTAGAAAGACCCAGGCAAAGAAAAGCCCCACACGTACAGGTCCCTTTCTGGACCGTTGCTCATCAGATCTGTAAAGCAGCATCAGGGCAGTGAGCATAGTGATCAGAGTCCATGAAAGGTCCTTCTTCTTTCTAAATTTCATTGATCTGTGTTGCATGTCTCTTTTCCTCATTTTGAATTGTTGAAGTCTGCCTTTGACTACAGAACTTAAATGTCAAAATTTCTTCTGTTGAATTATGGAGGAAGGTGATGTGAATTACAGTAGATGATCCCCCTTTTTCATACTTGAGTCAAATGACTTTATGGAATACATTTGGTGCATGTCAATATCTGCTGCTTCATGACCTGCCTTCTCTCAAATCATACGACACATAGACTCATATTTTTGGCCATGAAATTGAAGATGAGGAAAGAGTTTAGGGCATAAAACTTTGAACCTCAAACAAATTCACAGACTTCTAGATATGACATGGCCCATTTTACTGCCCTGCAATGGTCTTGCTAAAATAAATTCAAGCAAACTTCCTGACAAATCTGTGGTTTATACACCACACAAAATAGTTACTTACATTGGAAACATTTTTCCCTGAGCAAAGTCAATATTAAACTAATGATTGCTCTTGTCATTCAGAAAATTTTATTTGAATGCTCTGTATAATTCATGTATATATAATTTATCATTTCTATCATCCACAAAAGATTTAATGCTCTGCACAAAATGGACATATACTCAAAAATATAAACATAAAATAGAAAGTCTCAGGTCCAGGGAAATGTAAATAAGCCTGAAAAATTCAATGCCAGTTACATTGACTTCAGGTGTGGCACCTGCTTACAAGATAGCTGATTCTATGGGACTTTACTGGCTAGGGAGAGAGATGCCAGGCAGTTTCACATACATCTTCTTGTTTCATTCTGGCTCCAGCATCATGAAGTGGGTTTTACTCTGTCTTTTCTTCAGGTGATGAGACTTCTTCTTATAGAGGTCCAGTCTTCTGCCCAAAGTTACTTGGTTGAAAAAAAACAATCAAAATTCTCTTAAACATAGCTCTAATCCCAGAGCTGAATTTGACCTATATCGCCCACATTACTATTACCAGGCTTCTTCATGGTTCAGCTAGTAGCTGTCTCTAACAACCACGGGCCACTTATGTAGCTTTAAATTCTTTAAGTTCTTTGAAGGTAGGAACAATTATTTTGTAGTAATAAAATCTCAGATTATGTTTTCTAGAAACTTATATAATACTGACCCTTCTTCATTTGTAGAATGCTTGGGAGAATATAATTATTTAAATACCTCTTCATGGAACCTTATATAGAGTAGGAATGATATGTGCATAGTGATAGAATCTTTATGGGTCTATTGTAAATTAGAAGGATTGTCCAGACTCTGCTTTCAGATATTATAGGAATCATATGGACAGGGCAGAATGTCACCAAATAAGAAAGATGGTAGAGATATGTGAAAATATATGTATCTACATAGATAGATAGATGATAGATAGATAGATAGATAGATAGATAGATAGATAGATAGACAGACAGACAGACAGACAGACAGACAGACAGACAGATAGATAGATAGATAGATGATAGATAGCTCACACAGTAGGAATTTCTGCTAAAATACTTATCAAGCAGGCTTAGTAAAGACTAAAGACAAACATAATTGTCATGAAAGCTCTATCTTTTGCATACTAATCAAAGCAGGTGAACATTAAAAATCAATGAGCCAGGGCTGGGGTCTAAAACTCAGCAACATTCCCCCTTTCCACATTAACACTGAGGTTGCTTCCAGCCCCCTCCAAGTATATGTAAAACGCAGTTTGTTAATTCTGCCATTGAATCAGATTGCTTTTAGAATTTTACCCACATCTAAATATGATTAGAAGGGAAGAGGGAACATACACTGTGATCTCCTCATGCACACACAGCTCTATTTTTATTGTATATTAGTCAATGGAAATTAATTGCTAATTATCCAAACATTTCTATGATAATATTTCAAGCTCTCTGGTAGCAGATGTGGCCTAAACTATATTTGGAAGAGTGTAGATGGTATTATCTTTCTTGATGGGAATGATTGCACAGGGCTTTGACATTCTTTTTTTTTTTACCATCTTTTATTTTAGAAAGAAAAATGGCTGTCCTTCTCGTACAACATTTGTTAAATATTCATACTGACCAGGGTAATTATGCACTGTCTATATTAGCAAACATATAACTCTGTCAACGTTGAGAAGTTGGGAAATGAAATTAAAGAGGTTGTGGATAATATATTCAGTTATATGCTGGTGCCGACATATAGATTGTTTAAATAACCATCACCACATTTCATTTGTAGTCATTGGCAATGACAGACTCCTCTTATTTTGAGAATCTCACTCTGCATTATTCTTTTTTATTGCATTAGATGTCTGTCCTTCAATGTCTGAACATTGCTATTGCATTTCCCTTTTATGAATGCTAATAATATACTGGCTAAAGCATTGGCTATTTTTAGGAATTCAGCATTTTCTTATATTTATACTGTGAACAAACTTGAGAGAGTTTAGCTCTGATTAAAACAGATAATTTTCTCTCTTTAAAAAAGAATAATGTGGGACTGATACATAGGAGGACAAAAGGAATTTGATGGGCACAGTGTCAAAGCTTAATTGTGTCAATAATTATTTGTCTATTAGTGCCAAGTTTTTAATGAGGAGTAGTCACTTGTGTGTAATCATTATCAATAACAAGTAGTTAAAATATCTTTATCAAGTAGTAAACTCTGGAGGAAAAAACGAAGCAGTATCATCATTCCCACAGTGCCTTATATGCTGGCACATCTGAAATCCATGAATAGAGTTAGTATTAAAAAACTGAACCCCACCAAGAGGATGTTTCCACCCAAGTATAAGTATACAGTTCTCTAAAAAATTTTTTCCATGTTGGCAATATCGATTTAGCCCTGGAGTTGTATCATTACCTTGCTAATGATTCTGAGGGGAAGGTCTGCCACCTCACTGTCTAAGTTATCACTGCTGTAGGAAGACATAGTCTATGTGTATCCTAATTTCTGTGTTAAGATAATGGCTTTTCTTTTTTCCAGACTTGTGCTTTTGTAGTTATTAAGACTCATCACCCCTCATCCTGAGTGCTATTGCTCTACTTTCTTCAATATCCTGCCACTTTCCAGGTGGCTTGCTCTCCTCTATTGTCTGTAATTTCAAGCTAGCAAATCGGAGGGCCCCACACTGCATTGAATCCTACAGAAAAAGAATGAGGGACCAAAGAAAGCCCTGAAGCGTGTTTGGAGGAGTCGAGTCTGTGGTGACTTGGATAGTGAGCTGCTTTCTTTCTCTAGTAGTCCTTATAAGCTTTGGTAATCACATGACAGAAACCTAGAAGCAGTCCTTATAAACACTGGCCACAGGATCGATCTGCCCTGTATCACTGTGTTAGCTGCATTATGTAAGCTTTACTTATGAATTAGGGTAGTACAGAATGTGCGGCCTTGTTGTGTTTACAGGCCCGAGAATGAACTTCTGTTAACCAGGGATCACCATGAAATTTTGCTCTGACTGCTACAAAATGATTTGCTTAGCAGTAATTTCCATATAGAAAAATAATTTATAGGTCTTTCTAATTCTCTTTGCCTCTACTCAGAATTCACAATTAGCCTTGAAAAACGAATGAGGGACAGAAACCATAGTGAGAAACCATTAAAAGGTTTTCTCAGCTTCACTGATGTTTTTTGAAATGTCTGTAGTTTGTCTTATTTATTGTAACTTCTGATCCAGTCTTTGTTTGTGATGTTTCTTGGGCATGGAAATTTGTGCTTTGTATGTTATGGCATTGTAAAGATAAAAAAGTTTTTTTTTTTTTTTTTTTTTTTGTTTTTTTTTTAAAGAAAATGTATCTTCACAGTCTTTTCTGTATGAATATTCACTGGGGGGGGGGACACTAACTACCACGATGCGGATGCTAGTAGCAGATTTTGAGTAGGCCTTAACCACTGAGTCGAAGCCTGGAAACTTGCTGACATTTTGAAAATAGTTTTTAGAACAAAATGTCAGATGATGGGCGCTTTATACATGCAAGAGTAACTCGTGGCACAGCTGATGCTAACTAAGCCGATTCTTACAAAGCTGTGTGAGGATGGATGACCACTCCGCTTTTGAATGAACTAATTATACCCACACATATATATTCAAACGCTTTACATTTCGCACTTGCTTAGCTTTGCGCGGCTTATATAGCAAAGGCAGTTGACAGACACCTCCACGGACCAATGACTCGCTCGTAAACTGGCACTCTCTGTAGAAGGAGCTCTCTGGGCAGAGACATCATTACGTATTCAAATTTCTGGCCAATGGCGCTGCCACCCTTCAGAATGACGTTCCTCCAGGCAGCTGTGCTGTATTCATATTGAAATGAAGGGATTTTTTTTTTTTTAACCAAGCAGCTGTATTATTCAGACTTAAAATAAGAGCTTAGTTTCCCCAAATGGGTGTGACGAAAACATCTCATTAAATATTTTTAATTTTGAGAAAAAAAATGGCAGTGACTCTGCCAGTGGTGGCAACCGATTGCATGTGTGAGCTAGACTGCAGGAGGCCGCCTCTTCCCGGGCAGCAGCAGCTCAATTTCTGGCCTGGGTGGACCTTTCCTCCCTGTAGCAGTGAAAGAGTGAAGCTCCTTGGTACAGGTGACTGCAGATTCACACACATTAGACGTGCATTCCAGCCGAGGTGGGATTTTTGAATGCGCGGACTCCTGTTTCAGCAGGAGGGCCAGCCGGATAACTGGGACAGCCAGATGGCTCAGAAGACTACAGTGCCTGTTTAAGCAGACCCAGGGACCAAGGCTCAATCCCAGGCCTTCCGTGCCAGCCCCGCTCCCTGGACACACTGAGATGTGAATGAGACTGGGTGTGGTGGTGCGCACCTATAATCCCAGCACTTGGGAGGTGGACAACAGGAGAATCACTACAATCCAAACTGTGTGGTGAGACCCCGTACTAAATACATTTAAAAAGAAAAATGGAAGGAAATCCAAAGATGCTGTTCTGGTCCCTCATCCTGTCCTTGAATTCAAATTACTCCAGTTTCCAGTGAGCTACACCTGAATAGCAGACCGTTTCTTGTCTCTTAGACTGGTGTTTGGATTCTATAGCTCTTCCTTGAGCGGTGTTGTACTCTAACCACATTTCGCTTCAATCTCCCCACCTTCGAGGGGACTCGTTCCTCGTAGACCAAGAGAACACAGGATCTATCAGGATTGCAGAGCTTTTCTTCCTCCATGGACGACATTGCTTGTAGCTCACACCTTTTATCCCAAAGACTGTTAATAATAAAGATGGCAGACAATTTTTTTTTTTTAAACCTGGATGTTCTATATTGGTTAAGAAAGCATTGCAGGCATTCGTGGTGTGCTGCTGCTGTCACAAGCATAGTAGATTGAAGGGCAGATTGATTTCTCATCTAGTTGTGGGTGTTGGAAGCCAATGGGGCTAAAATAAAGTGTGGGGGAGTGGTCAGCTGTGACTTCTGCAAACTCTGATGCAGCCTCTTTAACTGTGACTCTTGCCAGCACTCTTTGACTCTCAGTGACATCCATTTTCTCTTTTCTAGCCCTGCTTGCCTCTGTCTCTCTTCAAGGGGCTTCTATGATATTGAGTTTATTTGAGGCATTCATGATAATGTCTTTATTTCAAAATCCTTAATGTGTTCACATCTGTAAAGAGTCTTTTTCCAAATAAGGTCACAGTCATGGTCCAGGGGATTTGGAGATAGGCAACTTTGGAGGTCATGATTAGCCTACCACAGGGCATGGACTTTGGATACAAAGTCTGGATGCAAATTAAAATCTTACCAGTTGCTACCTATGCATAACTTTCCCTGGGATAGGTATTACTTATTGAGCTTTCTTATCTATGCAATCATTTCCATTCTCACAGATGATGAAAACAAGGGAGTGGGACATAGCTCAGCAGCATAGCACCTTTCCGGCAAATGCAAAGTCCTGAGTTCGATCCCTGATACCAAAAAAGAAAAAAAGAAATAAAAGAAAACCAGCCACTTCTCTCATAGAGAAGTATTGATTATGTAAAGGGCATCTACAATGCTCTTATCTCATTATTATCTGAAATTCAGACATTTTCTTGATATACCTATTCATATAAGGTCATGTGTACAAGTAATTGCTGTTTTGCTTTTGAGACAGGATCTTGATATGTAGTACAAACTGGCCTTGAATTGACCATGTAGTCCAGGCTGGTCTCAAACTCTAAGTGATTCTCCTGCCTGTCTCCAGAGTGCTGGGATTACAGGTGTGCACCACCATGCTCAGCTTGTATCAGTGATTTTTGACAAGTGATTATTTTTATCTAGCTGCCTTATATAACTCAGTACTAATGGGACTGAAAATCCAATGACTGCTTCTCCCCCTGTTGAGAACAACAGCCTCTTCCAGAAAGACAGTAAAGTTCTTGTCCTGTGTGGTCAAGCTGACAATGGGTACCACTGGTACTATATACAGCCTGTTCATCTATGATGATGATGATATTATTTGATTTATTATTCTAATTATTATTATCATTATTATCTGGTGACCTCTATCCTGGGGTAGAACTCTCCTTGACAGATGGGAGCTTCATTTATCGGGCTGCTTCATGCTGTGCTATGCCTCTGCCATTCTGGGTTAGTACTGAGATGGGCAGTTTTTGGAACAAAGGCAACCTGATCACAATTTGTCAGTGTACTTGGTAGCTGTATATCACCAAAGCTCTCTGCCGGTCCTTCTGGGACCCAATTATTTATGGAGTCAACAATATGGGCTAACTTCTTTTGCTATGAATGCCATTATTACAATAAAAGTCTTGCTATCGTGTATAGTAAGCCAATGGGAGTTCTAGTGGGCAAAAAATTTCATTAACTAAGAGTTAATTCACTTTGTTCCAGGTGATACCTTGGTGTCTTAGGTGAGTTGATGAGATCCATGGGGAAAGTTCTATTTCAGTATTCTTTTTGGTCTAGAGTTAGGAGATCTGTTGATGACTTTAGTTCTTAGGCTGCTGGGTAGTTCAGGCTTGGTTTTTAATGATCAGAGCCTACTATCAGCAGAGGAGTTTACAAAGTATGAGAGGAAGTGGAAATGCAATGTAAGACTTGGCCTCTCCCTGTAAAGTGCTTATAATTGTTTGTTTTGTTTTGTTTTTGTGGAACTGGGGATTGAACTTCAGAACCTTGCACTTGCCAGGGAAGTGCTTATTCCACTGAGCCATCTTTCCAGCCCTAAAGTGCTTATAATAATTGAATGAGGGGAATGATGCTATCTAGATCTGCACTCATTTACCAGCTCATATAAATATCAACAGATTCCAGCTGGACCACCTGGAGATACCTGTGCTGCCCCAGGGAAGGCACACTGACATCCTCCCCTAATGCGGGCATCACACCGATTGTAAGCCAGACCCCTTATGTTTGCATTTAAGAGAGTTCAGAAAAACCTTGTAAAGAAATGGAACTAAGTAAACTTGAAAGGAATTAATTCCTTGGAAAAAATGAAATTCCATCTTAAAAGGAGATGAACAGAAAAGTGAAACGGGTACAATTTGGTAGAACTATAGGGCATTATTTTAGGACACTATGTGGTACCTTCGTGATAGCACAAGGAACACAGAAACCAATTTTCAGTGGTAGATTATCTAAATTTGAATTTCTTGGCATACCAACTCAGCAGGGTCTTGTATAACAAAATACAGAGCACACTGACGGACACACCTTGTCACTAAATGGCTGCCTCCATGGCATTAGGAGCACACAATTATTTTTGTCCCTTTCCTTTTTATTAAAATGGTCTTTGAACAGGCATAGTGCTTAAAAGATTAGATCTTATAGAGAAACATCACATATTGTATTTAAATATGCTAATCTCTAAGAGGAAATGAAGGATCTGAGCCTGCTCATTAAGAAATAAATTAATTCATCACCATCATATTCATCATCAATCATCATCCAGTTGTGTCCAGTTTTCAATTAAGTTTTTCCAAACTGCTTTGTGCCTTTACCAAAGGACTGATTATCTCTGATGATGATTTTTTGTGGGTATTCGGATGTTGATAACAGTTGAATTGGCATAAACATGCTGAATGTCTTTTTTATTCCAGTAGTTAAGCAGTTGCTGTTCAGTGCATACAAATACATTACAATGATAAGCAAAAAAAGTCTTGTATTTTAAGATGTATTCTGGTGGCTAGCATCTCAGATTGATAGAGAAAAACACAATGAAAATTACAGCATCCAGTGAACATTTATAATGTATACATTGTTTGTTTGTTTCTGAATCTTGTATTAAGCCAATATTTATTAAATAAACAACCATAATCTTCTGATGTGCTGGGCAACAGACATTAGTCGATAAGTATAATTGAGAGTATTCCTATCTTGATGGAGCTTCTACTCTAGAAGTCCAATAACACCTTTTTGGTTTGTTTGTTTGTTTGTTTTTCCATAACTACACACTCTTTCCCTTAGCTTGCTCCTCAAGGTGAACACCAGAATCCATGGTTACTTTACCATGGATCTTGCCAGTACAGAAAAACCTCCTTGGTTGGAGTGAAGGAGCATTCCATGCCAGGAGAGAACAATTTCTAACGATCTCTTTAAGGTTTCCATGCAGAATGAGTATGTATGAAAATGACTCACCAGGCCTGCCACTTATCCCTAGACTCCTATAACACGAAGATGATCACAATCTGCCATCGTGCTGTTAAAATGATGCACAGCCCGACCGGCACTCTGAAATGATCGAGTATTATTGCAGTCTCTTACAAGTTGGGCACTGAGATAATTTGGCTAGTGCTGGAGAAAGAATGTTCCACAACCCCTGTGGTTCACCCTGCATTGAATAAATATGGCGTGCTGCTGCTTTTGTTCTCCTTGTGTATGGAAGAGCAATTAATGTGTCAAAAAAGAAAAATCACAAAACGTGCAGACTTTTTTTTCCTGTGAAAATTGCAGGACTATGCTCAATCTGCTTTTAAATTATTGTACAAGATTATAGGATGTTGTTATCTTTGAAATATTAGATAACTTTCAGTTGGCATTACATTTCTTATACTGGTTGCCATATGTCTGTCTCCATTAATTATCCTATAATGGCATATATATATTATATATATATATTATATATATATATATTTAAAATATATATATATATATAATTGGCATATATGTATATATTTTAAAAATACCATTGGGCTGCTATCAACCTTTAATTAGTCATCTAGAGATACTGTTTTTTTTATTTTGATAGAGTATATAAAACATTTTTTATGAAGCACAAATATCTGTAGAATTTGATTAAGAAAGAGATCTATGAAATGGGGCCCTCCTTGAAATGCTGGCTTGATAGTCCCCTACTTCCCTAATATTTAAGTTTATTTCAGAAAAAAATTTGAAATGAATGTGAATTTGCTAAATAAATAAACTCACTGCCTTAACATTAAAACATTACTAGAGGCTTATGGAGGGCCTAAGCCCTTGACAATACTAAACTAATTGGTTGATTATTTTTTTCAATTAAATTATAGCCAGTTCATTCTTTTAAATCTACAAGTGTTTTCATTTTAGAGTTTTATGTATTTATTTTCTGTGTCCCCTATGGGACCTTATTTCTATGAGACCTGTCCCTTTCATTTCTATAGCCTAGGCTCAAGAAAATATGCCATAAATTTTTTCTTCAGTTATTACTACCCAGTGAACATTCCACCAAGAAAAGCGGTGTTGGTTATATCTGTAAAATGTCATTTCAAACTGAAAAGTTACTGATTCTGCATATGTTGGATTTTTAGAAAGATTCATGATGTCTAAAATTTTGAACAGTAGAACATAGTGATCTGGTCCTTACTTCTTTTCTTATTGTTATCTCCCTCCTTCTCTTCTTTAGCATTTCAAGAACATAGTTGATCAGTGCCTAACTTAGATCGACTCTCTGGCTTCAGAGAACAATTATGTGAGAAGTAAATGGGCAGCCTGTCTTGGTCTTTCTAGTCTGCTGTATCTTGTTCTTTTGCTTCCTTGTTTCTACTCAACCTCGCCTCACTTGATTCCTCTTCCAGAAAATCTCTCTCCTTTCACATCCTAAAGTTGTCCAAATGTCCACATGATTGCCTTCTTCCTTCTGTGATTTGCTTTATTCTAAGGGTGCTGACTCTAAGGATCTGCTTGCCTGCTCCTCTCCTCCTTTGGGGCTTGTATCTTGAGGCTGTCTCCAGTGCCTAGTAGAGGTGATGCACTAAGAGTGCTATTGCCCATGCTTTATAGAAGGAAGGAAGCACAAAGGACAGGGAAGATGGATGGAAGGAAAGGGGTAGGGGAGAAAAGGACAGGAGGAAGAAGACACTCAAAGAAAACTCTTCTCTATTATACATGAGACATGTCCACTAGAAAACACTCTAATTTATTAAATGAAGAAATAGGCATATGAATCTTTATGAAAGATGCTATTCACTTTCTTCTATGTACTATAAGAATTATTCTTATGTTTTACTTTTTCTTTGTGGTACCAGGGATTGAACTCAGGGCCCTGCTCTTGCCAGGAAAGTGCTTATTCTACTGAGTTATCTCTCTGGCCCTTTATAGGACTTATTCTTATTCATGACTCCCTTCTGCCTATTCTTTCAGCAGCCATTATAAAATTCCAGTACACTTCAATCTGCACATAAACATTGAACTCTGCTCAAGAACTGTTTCTGTCAGAATCATTACAGACATGATTTTGGTGGACCAAAACCAGTCATTATTACAGAAATGGAACAATTATTTCCCATGTAAAGAGTTCAAATATTCTAACTTAGAATTAAATCAGTTTAGTGAGTGTAATATTTTGTTTTCTAGAGTCGGGCCATGTTCATGTTCTAGAATCAAGAGCGTTTATGAACTGACTTTAAGATGTTGTTATGACAGTTAGTACTCACTTCTGGTGCTGGCCACGATTCTAAGTGCTTTATGTGATTAACTTGTTAACTTCTCACAGGACCTAATTAAACAGTTGTAGCACCTGTCCTTTGCAGTTGAGCGATCTATGGTCTATAAAGGCTAAGAAACGAGTCCAAGGTCACCTAAACTGCAGGAATCTTCGTTGAAATGCTAACCTAGGTAGTTTAGATGCAAGGCTAAGCCTGTGAAACCTCTCATAAGATGTCAACCAGGAACCTGGCTGATGCAAAAGCTCACTCACAGTGGCAGTTGTGAGCACAATTATGGTTAATATAATAAGTTAGCACATGATGATTAAAATCTCATTTTTGAGGAAATGATTGGGTGAACGTGGTCATTTAAATACATTATTTAATAAAATCATCACAACAGTCATATAAGATGCATGATAATCATTCCTAAAACCACTTCAGAGTACCTCAGGTGAAGGAGGCAGGACTGTAACACAAATATCCTTGGAGTCTCGCCTGGCTTTTCTCAATAAATCTATGGATTTAAATTTTATTTCATTAAATTTCTCCTCCAAAAGGGATTATTAAGTATTGCCAAATCTTTTCTTCCTAGAAAGCGGATAGGGAGGATCAAGCACAGCAAAAGGAATCTTGCAGATCCCTGCCAAATGGAGATGAATTAAAAATGGAGAGTAGTGAAGTTTATTAAATATTAGTTTTCATTCATAGATATTTTATGGACATGCCAGCTTTCCACAAGGTGCCTATGGGATAAAGGAAGATGTACAATAGGTACATCCTCAGCTAACCATAGAATGCTTTCTTTCTTTCCTTTCCTATTTTTTTTTTTTTGAGGATCCAGGAATTGAACTCAGGTCTTTGTGCTTGCAGGGAAGCACTTATTCTACTAAGCCATCTCCATGGCCACTGTAGAATGGTTTCCTCTTGCCTTCTTTTCTCGCTTTTGAGATCATTTGGGGCAAGCACAGGAGCATTCCTTCTGGAAGGTCAACCTATTGGTTGTGCTAAAACTTAAAGAGTCAAGTTTGCAACCTCAAATGTTTACAGCTAAAATGCAAGCACTATTTCTTTAAAATTGTACCTTAAACGCTGCGGTAATATGCAGTTTTCCGCTCTGCAGGGGGTCAATAAATCCCTGTTGACTCTCTTTACATTCGGCACCTCTGAGAAAAAGAGAAAGACACCACATCCATCCAGGCATTGCACCCGCTATGGCTTTTCACATGCTCCACTGAGATGCCTAATAGTTAAGTCAGTGTGGTGTGTGAGGCTCAATTTGGAACCACTGGCAGAGGAACATGTACACAGCATTTGCTACTTTTTGTCAGGGAACTAATCACACTAGGGAAAAAACCCAAGATGCTGTACGTGTTTTCAAGCTGTTCTGATTTCTTTTACATGCTTATGAGCCACACACTTTATTGTCTTGCTCTTCACAGAAAACTTTTATAATACAGGTGGAAATTTCATTGTAAAATTTATTCAGTTGTGAGACCTGAAGGACTAAAGATCTGCAGGCTGCAGGGTAGCATACTTAAACTTCTAGTAACATTGTAATATCAAGTTCACATGCATATATATATATATATATATATATATATATATATATATATATGTCATATTCATCTTGATACTTGTTACATGAAAAAATTTATTTCATGGTTATGTAGGAGAAAGACTTTCTTGTCTCTCAAATGGGAAATTAAATCTCAGCATTCAATTATGTGAACTTAAGTCAAGGATACAGTTTGGATATAGGTCTTCAATTTCCCAGCCCCTAATTAGGGTTTAATCCAAAGGAACTCTCATATATACAGTTCAGGTTAGGGATATATGTTATTTGCCATTTATAGATACATCCAAAAGTATTCTCAAATATGTATGTCCTATCCACCAGAAATTAGTTTGCTGATTTTTGTGAACAGTTTGAAAGCCACACTCGTCTTGAGTTGTAGTTATTTTGAATGATTTAGGCATCACAATAAATATTAAAACAGTTGTACTTGAGTTGTGTGTGAGAGGATGTGTGTGTGTGTGTGTGTGTGTGCATTCCTTTCTCTGTGTCTGAAATTATTTTTCAAAAGAATATATCAAAATCTGGACACTTTGGCTTTAACACAAAAATGACAGGAATTTCTCTTTAGTATTTATTACATATTTAAATATATTTTAATTAAATATATATTTAGAAACATTTAAATTTAAATATGTACTCAATCCTATCCATTTAATAAAAATACTTTAAAGCTAAACAATTTTATTGCAGCTATCAAATGTGCCTGAAATTTATAGCAGTTTCTAATGTGTCTCTATTCTATTTTTAAACCTGTTTTTATCTTTAAGTTAATAATATCTCCAAATTGTATTTCTACTCCTGCTGTAGAAACTGTAACAAATTCAGTCCAACGTGAAATCAATAAAAGCTGCTTTCAGTTTGGTGAAATACAAGGGCAAGGTCTCTTTGTGCTTGAAATGAGACTGAACACTGATTTTCTTGTGGAGATGAATATTTCTGTTTATAGACCAGAAACAGCCTGCCAATAACCAATTGATCTAAAGCTAAATGATAAAGGTGACAAATGGGCCAGTTCTTGTGTGTGTGTGTGTATAAAAGAATGGGGTCTTTCTTTTGTGTGTAAAAATTGCATTTATTGAAGCGACCTAACCAATGATGGTGTGATGTATTGGAGCCCATATTTTAAAACTTGTAGGTGTATTCCTCGAGTAGCAAATATTGTTGGTTTTATAGTGTCCCAGTTGGCCTGAGCCATGCAGGTATTTATAGAACTGACGATACCTCCCCATTGCCTCGCTGAGTTGATACAAACTTGGCATGAATGTGTGCGTGTGAATAAAGGAAACACAAGTCAAAACACAAAGGATTCAAATATCCCATTATTGAAAACTACAGATTTATAAAAATTAAACTCAAGCACAGTTGGAACATTATCTCAATTGATAGTGAATAAAAATGCTTCAGTCTGATAAACCAGTGACAGATAAGATGATGTTTTCCAGAAAGAATAGAAGACACTTAAGCTAACATTGGGAATTTTCATCAGGATTAATATGACTGTGAATTCAAATCTATTATCTTGTTCTAACTAGTCTTGCATTATTGCTATTCTATTGTGTCATTTTTTAGCTGTATAACCTGAGCAACTTGCTTCATTTCTCAGTTCCTGAATTACTTGTTTATAAAATGGGAAAAATTAGAACCTAATTTGTGTATCTGCTCTTAGGAACAAATGAATTACTATACATAAAATAATTAGAGGAGTGTTAAGCACATAGAGAGTGCTCTGTAGATATGAGCTAATTTTATTAATTATACCAGTACTGCCTGCTTTATGAAAGCATAAAGGCTGTATGTATTGCCTTGTAATATTTCTTTTTGTATTTTTATTAGATGAACCTAATTATATCATAACTACTTTCATAGTAAAACATTTGCCATGTTCATCTGTGATATTGCTGATTAGAGGGCAAAGACCTCATTTGTGGGTAAACACTTGCTTGTGGAGCCAATGTTAAGAATTTACTAAAACATATAAATCTTAGTCTGTCATCAGAGCCGAGTACAAGATGAAACAAAAATGTGCCTTTTTGCTTCACTTAGCACCTTAGTTTCCATGCTTTATGGGGTCACTCAAGCTGAATTCTATAGGACCAAGTGTCAAATGATACCAATGAGTAGTCCCTCCCCCTAAAAAGCATTCCACAGTCAAATCATATTGAATGTCTACTTTAAACCAATATATTCATGTTCGTGAAAATATACTAGGACCTGTGGATATGTTTTTGTGTCTTCAGATGAATTCATGGAGGGAGGCGGTACTATTCACTCTTCCCCCTTTACCTTGGGCTAAGCAGTCTCATGGTCTCAGCACAATGAACAGCAGAATTGGGGCCTAAATCCTAATCTGAGAACGGAAGGAGAGGTGCAATGCTCACCCATGTTACAACTTTCCAAAACTTCATGGCCCAGAATTTTGCACTAGGAGTGGAGAGCTTTCCCCAGGGAAATAGTTAAATACAAAGAAATTTACAAAACAATAAAAATAAAGTGCAAGTTGTCCCTGGGATGTCCCTGTAAGTTCCTTGCTACCCTTCATTTGTCTTGGGTGCACTGACTTCTACAGCAAGAGGCAGAAGTGTTGAACTGTTAGAATTTTTCAGGGATCTGATTTGGAGAATGGGCATACGTTTGAGTGGCCCTGGACTCCTGATGCCTTCTTGTTCCTGTCAGTGATTCCCTGGAATCTGTGGTGCAGTGATTTTCTGGTGTCATTCTTGAGCGTGTCTGGGTATAGAGAGAGCACAGCCCTTTAATTCTATGGCATTCAGATGTCTTGTTAGTGGGCAAATGAACCAATAGGACAAGTGGCTTTGTCTAGTTGCTAAGGAATAAAATTAACATGTGCTTTTTTGCTGACAATCTATTTATAAATTTCTGAAGGAAGTACCCTGGTAAGGGAAGTATGCATATATTTATACATACCTGAGGCTTTTCAAATACATTCATTTTTTAGGAGACTGTGCTTTGTGCTCTTTTGGTAATGGGTGAAAACCCTACCTGTGCACTCAAGGTAAACTTCAAGACTGCTTCTTGCATGCCCTTTATATAAGTGACATCTGGCAAAGACTTTTCTGTTCATCTCCAGTTTGGTCTGACACATAGTGAGTGAATTGCACAGGTCATTTCTAGAAATCTTAGTATTGCCCCCTTGGTCACACAGGATGGAAAAAGAAGCACTTATTTAAATAGTTGCTCCAACCAGTGGTTAATTTGCAATGGGAATGAGCCCCAGAAGATTTTCTATGCAAGCTGTGAAAGCTTGCTTATGTTTTACTATTGTTCCTCCTGACTACAGGCTCCTCTTGATCTTCCAATCAGATAGCAGCTCTTACCTATACACCCAGACTTCTGAATGCCTTGCCAGAGGTTGGGCCCTCACACTGCTGGCAAATAGCAGCTGGCAAGAAGAGCATTGTGGGTACTGGCATGGAAATGAGCCATCCCAGCCAGGTGGCTGAGAAACCCAAGCTCCCACACTGAGAAACTCAAAGAGAGCAAAATATGCTTTCCTGGTTCCACACCTGGTCCTGTCAAGCCCTTATCCAGAATAAAACACCGATTTAAACTGTTGCCTGGACTACCAGAAATTCAAGTCTAAATGGCTAGATTTGACATTATTTGGTATTTCTGAAATATTTAATCATATATTCTTACTATGTTTGAAAGAGGGTCCAAAATCTAAGAGAAGGCAGAGGAAGTGGTAAATATGGTGACTTGATATGTGTGCATATGAATAGTGCAGGAGTTCCAACTTCTGCAAAACCGTGGTTCTTTTATGAACTCAGCATTGCAATTTGTTTTCATGCAGGTCTGATTCATAATATCCCAGCATTCTGAGTTAATAAAGCTGTTTTGTAGACTCTTGTGCCATTGATGCTGTGATAATTTGGCAATCAGTTACAGTAGGAAAAATATCTTATACAGAAGCCCCAGTAGTTTTCTTTCCCTGGTTCAAAGCCTGCCTTCCATCCTGCTATTCTTCAGTTTTAAGTTTCTAAAGAGCTCCCCTTGCTGAAGACCAAACATCAACAAAACATTGTATGGTTCCAGGCAGGGTAAGCCACAGTGAATGAAGGCTACGTTTATTGATAAGCCCCTTTCTCATCACAGATTCCTGCTAATCAGGTAGTGATTCATAATTTTTACTATTGCACTTACATTTGAAATGCCTGAATTTCTATGTTACCAGATCATGAGGACATGGAAAGAATTTATGCTCTAATAGCCATGAAAGGGTGATTTTAAAGAAACTCCTTGTAATTTTCTTCAACCAAAGTGTCTTTGTTAGTCAGTGAGGACTGTCAGACATATGTGTTCCCTTCCTATTTGACATCTGCTGGGAAAGGGAAAGATATATGACAACAAAGGGCCTATACGCCTTCATCATTTATTCCAGTATTGAGCCTCATCTGCTATGTTGTCAAATTACTATTGAGCAATAACAATAAATACTTAAAATGTCATAGTCAGTGACATAAGACAAGAAAAACTGGGGCAGAGGACATACTCCTGGGTTAACTTAGTGATTAAAATCATAATTTGTTTGTTTTTTCTCGGAGATACAAGCACTTACAAGTGGTTTTTGCTAACAACTGTGACTCTTCACTTAGACCTACAAATGCTAAACAGGTAACTAAAAGCAGAGCAAAGGTGGACCTTCCTTTTGGAAAACTCTGTGTCATATTCTTAGCCCTGCATAGGGCCATGTTAGTCAGGTAGGGAGTTACTGTCTAAAATCTGAGAAACAAATTATACTAGTCGGTAGGATTTCTTAGCCCAGGGGTGGCAAACCTGTTGCATCTGTGCCCTATCTGGCTTTTTATTATTGGTGAAAGCTCTAAGAATTTCGCTATCACTGAGCTAGCCTATGTCATTGTCCTGCAAGACTGAGGCTGCTTATACCTATGAATCTTCACAGCCCTAAGCCTCTGGTCACCTTAGATCCCAAGAGTTTCATGTGACTGAGATTGCCCAATTGATGAGGACTCACCTCTCAGGACCCAGATCTGAAGCAGTGCAGGCTCCTCTGAGCTGGAAACCAGGCCTGGATGTCCAGCCATCCACAGCACCCAGTGCAATGGGTCTCCATGCTTTTGCACCTGCTCCCCTTCATCTGTGTGCCTCTCCAACTCAATATGAGGCCTTTATTTTCTTTTACTTTCCAATTAAAGCTTTTAACTGTACACACACACCCCTGCTCTAGCTTTACTTTCCTTAGCACCAAAGTAAGGACCCATGCTAGCCAGTCACAAAAAGATGAAACATTTGGTTTGTTTGGAAATAGCATTCTGTAATATATGCTAAAATTCTGTCACCAAGAATGCCTGACTGTTGTTTGTTTAATTTATGCCTTTGCTTTACAGCTTCAAGATATGGGAGTACCCAAGAAACTTATAAATTAATTAAGCTCCATAATGAAATAACAGTTTAATTAGTCATTTATGATGTATAATCAGAAAAGAGAAAAATTGAGCAGAAAATTTGACAGTATCATTATTCTCATTTAGAATATTTTGTGTGTAGGAGTTCACGCTAAGTTATTATGCGAGCATCTAGCTGTTTCTTCTTTTTATATTTCCTTACATTAATTTTGAAACTTGGGTTAAGGCCTTGGTTGAAGTACCTGGCACATATACTTTATTTTTTGGCTCTTTGACTCCTCCTTCACTTTTTAATCATTTTATTTAAAATAACACTTGAATATAAAATTGAGAATTAAACAAATACATAGCTGAATACATTTGAATTCGGGGGAATCCCAAATATACAATCCACAGTAATCTTTTAAGTCTTTTCTAATCCACAATTTTCCCCATAATCTTTTCTTTTCCATGGACTGTATTTTTTAAGAAAGTACGTTCTTTAGTGGAAAGTAACTCAGGGCACAAGTGCAAAGTCCTGAGTTCAATTCTCAGTACCAAAAGAAAAAAAAAAATGCAGGTTCATTTTCAAGCCATGATCTTGACTTTTTGGAAAAAAAAAATGAATTGTTCAAGTCATCAGCATGAGTTCTCTTCCTAGGAGGTGCTTTGTGATTATTCATTTAGTTTCTGGCCCTTCCTCTACCTCTACAAACCTGACACTTTGATTCTTCTTGGAAACAGAAGCATATCAGAATGCACACATTTACTCTGATAGAGCTTTGATGCCATAAATAAGCTTGCCAATGTTCATTGCCCCTGTTACCAAACAGGAAAGGCAGCCTGAAGAAGGCATGGGCCCTAAAATTGTCCACAGTGGGGTTCATCTGACACACAGATAGTCTCTAGGGACCATCATTCAGAAGTCTTCAGAGGATGGGCAAATGTCCAAGATGCACAGGAAGTGAAGGGTCAATTGAAGCATGAAGTCTCTACAAAGTGGGCCACTAAGTCTCAGGAGAGAAGTGGAGGGAGGGAGGTCCCTTTTGGCATCTTTTCTCTGTGGGTTTTTCTCGTGGGTTTTTAACTCTTTCCAGTACCTATATGAATTATGAGTTAATGTTTGAGTTTTCAGACTACAAATCTGAAATAGTGTCTGACATGGCAATAATCCCTTAGCTAGTTTCCTGTTTCTGTACAGGCCTTTCCATGAAGAGAAATCACACCAGCATCCTTTGCTCTTTTGAGGAGAGCCCAGACATCTCCTGGGCTACGTGACTGAACGCTGCCAACAGCATGGCACAGACCCTTCCAGTCTCTGCTTGCCCAACTGCACTGCTCCAGCCTGGTTTCTGGCCTCTGCTATTTTTCATGTACCGTGAGCTCCACATGATTATGGAGAAAGAAGATGAAGTGTTATACTGTTTCCAAATCATACATTGTCTTCTACAGGAAATCAGCTAGTGTCTACTCTTTGGGGCTTTTCTATTTGTTTGTCCCCTTTCTGGAACACTTCTCTGCCACCTGTTGCTCAGCTGTAACGTACTCGCTTTCCAACTTCAGTTTACTGGCTTTTCCTCGGGGAGCTTGCTTGCACACTCAGTCTGCTTGAGCTTTTCTTGTCCTTACCTCCTCTCTTTCTCTGTTTTGCCTTCTGGGGCCCATCAACCCTGCAATTGTATGCATATTTGCTTAACATCTGTCTCTTCAACCTGATCCTAAACTACTCAAGGTTGATGGATGCCCATGTTCGCTATGATAATGTACGTCCTGCAGTTAGCACAGTGCCTTCAACATTACAGATGTCCTATAAATATTGATCAGAACACAAAAACAGGAATGTGCTTCAGAGAGGTTGAGTAATTTGTCCAAAGTGAGAAAGTTACTAAGGGTCAAAGCCAGGGGTTTGAAAACATATCCTAAATCTCATACATTTTCAGCAATAATTATTTTTTCTAAGTTGTTTTCCTGGAGTACCCATGTCTTGAAGAATCTTAATAGATGTTCCAAGAATAAAAAGAGATCTATGTTCAAATAAATTGTGGATATAATGTAGTTGTTTAAAGAAAATTGAACACTTTTCCTCTCTGCAGTGTATCCTGGAGACTTTAATATGCAAATGTGCATTGTGGCTCTCCAAGAAACTAATACATTGTGTAGCAATTCCCACCAGTATTTGGCTATGATTTACTTTTTTTTAGATGAAACTCAAATCTCGTGGGACAATAGTATTCAGCAGAAGCTGGAGAGGGAATCACTCTGTTACACCTTGATTCTTTCTAGGACATGGGTAAATAGAAATTTCCATCAGTAAATTAGATGTACATTCCCTCATATCTTGGAAAAGTTTTCTCTTCTACTGTTACAAGTAGAGGAAGAAGTGTAATATCTCAAGAAAACAAGATTAGACAGTAGAAATTAAAGAAATTTAAGTGGATTACAGTTTAGATTGCTGTGGGAAATCAATGGGTAGGATTATAGTTTGAGAAATGACAGATTAGAAAATACAAAGGAAAGAAAGTTAAATGGTTAATAACTTAAAGTTGTAAGCATTTTTTTCTGACTTCAGCATGCTACTAAAAATGACTGAGAGAAATTTTAAATGCTGACTTTCCTTAAAGGAGAAAGTATTAAATTACAAAATAACCAATGTAATCACACCTTAATCTTGTTAAATTGAAACACTGTAATCTACATTCAAATTTCACATATGGTCAATCTTGCAAAAACTGGGGTAGGAGGGATGAGCCAGAGCATTATTTGGAATTTTAAGTAGAGTCTATCATATCTCTCCAAAGCTCATTTACTTCTCTATGAGAAATATTTTCCAGAAAGTGGGGAAAGGGAGCTCCATGAACAAAGCATGATTTATTTAGTTGTTGCTTGGCTTTGGTAATGGAAAGCCAAGTTTATTTCTGGAAGCCTGATACAAAGAATCCTATCATAAAGAAAGCAGAGTAAAACAGAGATGTACCTGGTGCTTGTGAAAAAGAAAGGATCTTTTATCTTCCCCATGGATTGTCATAGTCTATTAACAAACATGATTTTCAAGAATAGTAGCTGAATTATAGCATTTTTAACCTAATGCTGACTGAACACACTGATGAATTGAATGAGTAATGCAGCGTTACCATTGGCTGACTACTCAAGAGGTACATGATGGTAGAAGAGTCCCAAGAGCTGGATGGCCCACACTTGCTTTGAGCACAGTAGCTCCCTTGTCCAATGAGCTCATCTAATGGAATGGGACACGTCTTGACCCCCCCAATAGCCTTGCTAAATAGGGCTGTGTTCTCCTCTCTTCCATTGTGAGATCAGACTCAAGCTGTATTTTTTTGAAGAAAAATAAAAAATCTCTTCTATAGAGAGGAAATTTGAGAATCCTAGTGATGGAGGGATAAAGGCTCTTTAATTTATAAATTATCTGGACATCTCTGCTTTGTTACAGACCTCTTCACTGGGTTTTGAATATTTGCAGAAGAGACATGGTGTATTCCTGTAACAGCACTGCTGGGGGAAGTAAAGATTAGGATAACACCAGGGTATGCTCCCCATGCTCCTGCCTACTACATTCCAGGGAAGATTTGGCCATCTCCTTCATTCCAGCAGACTGTTCCACCCCAGGTAGCCCCTTGTCTCTAGGGCATTTTACTGTGTATATAATAAGGCACAACAAAGCTGTTTTGAAAGTTTTAGTGGATAGAGCCTCCATTGGCAAAGTCCTCTGGAGATTTGGATTCAAAGGCAAGAAAAAGACAGTCTCCGAAACCTCTGTGAAATAGATGCTTATCTTAGAGCCCTCCCTCCTGAGCCTCCCCATTGTGGAGAATGTTTGAGGGTATTCTGCAGTTGTGTATCTTCTGTCTCTGCTTTCACGTGCAAGGGCAATTGCGTCATAAGTACTGGGAAAAGCAGCTGTTTATTAGGGTTTGTGGCTAGATGTCCCCCCCAAAGCTTCTTGCAATTATAGGTGGGGCATTTCTGTAGGTGATTGCATCTAGACTGTGTGACTGATTCATGGTGAAATGGTGGGATTAAAGGGGTGTGATCACTAAATTGGCTTGGGACCACCAAGCTCCCACTGTCCTAGATAAATTGTAAAAGGGACAGAAAGATGCTGGTAAAGTTGTCCTCTTGTTTCCTTACTACCCCCTAGCTGCTATGAACCGACTCCTCCCTCATTGCTTTTGCTGACTTGTGACATCACGAGCTGTTCTCCCCTGTGGTGGCCCTCTATGGTGGCCTTGCAGCCAGCCAGTTATGGACTGAGACCTCTACAAATCATGAGCCAAATAAACCTTCCCTCCTTTGACTTTGGGTTTTGGATATCTTGTTTCCCAAAGACAAAGATAACTAAGCCACTTCTCTTTTCAAAACAGAAAACTGTGTGTCCTAATGTGGCAAATACCCTAGCTTAAAATAAAGATACTGCTTGGGTTAGTTGCAAATAAAATAGGGCAGGAACTCAAAGACAAAGAGACAACAAGTCACCAGAGTAGCGTGAGATACACATTGTTCCCAATGCTCAGCATAGTATTTTCAGGTGGCTGCAGCTGAGCCTCTGTACCTCTCAGACCCTCACTTTCTCTATAAATGAGATGTGTTAGACCTCTAATTTTATTGGCAAAGGATATTAGAGATTATGTAGTGGCATGGATTCACTACAATGTAAAAACATCAAGCCAAGTATAAAACTTTAGTCTCCATTTTTGAATTGCATGAGTGTACACTAATATTCTTACTATTGTGCTCTGAGGCTAAAATATCCTATTGTTTCTGAGCTTACATAAACTGACCTCATTTACTCTGGGAGCATTTTGAGTATTTAGGAATATGAGGGTAAGCACCATAGAAAGAATAATTCAATCTAGACGTGAGAGATTCTTATTTTAAGGCTTCATTAACTGATAATTATTTGAGTGCAAAACAATGCTCTTACTGTTTGATAAATGAATATTAGCCTCATGTCATGCTGATAAAAGTCATGAATAGAGCTAGATTCCTCTGCATCTAGGGGGCTTTGTTATTTTGATGCTAATGGATTATGTTCATTTTGGATAGATAGATATCTTGAATGACTCAGCAGGACTGACTTAAATTAGATTTGTCCATCCCTCCTTTGCTTATTAGTATGTGCTCAATATCTTGATATCACATTTGTATTATAATATGCACTTCATATAATTTATCTTTCATGACCTCTGATATGAAAATCTGATTGATTATAAAAATCATCATTGGGCTTTTGTTTGAAAGTGTCCTATTGTGTTTATGTTGTTCCTTCTCCAAACTGTATTCTCAAAAAGAGTAATATAAAGTAACTTATTAAAATCTCCATATAGTATATGCTCTTTAAAAGTCTATTGAATATCACTTCTTTGTAGATATTAGCTTCTTTCAACGAAGTCCTATCAGTCTGGAGAGGCTGCAGGTATAATGAAGAGCCTCCCCCTCAGTCCTTGGACAGCGAGAGAGCTCAGGGTTGGCTGCTGTCTCAGCACACATCGATGATGCAGTGCTATCGATGCACACAGGTGCAGCAAAGAGCATTAGAGTGAAGCTGGCTGCTCCCTGCCCAGGCACTCAGAGGCCACCGTCCATCTGTACTGTGACTAACACTCGCTGAGGTCCGATGTGCTCTATATGCAGTAGGTCCAAAATGGGAATGCGCATCCTAATCTGGACATTTCTGTGTGTGCGATCTCAGCTTGGAAATCATGATCCTCTTTTCCACACAAGTTCCTAGAGGCTTAGAACATTTGGCTGAGTGGCCAACAGAAACAAAGGAGACAAATTGCTGCAGCTTGGATTTTGCTTGTCCCCCTAAAGGACCATGTATTACAAACTCTGTCTCTAACATGGCCCTGTTGAGAGGTGGTAGAAATGTTAGCAGGGAGGGCCTGCTGGGAGGACCTTAGATTACTGGAGTGGACAGGAAGGGAATTATTGGAGCCTGACCCCGTCTTTGATTCTCTGCTCTCTGGCTTCTGATGTGAGTAATTCTACTGGACTGTTACACGTGCCGTGATACCTCGATGCAAAACAAAGAGGCCATTGGCTGGTGGGCTGGAACCTATGAGCCCAAATTGATCTTTTCTTTTGGCAATTTCAGTATCATGACCACTTTTATTATAGTGACAAAAATCTAACATCCTGTTATTGATGAGTGTGAAATGTCTTTTGCATGAGAATCATACACCACAGTGAAATCAGTTGAAGATCAGCTTGGTAAACATTTATTATACAAAAGTATTTTCTTTGGAGGGTACTGGGGATTCAGCCCAGGGCCTTTGCACTGAGCTACATGCTTAGGCATTTTCTTTTTTTCATTTTAGTTATTTTTAGGACAAGTTCTTGCTGACTTGCTAAATTGCTTTGTCTTGGCTTGAACTGACAACCATTCTGTATCCCACACTGCTATGACTATATATTAGCAGGCTCCATTATTCTACTCTGTGATCCAGGTACAAAAATCTTACCTTGAGCATAGCTGTGCTGTTAGTGATAACAATGAGGTGCGGAAAGTCTGGAAATGAACATAGGGTTAATTAAAGATAGATTATGGTTATGCTCAAGAAAATTGTAAATACCCATTGATGGAGGGAGAAAGCCTTAACAATGGGAGAGAATTGGAAATTCTTCTTGAGACAATGGAATCCATATTGGACCATGCATTCTACTCTCCAAATTCTAGATGGGCTGTCATTTTCTTGTGACAAAATCCTGAAGAAAATTTTTGAAGATTCTCATCAACAAGATGAAATTACCATGCCTGATTGTTTCGTGATGTCCAGGTGGTGCTCAAGTCAGGCAACAAATGAGGCAATGTCCTGTGAATGGGCATTCAATTACCAAATTAAAGTTTCTCACTAGTACTGTTATGTTTTATTTACATGCCCAGAGATCAGAATAACTTTAAGTTTACAAAATATTTTTAGAAGACACATGGAGGTAGTGTGCACAGATACATGCACATTTTTGGGGAAAATAATCAGGTGTTTTTTGCTTTGACTTTTTTTAGTGTGTGTGTGTTTCTGTGGGTTGAAGCTAAGAGTAAAGACTCAGGTATTTGGGCCAGCCAAATAGCGGATTAAAACAACTGCAAGCAGGCACAAAGGCCAGGGGTTCGATCCCTGGGTCTGCCGTGCCAGTCCCATCCTCAGGACACGCTGAGATGGTGATTGAGACTGGGCGTGGTATTGTATGTGCCTGTAATCCCAGCTATTTGGAGGCTGTAAACAGGCAGATCACTATGAATCCAATCTAGTAGTAAGACCCTGAACCCCTGAACACGCTATAGACCCTTCCCTAAAGATACAAAAAAATAAATAAATAAATACTCAAATATTTGATTCCCTGGTCCCAAAATATCTTACATCTGTGTCAGTTTTATAAACTTCCCTTGGAATTTATCCTAAATTATCGATATCTGTCTAGGTAGGCTGGACATGAGAATCTGTCTTTTTCAAATGGTAGGAGATTAAGATTAGTATATGAAAGTGTATTGTTTGATATACTGTGTCAACTTGAGAAACTTAAAAGTATAAAAAGTTATTCAGCTGGAGGACAGGGTTCTCACTTTGTAAACATCTTCATCGTATGCAAGAGGAGGGCAGGGAGATAGAGCTAGCGCTGTGCACATCATGGTGGTGTCTAGCCTGCTTACACTGTAGGGAAAAAAGAGGCTTTCCTTTTCCTTTTTGTTCTTGTTGCTTCCACTGCCTTGAAGTGTTTCCCTCTGCCATGCTACCTTGCCTTGGAGCCAGCTGATTATGGACTGAAACTTCCAGTCCATAAACTGGAATAAAAACTGTGAGATAAATAAAACTTTCCTTATTTAATTTTGGGCTTGGAATATTTTGTCTCAGCAAAGGAAAAAAGTAACCAAGACAGAATTTTATACCAGAGAAGTATGTTTGTTGCTGGAACCTGACCAAGGTCTTTGGTCTCTTCAAGGGTCTTTGGGAATGGCCTGTGGGAAGAGACTGGAATGGTTCAGAAATGTCTCTATATAGAGTAGAGATGGAATGCCTTAGGCTGTACTACATGGGAGATTCTGATCAGAGCTCAGAAGACCAGAAACCTATTAAAAACCAGGCTCAGGAGGCTTCTTCTTGGAAAAAAGGACTGCACTGGTTTTTAGAGTCCAGATAATGCATGTTACAGTTTAGCAGAAGCTTTGTCTGTACTTTGTATTGAGAGATATTTTTTTTTTCTGAGACTGAGATCAAAGTGATGGACTAATTAATTTGGCAAAAGAAATTTCAAGGTAGTTGAAGGTTGAGGCAGTGTCATGGCTATTGTTGGGGACTTTTAGCCAGATATATGTTGAGAATCTAGGGCAAAGAGCCCAGCAGAATGATTTAAAATGTGAGTTTGGCCAGAAAGGATGCTCCACAAAAGCTATGAACTGCAAAGATAGAGCTGAGGATATCTTAACAGTTGAGAAAGGACAATATGTCTGTCTTCAGGGACCACAAAAAGCAGCAAGTCTCTACCTTTCACTGCTTCAAAATTGCTAAAACAAAAGACTTTGCTTTGAAAAGAAAGCCACAGAGCACTGTGTTGTAGAATTGTAGAAGCACAGAAAATTTGTTCCTCAGAATTGGATTCAGAATGCACAGTGATCCAGGCCCTAGACCCCTACAGCCAAATGAGAGGAAAGCCTGGCTGCTGCTTGAGCTAGCAGCAGACCTTGGCATCATCTACATGGTGCTGGTTTCACTTGCATGCAGAGTGCAGGAGGTATGAGGCTGAAAGGCTTCCACTTTCATTTCTGAAGGCCCAGGAAGCCAGGCAATGTGCCCCCCCTGAGAGGACAGAGTGAAACTTTGAGTGTGAAGCTGCATGTGCAGTGGAGACTCAGAAATTTGGGAGAGATTGAAAAGGAAAGGAAAGGAAGGAGAAAGGAAAGCTACAAGGAGGGGACAAAGTGGGCCTAAAAGAGAAGCCATTGGACCCATAAATACCAGAAATGCCACAGAGGTAGCACCATCCCATCTCGTTGGACCTCACAACCTTCCACAGATTACTTCTGACACTAGACATGGAACTAAAGGACTTAATGGATTTTAGACTTGTTTTGTTCCCAATTGTTTGTAACCCCCCATTATTAACATTTGAAATGGAAATATTCATTTTGTGACATTGGATGTTTGAAGTGTTTAGATTTTCATGTGTATAGCAGTTTCTTGCGAAGAGTTTGCTTTATGTCTTGGAAGAGACTTGGGACTTGGATTCTCCAGAAATACTGTAACTGTTGGGACTTTGGCAATACTTAAAGATAAACTGTTAGGTCTGAGAAGCCCACCGCATGAAGAAAGACTCCAAGAGACGTCCTCTCATGCAAAAGCAAGGGGATTTTATTTTCCATGCATGCATGGGGCTCACTGAACGCACAGGAGCAGAGAAACCCCGAGCTGACCGTGGGCTGGGTTTTAAGCCCGAAGACAAAGGGAAGAGGAGTTTTGCAAGAGCGGTTACAGAAGTGAATGGCATTGGTTAGTTTAGGTTGACCTTTAAAATAATTAGTGGGTTTGAGAATATATGACTTTTTAGGGTAACTAAGAGGGGATAGTTTAAAGTGTAACTATCGGTCAACTTTCGGTCTGTAAGAGGGTGTAACAGAACAATGTGACCTATTTCATAAGAATGTTTTCAGGCCTCAAGAATGTCTTTGGGCCTGGGGTGATGTTTGCTCAAACTGGGCCTGAGGTTTATGACCCCACCTGAGGTTCTTATGTCCTCTTTGTTTTAGGAACAGGGATTACAGGCCCTAGTGGGGCAAAGGTTCACAGCATTAGTTCATTAGGCAGTAATTTAGCTGACATGGTTAGCTGATGTACTAAGGCGAAGCATACAGAACAGAAAGGTGACATAACCTCACGTATGTCCTTAGAAATTATTTGGGCCCTATAAAACTGAATACCTTTTACATAAAGTGATGTGCATGAGTCTTTGGGAAGGCAGGAGTGGAATGTTATGGTTCTAATGTTATATAATGTTAACAAACTTAATACTGGTTATTTGAGGATTATTAAATCTATGCTATAGCATTCCAGGTGTGAAATAATCATGTCTTTGTACATGGAAACTGATTTAAAGAAACTTATCTGGTTGTCAAGCTGACAAGGGATGGATTTCAATGGCTGATACAATGTGTCCACTTGAGAAGTTTAGAAGTTTAAACTAGCTCCTAAGCATCTCACTTTGTCAACAACCTGAGCCTGTGCGGGGAGAAGCCAGGAGATGGTGTGAATGCTATAAACGTTTGGCCTGGAGGTGGTAGCTTGCATACAGTAAAAGGAAGGAACACAGGTTTGCTCTTCCTCTTTTGCTATCTTGCTTTTGCTGTCTTCACCTTGAATGGTTGCTCCTCTCCATCTTGTCCTGCTTTGGAGCCAGTGGAGGACGGAATAAAACTACCACAAGCTGAGCTAAATAAACCTTTCCTTCCTTAATTTTGAGTGTCAGGTATTTTGTCTGAGCAAGGAGAGAAAAGTATCTAGATAGTTATCTTTAAATTTTAAGGATTGTATATAAAGGAGTACTTCATATTGTATATTTTATTGGTTTTCAGTTCTAAGTGTCTGCCTAGTTAATCTGAGTCATCAATGTAAAAGGCAGGCTGTGCTTTGAAATCTGGACAGAAAGTCCTATAACTGGCAAGAGAAAACCTTCTCTATCAGTTCTTCACTTTTCAGCTCTGGTGACCAGGATGAGTATCTTAGCACTGTACTTGGCTGAAGATGGTCAGAGTCAACATCAAGAGACACCTCCTCCACTGACACTGTTGAGATAGGGCTAAGAAAGTACAAAGCCATCTGATGCCAGTGTCTTTTCAGTTGTACGGCTGGATATAAAAAAATTCTCAAGGCAAACTTATTTTTCTCATAATTATTCTTAGAGTGTTTGGAATGCTACTGTAGACAGTACCCTTCAGTCAGCTTGTTGCATCTCCTTCTGTTTTTCCTAAACTGCAAGGGCAATGACTGAGTTAAGTTTAGCCTCACATAGTATCTAACCCTACTTGATCCCACCTCTGTCAAAAAGTCAGCTCTAGATCTCTCTTTTTGGCAGTCACTCAGCTTCTTGAGCATTCCCCATTCTTCCTCCAAGTTTTGAGACGCCTTCTGTCTTTTCATTCAACTAAAAATGGCAGTTCATTCTTCACAATTCAGATTGAATTCCTTTTCCTGGAATGTTGGCTATGTTGCAGCAGGCAGAATTAAGGTTATCTCATGTGTGATTGGGTGGCCCCCTAAATGCAGAGCTATCCCTGTGCTTCAACCCACACACTGTCCCTGCTTCAATCTTTTGCCTCCCTAGGAATTTTCAAATTTTGAGATTACGTTTTATTTTGAATGTTTAAAGCCTAGCACCTTACCTGACAGTAAGTATGTTTGAGTGAAGGAATGAATTACTGTCCTTCTTGGGAGCAGGAAAATTACAAGATTAAGAGATTGAAATATGTGCCTGTGGTAAAACTTAAGAAATACTACTTTAGATCCACACCTTGAATTGAGTGGGAAAAAATTAGATAGTAATTACAGAGGGACGGCAGGTAAGCATGTGGCTGCTTTGAGTATTTACTCATCAAACCAGACTGAAGCAGCCTTAATCAAGCAAAATCAATCTGCCTGTTTCTCAGTGTAAGCATAAACATGCTGAGAGTAGATGCCACATAGGTGTTCTGACAAAGCTTACCAGAACCCTTGAGTTAGTTGAAGCTTCATTTACTTTCTGTGTATAAATCTGACTTGTTGATACTTACCTCAAACACCAAATTTATCTTCTTCAAGCAGTGTTTTATAGCATGTTACACTTGAGGTCAAATATCCCTTCTTATACAAAGTGCAGGGAGAGGAGGTCTGCCTGATGTTCGAGCTTGATCCAGTTTCGATCCACCCTTTTCTGCATTCACCATCACCTAAAACTATTAAATTGTCTTTCTCTATATTCTGCTTATTTCCTCCAGAATTTCCACACATGATTTTTTGAGGCTAATGTTAAACCATCCAACTTTGATTAGAGAAGTCACAATGGTGTCCTCATTCTACAACTTGTCCTTTTTCTTCTGAACTCTGTCACCTTCTGTATATTAAAAATATACTTAAAATAATGAAAAGGTAAAGTTTTGAGAAGCTTTCCGTCTTTGTTTTCTGACCATGACAGCTTCAGATGGAAGCAACTTCACTTCTCTGTGTTGCATTATATTTGTTATCAAGAAAGTTGGGTGGTAGTAAGTGAGTAATAAACATTTATTGATATATGAACATGATGGCTATGCTTAGTAAGGACATTAAATTAAACTTTGGAATGGAAATGTCTATACAGTGTGTTAGAGTTCCAGTTCTAGAGTAAGGAATCTGGTTTAAATTCCTAGAAGCAGGGGAATTGGCTCTCTGCCCTTGCTGATGGGCAGGAGTTTACCAGAGCAGTCTTTTTCAACTCTTTATGCTTCCTTTTTCTCATTTCTGAAAGGAATGCTTGTGGTAGTTACAGAAAGGGAAACATAAAAGTAAGATGGATGTAGAGGTTATGTTTAGTTATCTACTAATTGCAAGCTAGCATTATAGTGTTAATTTCTTTTATAGGCGCTAGGCTTTGATTTTTTCTATTTAGATTCTATCACTGTAGATTATGGCTGGTTTCTTACCTTAAGGAAGGCAACTTGACTTCCTGAGCCTCTATTTCCCTCTCTGTAAAGATGGCAGTAGTATTCCACTCACAGTGTCCTTCTGAGGAATAAAATAGACTCTGCCTGCTGAAGCCCACTGTGGTGCATAGACATTTTAAGCCCTCAGTAGCTATTAGCTGCTGTTGTTCACAATGCTAATTAAAATGTTTACTTGCTCATCCTGTTGCTCCATGGAGGAAATATGACCCTTGGTCATGGTACAAAAATTCTTTCTCCAAAACATATATCCCAATATCCTGCCTTTTTCTTTCTGGCCCTTCCTATTGATTCCAAGGAACAAGAAGGAAGAGTTCCTTGCTTTGTGTTTGCTCAAAGCATGAAGGGTGTAGTTGTGCTTCTGTAGATCAAGGCTTTCTGTGAGAGAGGCTTCTCTGAGTGATTTATATGATGTTCAACACAGCCCTTGGTAGATAAGGACTTTGCTCATCATATCATGGGAGGAATGTAGCCTGCAGAGGAATGCCACCTCCACCTGGGGTGCAGTCCAGCCTGCCATTACCACTCCATACCACTGACTTATTAAAGGGGCTGTGTAACTCTGCTCACATCATGAAAGATAAATGTGCCAGCTGCAATATGTAAAGGAGGCCTTGTTTTTCCTTTGTAGGAAATAGGGTATGCTGTTTCTAAGAAAGGATAAAGATAAAAGTTCTTGTAGGAATCTTAACACATATGGTTCTTCTCAATTCTTGCTTCGTGAGAAAAGCATACAATCACATTTTTACCACGATTCCAACATAGTCAAGGCTCATTGGATTGCAGGTCACTCTCAAAATAGGATTTGGTTTGAATCTCAGATGCACTGTAGTGACCTCCAGCATAAATGCCAGCTTAGTATGGGGTGTGCATGTGTATATGTGAGTGTGAATTATTTTTGTGTGAAATGAACTTATTTTGGTTAAATTAAAAGTATAAACTTTCTGATATATAGATATTCCTCTTAGTATTCAACATATTGACCAAAATCACTTGTCTTATTTTTATTTGTTTATTTGTATATATTTGGTACAGGGTATCACTAGGCATCTCAGACTCATAGTGATCCTCCTGTTCACAGCCTCCCCAGTGCTGGGATTACAGATCTGTAGCACCACACCCAGTCCTGGCAGCTTGCTCATTGATCCTGGGGGCAGAACCAGCATGGTACATGGTACCAGGGATCAAACCCTGGTCCCTGTGCTCACCTGAGCAGGCACTTAGTGCCCTGAGCTATCTCACCAGCCCCCAAAATTACTTTAAAAATATACATTGAATTGTTTTATATAGCATATCTCATGGGCTGATACAGTAGATGTCTAAGCTTTATGTGATATGCTCATGTGAAACTGGTATCACAATATGAAAATTTATGAGCATAATTGCACATAGGGATGTGTGTTTGTTTGCTTGTTATTCCCATTTGCCCCCTACTCTCTCCTTGGTTTTCTACTTGGACTATTTTTCACAATCACTTTATCCAAGAGGATTTTGTCAGGGTCAGCATGAACCATGTGGCCAGATCCAGTGGCCTAGACACTGCCCTCATTGTACTTGTCCTGAACCAGTATTTGACAGTCAGCTCTTCCTTCTAATAACTCTCCTTTCAGTTTCTTGGCTACCAGTTTTTCTTATTCTCTGCCTACCCCACCTGTTTCTGTTCAGTTCCTTTCCTGGTTGGTGATGTATCCTTTTTTCCACCACGGCCCTTTCCTGGGGCCTCCCATTTCCACTTTTCAGTGGAAAATAAGCCTCTTGGCTTATCTTTAACACTGTCTAGGTATTGCAAACTAATGCTTCTCGGACTCAGTTTCAGCCATGGGAGCTCTTCTTTTGCCTTAATAATTCCAAATCCCAATCTTTGGCCTCATCATTCACTATTACTTTGAAATACTTCCCCTTTGATAGCTGCATGGATTCTTTGATCAATTCCTATTATCTTTTTTTTTTTTATCAATGAAACCTTGCCTAACTTTCCTATGTGTGTGATCTCCACAGTATAACCCCTCCCTGTAATGCTTTATACAAAATCTCCATCAGCCAAGGCCCAATAGGAGACAAATGGCACCCTCTAGAGGGTTCAAGAGAAGAGAGGCTTCCACAATAACTATGTCCACAAGATAGGGAATAGGAAGGCAAGCAAGAAGGAATACTGAGTCATACAGGGCTAAGAAGCTATGTGGTAGTTCCTTGGCCCTCAAGCCTAAGGTGGCAAACACTTGTGTTGTCATATCTGCAAATGGAAGCTATGAAAAGGGAATGTATCAGTAAATATTTACTAGAGAACTAGATATAACACAAGTTATACAAACATACAAAAACCACAAGCTTGTCTTACAATGACCACCCACACAGTCTGATAAATCAGAGCATTTGTTTGCATCCTGGAGATCTAAGGATTCAATCAGATGTCTGGACTTCCATGTGTGTACCTGATGGCTAGCAGATCCACACTGGAAGCCAGGAGATGATATTGAACGTAAAGGTAAAGATGGGAGCTCTTCCAAAGTATCAGAAGCTGATCTGTCTTTCCTTATTTGCCCTCTACACCATCTACTTAACAATCCACCCTGGGGGGGGGCTTTTACACTTTAGGGTGTGGAATCACAGAGCCAGTTTTGTTGAGCTTCTCTTACTTGAGTTAACAGAATTAATGAACCATCACAGGGGCAGTGCAATAGAAGTGTGCATCTGAGGAGGAGCTCATCTACCTCCAGGGAGTAGTCAGGAGGCGATATCCACCCGGCTTTCTCACCCCTTCCTCTCCAAACTCTTCCTGTGGTCTCCCAGCAATCACAATCAGTTGGAATCCACAAGGAAAGTGATACCTACTTTGGAACTCAGTTTCCTTCTACTAAGACTGCAGCTGACGACAGTGGTGCTAGAAGAGTGAACAAAGGCCTGCCTGTTGAGGATCTTTTAAAAAGTCTCCTTGTCACACACATTCGTAAATATGAAGCTAAACCCTTGCAACCATGACCAGTTGGCATTAATGCTGTCATCCCCTTCTCAAGAGGTTAAGCTCTGTGACATCCAAATTGACACTGTCTGCAGTCAAGCCAATATGACTTCTGCAGACAGCAGGATGAATATTCAAAATATTGAAGAACCAGTCTGACAGTGGTCCTCAACAATCAGAATGGTAATGGAACACACAAGAATACTGTAGCACATGTAGCTGGACAGTACAGTGGTCAACACAGAGCATGGGTGATAGCTGCTATCATGCAAATACTGGAAAGGAATTGCTTTTTTTTTTTTCTTTCTAAAAACATCTGGAAAAACTGTCACACACATTTATATATTTATAAAACATATAGCATAGGCAACATGCTGAACTTGATGGACAGGATGTGCCAATTTGATTCCCAATAGCCTGAGCACTACATTGTATGAGTTTTTTCATTGAGGGATTTGGATTCTGCAGCTCACAATGAAGGGTCATTTTGCCCAAAAACATTCATCTAACTGGGAGGTGTGGGACAGTGCCCAGAGCCTTACTCTAAAAACCTGGTGTTTAATTGGTCTTCATGTTCAGGTTCCTGTGCGATGGGGTGCTAGCGATTTCCAAGCAGAAAATAGGCGTATGTCACATGTTATTTTTGATAGCTGAGTTTTCAGAAAAAAATCTAGGAAAGACTTTCTTACAAGACTTTTTCCCTCAAAAACTTAATTTGGATTGATTCCTAAATTTGACTAGCATCCACAGTGTTGTGTATGTATTTCTTCCTGACCACATAATTTGCCGCAATCTGTGTGTACAAAAAAAAAACCTTAAATGTATAGGTTAACTGTCTACATTGATTTTCTTCTGCTTTATTGGCTTTGATGTTAGGCTCAGAATTGTGAAATGTGAATGGTGTTTATATCAGGCAGAGGCATGGAATAAAGCATTCCTCATAGGCATCCATGAGATGTAACTGCTGTCTTTTAGAAACTATGTATTGCCTATATAAAATGACGAACACACTTGAACTTCCTTTCTTACTTTGTTTAGAGCACCATTTTCAACCTTGTTTTCTGCTTCCCTTTTCACTGTTTGGATCCGGGACATGGATAGACTAGCAGAGAAAAATTATTCATTTAAGTCTTTCCTTTACAATAATTATTCTGAATCCTTAAACCATAACCCCTTCCTGTTGGGGTTCTCAGATAGACTAGGCTACCTGCACTGATACTTGGAAGGCTCTTCTGGGTACCGTTTTTTCTATCATAGCTTGTAATGTCTTTGTAAGAATGAACAAACTTGGTAGAGTGGAGCCAGCCAAGATGATTATTATGACCAGGAGCCTCTTAGAACCTTGATCTTTTTTTCTGGTGTGTGTACATCACCCTTGTCTGCCTAAGTTAATGAAGGAAGAGTGAAGGCTTTCTACTTATTTCAGTACGGGTTTGAGTTTCCCAAGAGAGAATTTCTCATTTGTCTCAAGGTGATGTGTGTGTGTATATGTGTGTGTGTGTGTGTGTGTGTGTGTGTGTGTGTTGCACTTAAGTTGTCCAAATGATAAATAATGCCATAGGTAAGTGGTAGGCAGTATATGTAAGAAAACATAATATTGCATTGGAAAGTTTTCAGATAAAGTAAAATCCAATTTTGTTTTGAAAGCCTATGATGAATGTTAACCGCATTTTTGCTCAAATTTTTTGTAGGCATATCTTAATATTTTTTAATAGTCATATGATTTTTAACACAAAATATATAATGATAGAGAGAAATTCTACTATTAATAATATTTGAGAAAAGAATGTGTTGTCTTATTTCCTTTTCTGTTCGATTCAAATAGGATAAAATCTGCATGGTCGCACAGCAAACTAAGTTCCGTAGGTTTTTTCTTTGTTACTCTGATTCTGCAACTGAGAAAATTATTTCCTGGGTTTCTTCACAATAAAATGCTGCATGTTTCATTCAAAACAATAATAATAGCAACATACCCTGCATGTAATATGTCTAAACACCCACAAATAAACAGTGATTGAGATTAATGCACCTCCCATTTGGGCTTATTCTCATGCACTTGTGTGAACATGAAGATTTAATTTCCCCTGTCTCATGAAGTAAACATTTCCTCCAATCTGGTGGATTTGTTTTGGGCCTCCGATTGGTCTCCTTACTTCCTGCATTGCTGTTGCAACATATTATTAGCCCTGTTAAATACCTTTGTGAACTACTGAAGTACAGTAGTTAGTAAATAAAATCAATATGTGACCAAATGGTAGTGTTACCTTGTATAAATATAAATGCTTTGTTTGTCAAAAACATTGATTGTGTACATTTAAGCTACATAACATGATGTTCTAAAGTGTATTTGAGGGTCTCAGTCCTCTAACAAGTTAAAATGTTCATCATTTTTCACGGCTATCATTCTTATGATAAAATAATTAAAACTACCCTTTCAATAAAATTTCAGCATGTAGTATGATATTACAAACTGTCATCACCATGCTGCAGACTGAATTTCAAGTTTTACAATTACAATTTATATAATTATAATGCATAACCTTATTTTGTTGGGCAAAAACAAAATCCAGGTGATTTTTTGTGGTTCCTTTTCTTCCTTTCATTTCTTCCAAAAACCATTCTTTGCTCTCATTTCTTCTGAGCTCTAATTTTTTAGTTCCATATTTAATAAGATCATAAAGTATATTTTTCCTTTGCTTATTTTAGTCAGCATTTCCTCCACATCCTTGCATGTTGTCACAAATGGCATCCTCTCTGTTTTTAAAGTTGAAAGCTAGTATTCTACTTTATATATGTTGTAGTTGTTCCAGCCACTCATTTGTCTTTGGATACTTAAGTTGCTTCAGTATTTTGGATTTCATAAATAATCCTGTTATGAGCACATGAGAACTCATATACTGCTACAAGGTGCTGATTTAAGATAGTATATTGAACATTTCTGTCCATTTCAAAAAAGAATTGTTTGTTGCCTGAGAAATGGCGCCCTACCTCTTACTGGGCCCTGAAGTATATTAACGTCACCGATGTTACACTTATTTGGAATCTCGTACCATCACTCACTTTATCTTCAGATAGCCAGTGGTAAGATAAGTTGCCTTCTAAGTTTTACAATGATACGATAAATCTAGCGAGAGCCAAATTAACATTTGTGGTCTCAATGCAAACGTGATCTCTGACACAGATTACTCCTTTCTGGGTAACACATTTTGTCACATTCTCAGACATCACACAGAGAAAAGAGAAGAGATAGAGAGACCACATTTCAAGTCTCAGGGCCAGAAATTGACTTTCAAGTCCTGCACTTTTTACTTCTTCAAGGATTTGTTTTCTTCTCCTTCTGTTACCTTTTCTTTTTCATCCTATCATCGTGCTGTCAGAAGACCCTCATTTCTTCTAAACCAGCCTAGCATGGTGCTTCTCCCTCTCTGTGGTCCTCCCCAATTCAAAAACTGTGATAGGAAGTTGCAAGGTTATGAAGATGTGCTCAATCTCCAAACACTCAAAGATGTTACATTTAAAATAGTGAAAACTTTCCTGATGCTGTTCTTGCGATGAATTCTTCCCGGGTTTTCCATGCTGATCCTCTAGCTTATGCTCTGCAGTGACTTGACAAGCTAACCTTATCTACCTATTTCCCAAGGTGTCTTTATTTTTATTTTGAGATTTATTTTGATTATTCTTTTCACCAAAGTCAAGTTTTGTGACTAAACAGAGGCTTCTATTTTTTTTAGTGACTAAATTATAGCCACCTTATTTTTATTTTTTAAAGAAAAATAAAATTGTGGAAAATAATAAAAATAAAATAAAGGAAAAATGTACAAAAAAAATCTTAAAGGTATAATAGATACTGTGAAAGGTAAAGAATCTGTTCAGAGGGAAGGAACAACTGGGATTAAGGAAAGGACAAAAGAAAGACAGAAGGAAGGGAAAAAGATGTATTTATGCCTACGTACAGGACAGCTTGGACCACTGCACTGCCGATTTCTGCTCATCAATTAAAAGGAGAGGCTTCTATTTTTGTAACAAGTCCTCTGAACCACCACCAAACTCACTAAGGTCTCTTTGCCATTTTCATTATTATACTTTCCTGGGCTATGCATTACAACTTTAATTAATGAAGCAGACAACTACGTATTAAATGTACATTATCAAGAGGCTATCTACCATGTTTATTATTGTGATTTCTCATTTATTCCTCTGTCAGTTTTAAATGATGGATACAAATATAGTTTGGGGACTTTAGTTAGCTCTGTGATTACAGGTAGCACAGATATGAATGGCTTCTTTCCTCAGGCAGATTTTATGTCCCATGAGGACAAAATTGTTTCAAGGGTATTTTCTATTTAAAGTATCTTATATGGGGCTGGAGAGATAGCTCAGCAGACTAAGAACCTGCTGAGGCAAGCGCAGGGACTGGGGTTGGATTTCTAGCACCACATGCTGTGACAGCCCCCGCCCCAGCCCCAACCCTAGCCCCAGGGGAGTGAGCCAGCCACGGAGCTCAGGTGTGGTGGCAAATATCTGTAATGTAGCACTTGGGAGGGTGAAAACAGCTGGAACATTATGGATCTGAGCTATGTATTGAGACCCTGTACCAAGTACATTTTTTAAAGTACCTTATATGTATTTTATTCTTTCTGAAAGTTATAAAGTGATATCAATTTGATAAGCAATAAATCTATCATGATAGAAAAAATAGCCTCTCCCGATTCCCCCTGGTTAGATCCAGATGGGGCAAGCCAGACAGCACATGCATTTTTAATACTGTTCCCTCTCCACTTTGTGAGGCCATAAGTATCTTGACCTAAGAATTTAATCTGAGATATGGCAAAGAAAAACTACATTGTCAAAAGTTTTCCAAGTTCTTAGTACTGTTGAGGGTGTTGACCTATGGAATCTGGTTTACTAGTTAATCATATTAATGATCCTCTTAGCTTTAAAATAAGAGCCAGGTGTAAGCTAGTCAGGAGGAATTGAGACAAAGAAACATTAAGATTTTTTTTTCCTATGAGAAAAAAATAGAAGAGCTTTTAATTTCCTCCAGTTTTCACCTGGCATCCTACAAAGGTAAAAGAATGGCATCTGCCGTAACTCTAGCTTCATTGGAGATAAGTGCACTGAGAGGACTGACATTAGAATACAGGGACATCAGCAGTGAAGCCAACAGAGAATTATACCCATATTCAAACCCATATCTCTAAGGATCCTTCAGCAGAATGGGAAAGACTGAAACATTTATCTTATTGTTTGAATCCCAAACTGTCATCCCTAAGATTCTTTTCAGTCCCTTTCATTCAATGCACTTCAACAGGCGGGACAGGTACTTCTTTGTAAATTTTCCTTATTTATTTGCATGTATTCCATGGTAGGTTTTCTGTCAGTGTTTTTCAAAGAGTGACAAATCTTGGGTCAGGTATTACAAGGTACATGAGATGAATCCAAAGTGGCTCAGTCCTATTCTAGGGGACAGGAAGGGTGACAAGGACTGAAGCTCGACTCTGACAGAAGAGCCCTTACTTCGGTGAGAGGAACAGGCCAGGTGGTCACCTATATCTAGTGTGAGCTGAAATGTGGCCTGAAAGATAATAGGGAAGCAGAAAAATACTTCAATGAGTTGTAGTGTCATAAGGCCCCGCTAAAGAGTGTATTACTTATTAATTTTGCCTGAATAGCAAAATGAGGTCTATTTAATTAAATAAAGGTCTCCGTACTCTCATTATCAAAAGTCAAAAGAAAAGAACTCCTGCAGATCCATATTGTCCCTAATATAAAGCACAGAAAGCCCCGGTCCCTGGCCTGAAGTGTCAGTCCCTCCTTATTAGCATGAGTAGTAATGGTACGTTCACATCCTCAGACCTTAGAACATTTATAACCACAGAGTTGTAATTTTCACTCTTATAGCAACAAATGAGAAATTAAAAACATTTAATTTAGAGGGAAATTTAACATATTATTCCCTAAGTCCACTTGGCAAGTGAAGGAGGCAATTAATATAAGCTCATTACACCGTAGCCATGCATCTCTGTGTCCATGCCAGCTCTTTTAAACTAGGAGTGACAAGACACAGCTGAAGAAACGCAGCACTTCTGTGCTTCTCATTAAAGGGCAGTGTCCTAGACAACATGTCGACCTGCCTGAATGTCAAGGCTAGGCCTTCAGAGGCCATGCTGTTTCTACATTTGTCTTTCACGTTGGAAATTCTGTCTTAAGACATTCAGATTGTCTCTGGCTTTATTAGAGCAGCTACAAAACAAGGTGAAAAAAAAGTTGCTCGTGGTGGCTGGGGCTCTTAGTACATAACTGTGCATCAGTGCACTCTCCCAGTGGGAAGGGAGGAATGTTAGCCACACAACGGAGTTAAGCCGGAAGGTCCTGCAGAGATTCCCCGTCACAAAGGGTAATACTACTTTATCGATCCCTTCCACACTGTCTCCCACCGTTGTGTTAAGCCTGTGGCTAGTACAACCTTTACAAAACAAGATGTGGAGATATGACTTACTTTCTAACTTGAACATGAACTTAAAAAAAAAAAAATCATAAAAACATGTTTTGTAGGACTGGCATGGTGTTGGCATTTTACAAACTAAATGATACAAATAAAAATCAAAGTCAAATATCTCAAAGAGAGAAAAATCTCACATTGGATAGGCATGTCAAATGTGGCTGTATTCTTCCACTTGGTAGATATATCCTAATTTGACCACGTTTTATTGAATGTTCCCACTTTTTCTTGTTAAAGAACCGTAACAACATTGTTAGCATATATTGTAAGAGAATAGATGCTGATTTTTGTTCTCAGATTTCATAAACACAGAGTCTTATTTATAGCAGTGAGACTGGGGGAGAGTGTATACATTTAAATTAAACCAAATTGATTGACTTACCCAGAAATATGGATGATGTAGTTCTTCAGAAATATTGATAATGTATTGGTGATGTATAAGAAAATCATATTTTCCTCCTAATAAGGCATTCCATTATGAAGGAGTTAAAAAATAAAATTGCATTTGCTGAAAGCTGCCTGGAAACGTAGTTTTAATTGGCACTGTCTTCATCTTTCCAAGGATAATGGAAAAAGCTTATACTTCATCGCTTGCATGATTTTTGATTTTACCTTTGTTTGTTACAATGCAGAATTATGTGGGGGGAACATGGTGGTGAGGTACTTTGTAAAAAGGTTTTTCCTTTCATTATATGTACTAATGGGATGAGAAAGAAGTAAAAGACAGATTTATTTTTATGTTTAATGAAGTCCAATAATTATTGCATTGTGGTTACTGCTTTGAGCATGACATTTTCAGTAAGTAATTTATCAGCTGCATTTTTTTTTTTAGAGAGAGGATTAACAGTGACTATGGGATTCATACACATGGGCATTTTTTTTTCCTTTAGTAAATAAGGATTATTGATGGCATAGGGTTCCTTACACCCCCATGAGCCTCGAGATTTCTGTTTACAACCTCTCAGTTTTAATATGTTTCTCGCTGTGATTTTGTGAAGAGCATTTATATGCCTGGTAAGGACATAGGGCAAGAGAAAGAATCCAGGGGCTCGAAGGAGGACCACCCTGGACCAAGAAGAGTGCCGTCTTCCTGTTTCGGCATGAAAGCTTTCAAGGCTGGAGAAGCTGCTCCGCCGCAGCGCAACAAGAACCTGGATTATCCAGCAGGCAACGCTGAGTCTCAGAGGTGGAATGCCCTGACGACAGTTTTGTCCAGAAAGTTTCAAAATAAGAAAACCAGGTCAGGCACAGAGCCCTACCTCTGTAATAGCAAATCTCTGGAAGACTGAGGCAGGAGGATTGCAAGTTTCAACACAGTTGGACAACTTATCAACTCACTGAGACCCTGTTTCAAAATAAAAATGAAAAAGAAAGACCTGAGGTGCATCTCAGTATGAAAGCCCTGGGTTCAAGTCCCCGTCTTGGAAAAAAAGTGCAAAAATAAAATACAGTAGACCAAGTTCCTTTCCTGTTGGGAGAACAATGAAAAAAAAAAAGACACAGACCAGGCCTGAAAGATGCTCATAGGGACCAGGGCTAGCTGGAGAAGAAGCTGACCCAAAGGACAAGCTGAGTGCTGTCCATTGCCTGCCTCCTGGTCCCTTCCTTCTGTCCTTATTTCTTATCTTCCCCAGCCCTATTCAGAGTAAGCATTCACGTACAAATCCTCCACTCCTTGCTTGTCTTTCTCCCCTTCAAAGAAAAGCATTGCCCCACCCCCACTGCCCAGTTACCTGTCCACAGCTTCAGCCTTGTAGTCCAAGGCACTCTGAGGGCTCCACACGTGGGGTTTCTTTGTCCCTTGATCAGGGTCTTCAAGCAGACCAGCCAGAAGTCACTAGGCTATCTGGGAGCAATGTGATCTCCTGAACTATTCTGTAGGACTTTGGAGTGCATTTATGGTATTTTAGAAACTATAAAAGGAAAATATTGACCTATTTGGTCTCAGTTGTCCTGAAATGAGACTGATATTATACAAATTTAGCAGCAACCCCTTGCTACTCTATTTTCTTTATTCAGTTTTCTTTTTATCTGGACCTCGCTTCTTTGTTTTCTCTTTATTTCCTTCAATTTTTTTCTTATAAATCAATAATTGTTTTCTTAAAAAACTCTATTGACTTATACAATCGTTCATAATTATTAGATGTGGTGAAATCCTTCAGAACATGTCTGATCAAATCAGGGTATTTAGCATACCAATTACCTTGAATATTCATTGTATCTTTCTAATAAAATCACTGACAATCCTCTCTTTCATGTTTGCATTTGTAAAACTCTTCTTATGTGGGGTTTCTGATTTTCTACAGTGAGGAGGATGTTCCCAGTCACATACTGTACCATGAGGTCAACGTGGGTCATAGATGCAAAGTTGGGCGGAGTACAAAGTATCTAAATATGCCTTTGTCTTCTGTGCATAAAAGAAGCATGATTGTATATCACAGAAATCGCTAAATGAGTTCTTACTTGTACATATAGATTAATGGAAATATTAAAATTCTATCTAATGAATTATGTATTTAATAAAATGTGTAAGGTACGTTCATTTCAGTGGAGTAATAGAAAATATTTTTTCATCTTAAAATTGTACATATGACAATATGTATCTCTCTCATTTTTTTTTCTTAGGACATTTAAGAAATCTACATAGTAGTTTGCTCTTAGATTTTTAGATTTATTTAGAAATGATTTAGGATAAAACTCTGATCTTTATCTCTTTTGTTCAGGGACTGCATACAATAGTTCTTATTTATTTCTGCAAAACAGGTGAAGCAAGGGGAAAATCTCATTTGAGTTTCATTCACCCATGGTGTAAGTTATGATAAGGAAGATTTTATAATATCTAATATGTAAAAATCTCTGTCAAATTCACAGCCTAAGGAAGGAACATTTGTTTTCATTTCAGAATTTAAGAGGGGAGTAAATTATGTTAGTTTCGATTTGAACATTTCAAGGTAAAGCTGTATCATTAATGATGCTTATTCCAACTAAGAAGTCTTTGTGGGGAATGTTCTATTAATCTATATTTTTTCTAAATTCAATTGATTATATATGAAATTGTTGTTTAGAAAATTGCTTTAATAGTAGAATGTATATGTTAAACACAGCACAAATGTTTCTTATTTCTTAGAAAGATTTGTGGCTTTTTAAAAGCATGTTTTTGTATTTAATTTAGGGCTTGGTCCTGACCTTCTATTTTCTATGTACTATACTATTTTGTGACTAACAGGAATTAAATCTAGTCTCTCTCTCTCTCTCTCTCTCTCTCTCTCTCTCTCTCTCTCTCTCTCTCTGCATGTGTGTGTGTGTGTGTGTGTGTATCACTGAAGACTGATCCCAGAGTGCTCTGCCACCAAGCCACAATCCCAGCCTGTTTAACTTTTTGTTTTGAAATAGAATCATATTAAGTGGGCCCTTGTGATCCTCCTTCTTCAGACTTTTTTTTTTTTTTGGCAGAACCAGGAATTGAGCTCAGGCACTTGCACTTGCCACGGAAGTGCTTATTCTTCGGACTCTTGGTTAGCTGGAATTACTGTCATGTCCTAGTGTCTGGTGTTTTCTTAGATGACTTTAGCAATTCTTCTAAAACATTTTTAATACTTATGTTATTTATTGTCTTTATAGCTTTAAAATAATCTCCGAATTATCAGATTCCATAGTATAGTGGCTGTTGCCTACACTTCACACACAGAAGGCCCCCTATTTGAAACCAGGCAGAAACAGGTCTTCCCTGAAAGGAACATTTCTAGAAAATTTCAAAATTGAAATGTGGTCTGCTCCTTCTTAACTATAACCTAGAATAAATTCTCAGAAAGATAGCATTTTTGACAAGAATTTTCATGCCTGTCTACCAATTTCCTAGGTTTATTATATTACAAGTATCTGGTAGTCCTGAATGAGCTTTCCCCCCATTACTTTTAGGAAGAAATAATCCAAAGTTAAAAATAATTATAATAGCTTCATAACAAAATCATTAGGAGGGGATTTTAAGAAATATATGCATTTCCTATTAATGTGAACATACTTTTCAATTATTTACAAATCATTTTAAAATATTAATATTGTATTCAGACTTGAGGGGCTGGCAATAAATTGTTCCTCTTTAAAAAAAAAATTAAAAACAACCAAAAAACCACCAGCTTATTTCCCTTAGGTCTTCATTTTTGTCCTTCTGCCTCTTTCCCATGAATTCCAGCAAAGAAAGCTAACATTATTTATACAATTTGGGCAAGGTTACATTTAAAGGCCCATTATGTTATTTCTTGCTGTAATTTTCTGTGAATCATCCCTCATTCTGTGCCATGCATTCATGCACATTATTAGAAGTGCTGATAGGGAAGGTCAAGCGTGAAAATGATGCTGTTTTGGAGATGTATTCAACCTCATAGAGCTGGTATTTATACTGGTCCTGATTTTACCACTTACTCAATACACAGTTTTTAGAAAATCATTTCCCCTCAGTTTCCTGTGTGTGTGCAGATCTGATAGGCGAAGTGCTTGTTAGCAAAACAGATGTTTACATCCAAGTTGCCCTCTTAGCAACATATTGTATTTACACAGTAGAGATCTAGTTCCACTTTGTGTAACATCTTCTGTGTCAACTCAGTGATACTTAGAATATTTTACTTGTATCTGGCCATCACATGACTTTGCATGCACCCATGGATGCAGAATCAGGCCAGGGATCGGTAGCTATTTGTTGAATAAGTGCATTATATTTCAATATCTTGATGAATGCAGCTGTCTAATTTTCTTCTTTTGGGGACATTCATTTTTTTTGTTCTGATAAAGAAAGGGACCAATATTTGAAAGATGTTTTTCCCAGCCCTCAGGCTCTGATTCAGTACCGTAGGTATTCTGTATGTAAGTGGCTCCCATCCAAGCGTGCTAACTTGCAAAATCAGCAACACAAACTACCTGAACCATAAAGCAAAAATGGCCAGCTAACTGAATTTGAAGACACATTTCAGATATGGATTTCAAAGATAGAAATGCACTAATATAATTAATTTACTACAACTAGTATAGTAAATTAATTGTCAAGTACACACCTAGCTTCATACATTAGTGGTAATTTTCCAATTTTCTTCTTGACTTCCAAAAAGGATAATACTTTCTAACATTATTTTTTCATACACCGGCACGTATCCATTTGAAACTCTTACATTAAACAGAATAAGTTATTTTTAGATCCATTTAAGGCACTCAACCTTTTTCTACTAAACTCATTCAAAAGAATAGATTATTTCAAGATTTATGATAATGCTTGTTGCTGTAACAATTTTTGAAGTTATCCAAAAAATGAATTCCTACCTTAGAATGTATTTTTGAATCAGAAATTAAGGGGGAACAGTATGTGATGAGTAGGCAGCTTATATTGCTGTAAACCACAGGCAGTTCTTTACAGTCTTCTCTACACTTATTATAAAAATGAAGGCAGACACTTTTCCCTGAGGCTGAAGGTCATTTAAGAAAAAAAAAAGTTCATATCTATTTCTGTCTGTCTGTCTGTCTGTCTGGTTCTAGAGACTGAACCCTGGGCCTTTGCAAAGAACTGCATTCCAACACTTTTGTTTTTAATTTTGAGACAGGGTTATGCTAAGTCACTAAATTCAGCAAGGTAGATTTCAGTTTGTGATCTTTCTGCCTGAGACTCCAAAGTATATGAAGCCAGACATATGGCAGCCCTCTTGGATAATATACATGTGGGGAGAAAGAGAGTGAGAGAGAGCGAGCATTTAGGGTGCTAAATACATGAAAGGACTCTGAAAGGCCACCTTGGTCATTATGGTCAGTTTGCAGAGTTTCAACATCCTCGCATGTCACCCAAGCACATACGTGTTTTAATGACACTTGTAAACATTTCTCACCTCTGTATGCTGGAAGAGCTTTCTTTAACTGACCTGTCCAAGAAAGTCAGGGCGTAGCTCTTTAGGTCTTCATTCCATCTGAAATCTTTAATATAATTTTAGTCTACTTTATAGTCTTCTACTTTATAGTCCAATCCTGGAATTTCATTCTTATCCTCCTAGATAATATATAGCAGAGGCCTGTAATCTTTCTCAGCCTTGATTTTCATAATTTTTTATGGGAATAGTGAAATAATAAAGGATCAAATAATCTTGGATATGTAAAAGAACTTCTGTACTTTAAAAAGATTTAGCATACATCTAAAGTGGTAAAAAATGAAAACACATTCTTACATATACACATATATAAATAAAACAAATACATGTGTAATCATACTAATGCCTCATGTATCCTGGTAACTAAGAATGATTATTTTTCTCTCAAATAAGATTAACTGAGCTGGGGACATAGCCCAGTGGTGTAAGTGTCTATCTGGCAAGTGCTAGAACCTAGGTTCAATCCCTGATACAGTATGTCATGCCAGCCCACACTATGCCCGCCCTGAAACCAGGCACAGTGGCTAATTCCTGCAATCCCAACACTGGGAAGGCTGAGACTGGAAGATTACATGAGTCTGAGCTGTGTAGCAAGACTCTGTACAATAATTAATTAATTGATTAATTATAACAAGATTAACAATACTAATGAGTAATAGTAGAGCTCATATTTTCTTTCAGTCCAGTAGATTTTCTCCTCCTTACACCTTCAGCCAAAGAATGTGAAGTGGTGATCATTTCTTTAACTTGTTGAATGCAGCATATCATTGACATAGTCCTTATTACCCTAAAGTGGCTGCATTCAAGATTTCAACTGCTGCCAAATCTCTTGAGATAAAGACTGTAACTGTCTGTGCTTCTATATCACTCTGTAGAGCACATCTTTGGCTGGTTGGTCACTAGGTGAATGTAGAAGCAGGCAAAAGGGAGTCAGGCCCTTCTGAGTTTGTATCCAAACTGAAAGTTATTAGAATTCTACACCCTCTGTAAAAAATAATTACTGACATTGACATAGTTCACACCAGTCTGAGGGTCTCTACATACTTTAACACATTTAATTCTCCCAAAGTGGCTATGAGCTATGTACGCATTTTATAAGACAGCAAATAAAGTTACTTTATTAAATCCTGCTGGCTCTAGTGCCCATGGCAGACTCACTTCCAGTGGCGTCTCATGCCACAGGAGTATCCCCAGTGGTAGTCAGAACATGCACATAAAAATATCACATGCAAAAATTATCTTTGTGATTTCCCTGTTGTGCCAGCAAATTGAGTAGGGCAGTATATTTTTCCTTCTCCACTTCCCTTTCCCCCTTTGTAGTGCTTAATTACACTTTGTGCAGGCTAAGATGTACCAAGATAGCTGTAAAATATTATTTCTAGTTGTATTTCTGAGGATTTTTTAGAAAGAGATTAGTATTAAAATCAACAGAGTAGAAAAACTGCACCCTTCCACTAAGGTGGGTCAACACCATCCAGGCCAGTGAGGGTGAGAGTGGTACAGGAAGGTAGAAGTAGAGCGAAGGGTGAAGCTGGTCTTTCTTGGACTCAGATTTTCATCTTTTCTTCCACTTAGACACCAGAGCTTCTTCAGCATTGTGCAGAGTTTTTGCATGTTTGGACTGAGAGCCACACCAGCAGTTTCATCTTCACCCACACCTGGTGTTCACGTCTTCCTGTTTGGAGTGAATTACACTGAACTTTATCACCAGTTCTCTTGAATGTGTAGAGTACGGATAGCAGGCAGTGTGCACCATAATCACATGAACCAATTGCCTCAGGAAACCCTCTCTTAGTCCCCTCTAGGTATCTGCTGTCTTCATATCCTAATCCTTCTTTTTTTCTAGAGAACTTTAATACATTCTTTTCAATGTTCCATGATTGGAGCTTTGAGGACAAAGGGGTGCTAATGAGGCTTGCGATTTTAGTTCACTATACCCTATCTAACTCATGACAATTATTCTATACATTAAGGCTATAAAATTATTTGACTTATGGATTTTCATGTGTGGTTCTGATACTATAAATGACCAACACAAATTATCTATCATGTATCTGTCTGTCTGTCTGTCTACCTACCTACCTACCTATCCCTCCCAATGGTTCTTATTCTTACCAAAATACCTGAAACCATAATATGCACAGCTTTATACAACTATAATGGTTGTGCTTTTCGAAAGTAGGAATTTTCTACTCACAAGATTCTCAAAAGCATCTGTGACAGGAGTATTACTATGAGTCTGAGCTGTGTAGCAAGACCCTGTACCAAATAAATAAATACATAAATATTTGGGGGTCATTGTCTTAGCCTACAGAGCAGTCCATGAGATTTCTACCTATTCTGTCCTGTGTAAAACATGACGCAGAACTATACAAAGGCCAGAGGTAAACTAGAATATTCTGTTTCTGGAAGATCATTTATTGGGTACAGTTTCTTAGAAAAATGACATGTTTTTAGATTAACCATGAGCCTCCACTCTCCTTTCATGGCCTGCAGTAACCTTCAGCATGTCTTTGAGGGGGCCGCTGGAGACAAAGCTTTGCTCACTGCAGATGTGAGGGTTTTGTTATCCTAACACCTATGTTCTCCCTGAAGCTTTGTACACACAAAACTGCTGCCCACTGTTCCCACTGAGGCCACACCGTCTCCTCTCACTATCTGCAGGTCCCTTTGGTGGTGGCAGGGGGAACTTTTCAGCAGAACATTGATGATGTCTGGCCTTTTTCTACTTTATGGTTTAGGGCATTTATAATTTGGGGTAAGAAGATAAAACATTGAACAGAGTGAAATTCAACCAATGGCCCAGAGTGTGGCTTTTATGATGACAGGTTCAATCAAGCCTTTTAAAGATTTACTTTTTTTAACCCCCGAGTTTCACTTTGAAAGTCTATTTGAAGAAGGGTCTCTACCTGGTTTAATAATGCTCACTACAATATTGCAACCAAGGAATAAAATAAAGCAAAACAAAATGAAACAAAAGAACCCATTAGCCATGAAGTCATAATGATGGACTGCCGAGTTCACTGAGTTGGGAAGAGGTGTTTCCAACCTTTGAAACTTGGGCTTAAATTGGAATTTGGGGGTGAAAATGTGACAAGGAGGGTAAGGAAATAATGTGCTGTGTAAAGCAGATGAAGCCATGGCTGCTTTGTCTTCTCCCATCTCCCTTTGGGCGAGGCTCATGAGGCAAACAGAGAGGCAGGTGGAGGAACAAAGAAGCTGTGAAAATGGGTCGATATGAAAGCATGCCTAGAGGAGTTTAGCAAGTTTCCCTTTGGGAGCCCCAATTTGGAAACAGCCCTTGGGACAATACGTAGTTGGCTTCTGTCAGTCACTGCAGAAAGCATAGATGTTCATAGGTGAATGAGGCAAATGTGGGCCACAGAGACATGTCCTCTGTGGGGAAATGACTGGAACAAAAAGAGGAATGTAAGATCCAAATTGATAATCTGCTAAGGACTGAATTATAGCATTAAGCAGATTGTGACTAGAAAGCCCAGTTTGGGGAACAGAAATCACAGTTGTTAAGCAGAAGTCACAAAGGCAGGCCAAGCTATGTGACAAAGGAATCCTTTCTATGAAAGGTGGCAGGCTAGGATCCTTCTGGTACATTCCACTCGGACTGCACAATTCTTGGAATACTTGCTGTGTGCCTGCAGCTAACCGAGTATCTCTAGTTGTGTGAGTATCTATTTCATTGTGTGTAACCACTGCTTCTGCCTTCCAGCCCTTCCCAAGTTCCATTGTCACTAGGCTGAGACTTCTAAGTGGATGAGGTTGGCACAGAGACCCTGCCACACCTTTGCTTTGTCACTCTCTGGCACTCCTAAGGACTCTTCCTTGTGCTTTAATATCTCAGTTCTCGTAGACGGTCATCCGCTGTCCCAGCATGTGATCCAGATGAACCAGGTGAAGCAACTGCTCTGAGTCAGTGAAACTTTCTGACTAAATAAAACTGCTCATACAAAGTGGCTTGCAGTTCAAGATGTGGTAACTTAAGGGAAGATGACAGTGCACACTGCAGGTCCCAAGCAGGCCACCACCTCTGCTCTGAAGGGCACCTCACACAATGGCATGCCCTTCTGTCTCTACTCGGGGGCAGCAGTGCCAGGTGCAATTTAAGACAGTTGCTTCCATCTTCATGAGATGTTTGGCTCTCAAGTATCTTGGCTTCCTGTGTTACATGTTAGAGTCCAAAGCATTTCTCTAGATTAACCAAAACAATGAAAGATGGAATCTGAGACATATTTGCTTTTGTTTACTCTGAGTCCAAAGGTAAGTAAGAACCCAGAGCTGGTAGTTATTGGGGTTGCTTTCCACCATATTTTTGGAGACTCAAAAGTCTGATCTGCTCTAGAGCCTCCTTTCTCCCTTGCCTCCCCTGACTTCCCACCTCCTACTTTGCTGAATTGGAAAATTAGCAGCCACGGATTTCTCCATGTGTGCCGTCTCCTTGGAGCCTGATTGTTTTGGCTTTGCTACTTTCTCCAGTCTTCCATTCCATTATACAGTGGGGACAGGGATTGCTGCCACTCTAATTTTCTAAGAACAGGTGAAATACATCCCATCATGAATAAAACACCCTGAGCCCTAACTTGGGAGGCTGTTGCACACTTCTCCCCAGCAGAGGCTGTTGGGTTTTGTTGTAGCAGTGTGAGGAGTCATTATTAGAGTGACATGGAAACCAGGTGTTAGAGCTGATTAGTTACTAATCTTCCATCTCTGGGAGTTTGGCTCCAGTCTTTCCTTCATCAAAATCATTCTGTTGTGTTAATTTATTCATCCGAGCTCTAAGAACATTGTCAAATCAACATGGTGGTCTCCGCTGGGTCCCTAATGCACGATAGCCCAGATCACAAACCTGCCCTGTGACACATAATTCAGGATAATTGGCAGTCAATGCTCTTCCAGCCCTGTGATTCAATCGTATGGAGATTGAAATCAGCTCTCACCTATTAAGACGCAGCCTTGCTAGGTGGGTGCGGGTCTTCAGCGAGGAGGCTGCTACGCAGCGGGGCTGCGTTCTTTCTTCAGCCTCCCTAGCTCGTGACTGACGGACAGACGTTCTTTTTCCCTTAATATTTTACCTCTTACAACACAAAAGGAGCCATTTAACTTTATAGTTCCTTTTTTAGACTCTAGCTCAAGTCTTCATTAGTAAATCTTAATGACTGCTAAAATTATAGGAAACCCTTCACTTTGCATAAAAGAGAAAGAGACCATTTATTTTGCTGCTTTGTGCTGCTTTTGCGAATAGCTCACTTTTGACAACAAACTGCTTATAATGCCACAAAGGAAAGAGTTTGATGAGGATTTTAATTTTGGACCAGCAATGTGGCCAGTTCCATGTGTGTTAAAACAATGGTTTCTGATGAAAATAACTCAGCACAGCCCCAGGCTGAGAGGTGGTAGGAAATGCTGGCATTGTGCTCTAGATGGTGTTTCTTATGTGTGTTTGCTGTTTCACATTGCGGAAATCATGTATGTTTAGAAACTGGAAAGGTGGTATCACAGGATGGAAATCGTCTGGGGTGTCTGGCTATGCAGGGAGAAAGTGTTTCACATGTTTCCTCCTAGCCTTGCACATAGATTGTGCAATTTGGGGTATATTTTTAGAGAATATATTAATCATGAATGACTCTAAGGCCTGCAGTAGTTTTGCTCTGCTAAGATTTATTTATTTCTTGCTTAAGTTCATATAAATAATAAACTACTAAAATGCTATATCTGTGGCATAATATTTTGAGCTGCATCCCCTCGAATACAACTAGGGAAGCAGTTTATTATTTTAGCATGATTTTTGTTTATCTCAGGCTCATCCTCACACGGGCAGAGATTCACACTTGTAAAAAGTTTCTTTGAGTCCTTGTCTCCTGTCCCAGGGAAATTCCCACAAAATAAAACAAACTCAATAGAGTTCTGGATAGAAATGACATTTTCATCACACAGTCCAAAGAATGAATATGTAAACTGCTGACTTGAGCCAGACATCTACCTTATAAAATCATGTATCTGCATTATGATATTTGTGAGCTTAGCTTCCCAAATACAACTAGGGAAGCAGTTTATTATTTTAACATTGACAGCAATGTTTGTAAATTTCACATTACAATTTGTGTGTATTGTGTCTCAGCCACCATCCTTATTATGGATGCTTACATATTATTCCACTTCAAGAAAGTGCCAACTTGTTAATAACCAGTCATCTGTGTGGAAGCATACCTAATATTTGCAGTTTTATTTTATCTTTTTAATGTGTTTGGTTGTTACAGGGTCTCACTGTGCAGCTCAGACTCATACCGATCCTCCTGTTTTCAGCCTCTACAGTGCTGGGATTATAGGTGTGCACCACCACCCAGGTCTTCACACATCTGGTGGTGGGGCTGGCACAGCATGTGGTGCTCGGGGTCAAACCTCGGTTCCTGTGCTTACCTAAGCAGGCACTTAGGTCTGCTGAGCTATCTCGCAGGCCCTTCTTTTCAGTGTTAAAAATAATTCCATTCTAGATACTTCAGTGTATTAGGAATGTAATATCCAACACTCACAGTTTGGAAGAGAGGGCATTTAAGCGTACTCATGGTTTTATGAAATTCAGTTGAGGCTGGCCTGTTCCAAAGCAACAGCTTCACTGGACAAGAGCAAAGTGGAACAGAGATGCTGTTTGGGGGGGACCAGAAAAGACAGCAAGGAAACAGCTCTGGAGAGGCATGGGCCAAGGGCCAGACCCAGTACCCAGGCTGTGCCTTCCTGCCTTACCCAGACACACCCAGCCAGGTGCTTTACTAACTTCCTGGTTGGCTCTAGAGTCAACCAAGTTGATGACTGAGTTTAAGCATCAATCCCGGCACATAACTTTCCCCTTAAATCTATAGATTATTAGGGTTGTCACAAAGGGTTTGAGTTAGAATTGCACAATTAATTTTCTGGGTTAAAAACTAAATTATAGGGGCCAGGGAGATGGCTCAGTGGAATAAATGCTTCCCTAGCAAGCACAAAGCCCTGAGTTCAATCCCTGGTTCTGCAAAAAAAACCTAAATTATAAGAAAATTATTTGAAGTGGTCTCAAGAAAATTCCTAGCATGGCACACGTAACTCAACTTCTATGCAGTCTTTGAGGTAGGCTGGCTCTGACTTCCTCATGATTGCATAATGGCCTGCCTTTGTGTTATTTTTAGGGCACTATTTGAATATTTCTGACAAACCATTTTGTTCCATTTCCTAGCATCGGAAAGCTTCTCAGAATGTCACAACCCACCTTGAGCAAGAAAATAAGTGGGAGATAATGATAATACAGTGATAACCATTATATTGGTTCCTCCAATATAATGAAAAAAAAATCCATGATTTGGATTCTTAAGATACAGCATAAGGATATCAATACTAAGAAAATGCTTTTCAGAACAGGGCCAGGGTTGCATCTAAGAGTTATATTTTCTTCCAGTGCTAAATTTCTCTCTGGCTCTCTTCAAAGCCCCTCAGTCTCTTGGCTTATGGTCATTACATATGGGCGATTGCAAAAGTGTGGCAATAGAAAAGTGAGATGGATGGGAGGAAAATTTCAGAGCTCTTGATGTTTAAAGGGATGGAAATCTTTCCTAAGTCTTTTCAAAACTGGGATCATATCTTACATGATGCTAATGATGGTTTATAAGCTACATGCTCAATGGAATCTTTGACAATTCAGCCCCATATTTTTTCTTTTCCAATTATTACTTTGCTCCAGCTTCTAAGGACTAAGGTATTAACCAAAGAAAGAATCAGGGAACCATAAAACAATTCATAGGTCCAAATCCAAAAATAGTTGGGAGAAACACTCCCTCTCCCTCTTTTCTACATTTTTTAAAATCTCTCCATAACACTTGAGAGTTTTATTTCACTAACTCTTGTGCTAAGTTGAGCACATTCATTGTCTGCATATTGTGCATTAAGGAGGTGAACACCTTTCCATTATTATTATAAGCATTAATGTATTTCATAGACTTACCACTTGTGAAATATATTTTCATGTTTTAAGAATTGTGCTTGTATTTGTTTTAGCTTTTTCTGTGAATTGATAAATATTTTCCTGATTAACTTTTCTTATTGTTTGTTTTGAACATACTAGTACAGAAGCAATGCTGAGAAAACTGATTTATCTTTTATAGAAAAGAACTTTAAATACATGCAATTGCCAGGAAAAGACTTAGGAAAGCTTAAAAAAGTAATGGAAAAAATTAAGATATAATATCTGGGCACAAAATAAAAAATATAATTTTTAATAAAAAACTATTTTCTGAATATGAAGAGAAAGAATCTACTAGGTTAATATGATTTGGAACAATCGTCTCTAAATATGTATATTTTATATACATTATTCACAGAGTAGAAAAGTGATGCATTTTTCTATGAATGGGATGGATTGTGTGGTTCATTAAAAACTCCAATAATTCCCAGAATACTTTTTTAATATCCCATTTCTTTCCTGTACAGGAAAGAAGTGACCATCGATGCACTGCAATATTTATTTAGAATATGCAACTTTTTATAGCCATCAACATTCCCTCTGCCTTGTATGCATATCCTATATACTTCCCTCCCTTTAAATTATCAGAATCATCATTTCATTTTCAAGTTCCATTAGAGCAAAAACATAGGCACATGAGTGATTGGATAAATGGTTATTTTGCCATTACGAAATGGATTATACTTTAGGCACATACAGGGTTTGCCAAGGAGGCAGAGAACAGGACAGGCCTTCTACTTATTTCAAAGACTTGTGAATGTGCTCTCCATGGGATCAGATAGGCAATCGGATGAGATGTGCTTCCAACATGTTGAAGAAGTAGGTGGTAACTGACACTAGTGGCTGATTCCCCAGCTTCTTACTCAGAAGTCCTCAGTCTTTCCCATAGAAGTGGCATGGCACTGTGACAAGGACAGGAAAGGTGATGCTGATTGCATGCTGCCATGTCCTCAGATACATTACTCATTTTCCCACATAGCTTCTGTGTAATAAAAGGAATAACTTTATTCTGAAGGAAATTTCTTTGAAAATCCCCAGTGTTAATGTTAGATAATAGTTTTTATAGAACTACCAGGTAGGACTTCCCAGGGTAACATCAAGCTGGCTTTCATTGTATGGCATTTTTTCCCTTTCATCTGACTCAGGCAGCACTCATGCGCTCACAATGGCTTTTCTGCCAAGTCTAGATTATAGCACCAAAGTCTGTTCAATCTAGTAAGTTCTGACCCTACTACCACTGGTGTGCTGCTGGTAAGGCAGGGACATTTATTTTTTTACTCTAGTGTGAATAAAATAAGATCTAGACAGGTTAAGGCAATTCCCAAATGCTCTCCATCTACCAAACATACATGAAGAAAAAGAAACCAATTGTTCCAATAGCCCAAGCTGTACATATGTACTCTTAACAGCCCAATGCATGAAAGGCCTTAGTTCTTTCTTCATGTCACTGAAACAGGATAATGAAGATGGAACCCATTCCCCTCTGTCAGGTTTGACTATACCTGCTGTGGCTTGGAAATCTCTAACCTGTGGTAGAGATGTAATAGAGAAGAATGACTTCTCACTTGTGGAATTCTATAATATAGGAGCTTATTCATGAAGGTGAAAGTAGATGCTACTCATTGTACCTGTCTGACATTGTGGGAAGTTATGGAAAAAGAAGAAAAAAAATATCATAGAGCATAAATAGCATATCTGCTGTAGACATGAGGAACGAAGCTGTAAGGGAGCGTTACAGCACACAAGGGGTCTGTTTACCCTTCTGGGCAAGAGTTTGAGAACAGTAGTTGAAAATACAGGCACTTCTATCATAGCAGAGAAACACAGAATGAACACTTTTCTCTCCAAAGAGAAAATCCTGCTTATGAGGAGCAACGGCAGTTGGGAAGAGGGTATATTAGAAAGATCTAATTTATCTTGTTCACAAAAAGTGTCGTTTTAGTGTCAGTTCCTATTTCTTTTAAATCCATTATAACTTGTACACTGCAGCTGTAGACAGGAAAGACAGACATCATTATATGCATTTCTTCTTGACACCACCTTGGGGTACATTTTCGCCATTGTGCTCCTGGGAAATCACTGTAGGTGTGCAATCCCTGGGATTGTTAAGTTGAAGTGTGAATCTGATTCCCTAAGTACACTGGGAACTTAGGAGGAGGGGATGTTTGTTTTCTAAAATATTTTAGCTCACTTTCAGTGGAGCCTCTGAACCCTTTCCTTTATACACAGCCTGGGGACTCTCACTACCACACAATTTATATCCGAGGCAAGTGGGAGTGTTCGTCTCAACAGACAGGAAGAGCTTCTCTATTTTCACTTTCCTAGCCCACAAATGAAAGGCTATATAGCTCTGTGTGGTACAGGCTTAAATTGGAAGTTCCTACTGTTGCTTACACCTGTTTCTGTTTACACTTGAGACCTCAGAGGACATGAGATTTATAAGAATAATATGGGACAATGTCATTCAGGGTTTGATGACAGTGGTGACAATGGAGATGGTAACAGCAGTGATGACAACTACCATCGACTGAGTGCTTACTATGTTCAAAGTGCTCTTCAAGAAGCTTCACAGATAATGGAGTTTGTTTAGTTTAGGTGACAGACACAGTGCACTGTGCTATATAGCCTCTATTCTTTGTCCCAGTAATCATTACTTTTATTCTTTAGATGAGGAAATGAAAGGTGTCAAGTAGGAGATGCTTTGGTTAAAATTATTGGCAAAGCCAAGAGCCTGCCCTAAAACCAGCAGATTAGAAGCTCATGCCTTTTGTGTGACATTGTGACATCTCCCCTAAGGACTAAATGACTTTGAAAGACCCCTCATGACTTTTATGGCAAATGGCAAGACTGTGCCAGGTGTTATTCTCACCTGTAGTGAGGTCAAATAGCCTCCCAGTGCAGTATCACACAAAACACCACTTTCATAGTGATGTCACAAACCGTTATGTATCAGTGATGCATGAGGAAACATCCTGCTCATTCTTCACACAGCCATTCAACCTATCACAAATAATGGAAGATGACACATGAAACAAAATGCCTTCTCTTTTTTTCCCAAGTCTGAATTCTCTCTAGTTCTAACATGACCCACTTTAGGCAAGATTTCTACTAATGAACACATAAGCTAGTTTCTGATTCCTGAATGTGCATTAAAGCTCATCTAATACAAAATTAACCTATCTTTATTACTGGAACTGTAGACTATTAAGGTAGCATGCAGAGTTACGGAATTATACATTTGGAAGAGATTTCCATGTGAGGCACCTGCGATTTTATGGAAACTATTCCCTTTCTTCTGAAATTGGGTTTTGAGTCAGGATTAACAAAGGTGGGAAGGAACAGGAGATTGGGACAGGGTACAGTTCTTGAAGGTCACACACTCCAACTTTTGGTCCTTGTATAAACTCAATTTAGCAAAGAACATTAGCCCTAGGAGTTAGTGACATTTGCAATACAAGATGTAAAAATAGTAAGTGCTTCATAAACGATGGCTGTGATAAGCGCGGCTTTTGCAATTTCTCATTAACTTCACAGAACTCCTAAGAGATGGATGCTATTACCATCTACATTTGAAGGACAAGGCCAGTGAGCTTAATTCTTTGACCCCAAAATTATGTAGCTGTTTACCAGAAGATCAAGGAGTGAGGTCAATTGTAATACCACACACACTCCTACTCTGTGTACCTAGCACTTGTTTCTTAAAGAGGATGCATACAACAGAGAGCACCAGCTAGGCTGTATGAAGGTGTGATCTATGTTGCTCATTGACGTTGTTATAAAAATAGGATGGGTGTCAAAAGCAGCTAGTGCCATGAGTGGAGAGAGGTTGTAGAAAAATTCAGGAGGGAAAAAGTGCCCCAACCACAAAAGCACCCTGTGATATCAACTTCCAGGCTTGATTTATAAGCCATGCCCATATGCTAACATTTACATTTTAAGGGGGGGTGGATTTTAGTGTCTTATCGGGGAGTAGTGACATAGTAAGCCATTATCAGCCATTAATAGCTTAAATTAATGTGTTCAATTAGGACCCAGTCACCTATAAGAGGCCCGAGGGAGCTGGTCTTTCTGATAGACAAGGTAGCAGCTTTTACTGAGCATGTACTATGAGTCAGGAGTAGGGCAGAATAGCAATCTTCAGGGTTTTTTTATTTTTAATGTCAAAAGTCAAATTTCTTTGCCTATGTAAGGAAGAGGTTTTCCATCAAAACTATTCCTCTTCCATATGCAGTGCAAAAGCAACTGTAGACAATATGTAATTGAATAGTGTGTTCAGATATGACCTTAGATACAGCACCAGAGTATAGACCTGCTTTTGATAAATGATGCCTCAGATTATTAATGTTATTATTATTTTTATGGATGAATGGGTATTTTAGTACTAAACAATAAGATTTTCTAAGATAACAAAGTCCTTTAAATTTAAGAATAAGTTTAACTTCATAAGGAACTTTTTATATATCCTTTTTCTTAGTTATTCACAGACTTATCAACACACCTGTATTTGAATATCAAATTTTGTGTTTTTAAAAAGTTTAAAGTCTGTTTTAAGTATGTTCCAATAAAATAAAGGAGCATAATAAACCCTCATATAATTATCTGCAAACTTTAATAATTACTGACTTGATACTATAGCTTCTAAACCTTAAATTACTCCCTATAGTTTATTCCTCATATTTGTTCTCAAATTATAGTGTAGAATTTACACATATATCAATGCATAAATATATATGTAAGCTTTGACCAATGTGTGTGTGTGTGAAGAAGATTACATGTATGTAACATGTCTTACCATGTGTCAGGCAGTGTTTGAGTCTGAGATCCTCAATGCTAAAAGCAGCAAGTCCAGCAAGACCCTAATCCAGACAAACTGAAAAATGGGCTGGTTGTTTTTTTATAGTGCTCTACTAGAGATGCATTTCCTGAGGACCATTTTCACTAGAGACATTTACAAGAACTCAAGTATGGAAACTTAGACTAAGAAACTTGACAGGGACATAAAGTGAATGGCCAAGCCAGCAGTGAAATTCACATCTGTCTCATTTCAATGCATGTGTTCCTTTCCCAGCATTGGCTTGCAAGAAGTCACAGATACAACCCTTGGGTTTCTGACAGTTGCAGTTTGGGTGAGGAAGTCAGCTAATCTATGTCACTTGTGCCAGGAGCAGATCCTATCTGGGAGTGCTTCTTCATCCAACATTTGTGAAAAGAATATAGGTCATTCACTGGAGGATGCGGAGACTGGATTAGAAGGGTCTGGGACATTCTTCATACTTTTGCCCAGAGCTGCAAACCTCAACTATTGATTATTTGCAAGCAATTTTGCACATATCCTGCAGCCCATCCAGAGCTGATCATCAGATCATGTACCATGCTCAGTTCTGGGGCTTTTCTGAAGGACCATGCAAGTATTTTGCTCTAAAAGCACAAAGCTAGCCTTCTCAACTCCACTATTTAAACATATTTATTTATTTATTTATTTATTTATTTATTTATTTATTTATATTTTAGGGAAGGGATTATGGGGTGTTCAGTGTCACGCTACTAGATCTAACTCGTAGTGATCCGCCTCTTTACAGCCTCCCAAGGGCTGGGATTATAGTTGCACCCCACCATGCCCAGTCTCAATTGCCATGTCAGTGTGCCCTAAGGGTGGGGCAGGCATAGCAGGCCCAGGAATAGAACCCCTGACCCCTGCGCCTACTTGCAGGCACTTTAATCTGCTGAGCTATTGGGCCAGCCCTTGGACATCTTTAAAATAGTGATTTCAGCCAGGATGTGGTCTCAGTCTCTTTCTACGATCCATTATAAAATGTGCTTTCATTAACCACTCATTTTTTCTTGGAGGATAGAGTCCACCCAGGATAGATAAATATCTACTTGCCTGTTCATCAGAGGGACAGAGGGGAAAAAAGTAAGGGGGAAAAATATAAAAAGGGGCAAAAAGAGATTCACAATAATTTGAGAAGTCCCCTACATATAAGAAATATTCCTAGACAGTTGAAACTGTGAGGATCATGTCCAGCAGAAAGCACACCGTAGCTTCACAGGGATGGAGCAAGTAGTGCTTTCAGGTAAGGGGAGCCACTAAGAAGTGTGGAATATGCACATCCTCAAAAGGGGACAGTCACTCCTCAGCTCTTGTCCTCTGCACAGTAGCTCTAGAGATCAGGTTCTTCTGATGGCAAAATGTGAAACCTGGAAGGAACTATCTTACCTTCCGAAACTGGCCAGTAATTTACATCACACACAGACACACACACACACACACACACACACACACACACACACACACAGCATAAATGTGTGTGTAGTTCCCAGGTTCAGCGTTCTTCTGGGCTCACATACCATCTTGGAAGGAGGCTGAACCCTGGAAAAGCCAGGGTATAGCTTCTGTTGTAGGTGTGGCTCTTTCTCTTTCTTTCTACATTTAGGAAAGAAGTAGACTGGGGCCGAAAGGAACCCACAAAGTGAATACTTGGTCAAGGCACAATTAGAACCTAACTTTCTGTTTCCATTTAAAAACTTTCGGTCACAAAAACCAAATTCTTGGTAACTGAAGTTCTCTTGATGCGTGTGGGGAGTATGCCTAAACCGTGCCGTTCAGTCCCTATTTTGCAAGAATTCTCTTCCCCCACATTTCACATAGGTAGGGATGGGCTGCAGCTTTCTGTCCTGTCCCAGCTGTGTCATTGATCACCTGTCACTAATCTTGTAGCACACACAGTTGAATTGCTTTTCCCTGAGGGAAGCAATGCCTCCAGGTGTGCTAATAATAAAATTAATAGCTTAGAGAAACTGCTTGCAACAGCAACAGCAGCAGGAGAAAAAGAGGATCGATTTCAGTGTTTAACTGTCCTAATTCCATAGTGTATACCCCACCTCAGCCCCTGGTGAGCCATGCTCCATCTCACGGTTAATCAATAGATGCCTGATTTAAAACAAAGAACCTGTTTCAAGATTAGAAGTCTTTGTGAATAAAAAGATGTATATTGAAACTGTCAAAACCCTTCAATTCTCATCTTAACACTGCAACTTGGAGGGCAGACATGGGGTGATTTGGAAGAAAAAAATCAAGTGTATCATGTCCCCTTTTGCCTGTAAACGAAGGAAGAAAACCATCACTGCTCTGCTACTATTGGTGTCATCATATAAATAAGAATTTATTGAGTTGCTCCGTGTTTAAAGGACTGTGAACATAAAGATGTGTGAATACTTTCAGTGGCACAGAGAGTAATATGTTTCTGCTCTAATCGGCCTGATATCTCGTGGTTCAATTTATACCATCTTGTGGCTGGCATTCTCATCTTCTCTGTGAAAGCAAAGGTCAAACTCGCCATCAACTGTTCAGCAGCCACTCTTCTTGTTCTTCTGATGCTCTGAGCTTCCTGATTCCTTCACAGGCTTTTGCTTTCCATGGTTCTCAGTCTCTTCTCATTCCCCAAATCTGTTCCCTGTCTATGGGATTCTTTCTTTTATCTTTAGTAATGCAGTTGCTCTGAACACTGACCTGCTCTGTGAAATGTTTCTCTGCATTTGCTGTTATTTCGACTTCCCTATCTGAATTTTCTGAACAATGTCAATTCATTTATTACGATGTTGTCCCTTTATACACATAAGCTTTATTGGGTAATACCCTGATCACAGTAAACAAGAACCAGCCCCAGGGTACCATAAGACTGAAGAAAGACAGACAGGTCTGGGATTACACAGAACGTAATGTATTGGGGGACCTACAAACAGAACGATGATTCAATATGTCAATAAAACCAACTGGATCCCAGAATTTTAGTAAAGTGGAATGTGTGTGTATATGGATATAGATATAGATACAGAACTAGACATAGATTAGATGATATAGATGTGGATATGTAAATATATAGGAATATAGATACATAGATGCATAGCTATATTGGTTAGGACAGAAGTCACTTCATCCAAATTGAAATGTGTCTAGTTTATTTTAAGCTCCCATCACAGAGTCAGGTATGTACCTTGTAAACATCCATACTGTACTAATGTCTTTGGCTATTTGCATTTCGTCAGGATACCCTTATGTCTTGTGTCTGGCTATCTCCAAAGCTTCATGCACTCACAGTGGGACTTTTGGGTGGTGACTAGACCTATGGTGTGTGAATATAGCTTCAGGGTTTGTGATAATTGAGTTAGTCCGCTGATTGGTTAGCATTGTTGTGGGTCTAGGTAATATGAAGCTTCATTCTGGGTGTTAGTAACACCAGCCAGTGGGAGAGATGGAGCATCAAAGAAAAGAAGGGATGCACATGGGCTGTGCTTGCTGCCTTCCATGCGATGGGCCGTTTCTCATTGCTCATGTTGCTATGCCATTGAGCCAGCTGACTATGAACTGAACCTCTACACACTAAGGTAAAATGAAACTTTCCTCTTTTGACTTTGGGCATTGTGTGCTTTATCCCAGCACCAAGAAAGTAACTAAGGCAGATAGTACGTAGAAAGAAAGAAAAAAAAAAAAAAAAGAGCTAGGATTACTTTGGGGCATTATGATAGTGAAAACCTAAGTTTGCAGTTGTAAGGCTGAATCCAGGCGCGTTCCTTGTGTGTGGAGCGGAGGTCATAAGGAGACCCTTGCTTCCTTCTGATATATTTTCCAAGGAAAAATAAGTCTCTAAGTCATAATTTGAGCATCTAGAAAGAAGGGGTGACAGTACAGTTTTTGGTTAACGTTATAGAGCTGATTGGGTGTTTTTTATTTGTTTGTTCTTAAGTAGCCCTACAACTAACCTGTCTTTACACCATGATATATAAAATATATTTGCATTAAAGTTTCAATTCTTTCTTTGGTCCCAACATTGGACAGGAAGAAGGTCTACACTAATAGCCTAGCAGGGGCTGGTACTTGAGTTTGGCTGTGTAAGGCTGGTTTGCATCGAGCTCCCTTTTCCCCACCACCAGCCACCTCAGCTGAGGTGGAGCCAGCTGAAGACAAAGGCTGAGTCCTTTCATTAATCCACAAAGAGGACAGTGGAAGTGCCCTTCTTTTTCTTTATGTTTTGTATGAATTCTGTAAAGGCAGAGCATTTGATTTGAAACTGAAACTGGAATTAAATGGGGTTGGTTTTTGTCTTTCATATTTATTTTTTACAATGATGGTGGGAGTCTATTCCCAGTGAGAGATCTTTTCAACTCATTTTCCCAGCATGTGAGGCCATTTCTTATTTGTGCAGTATGAGCAAATCTTTTCAGTTTTCAGTTAGCCCTTATTTTTCTCATCATTTTATTGCATTATTTTATCCTTCTCTTTTTGTTTTTTGTCCTTGCCTCTTTTTCACCTTTCCTTTCACCCTTCTTTGCCTCCTCTCTGTCTGTATGTAGAGGGAGGCTTATGGTAATGATAAAGATTTCTAGAATGTTCTCTCTCAGAAATGTGTTCTCTAAATTTGGGGAAATGGTAGGAGAAGGAAAGTATTATATACAACAGGGTTCTAAGTGCAGCTATTCTAGCAATGAATAGGATGCTCTTGAGGTGATTTAAATTATATTTATTGTTAAATACATTTATTTAACATCATTATCACAATTAGCATCACACAATAAGAAGAAACATATGAGAAGGAGGTCACATATTCACTAAGTGCAGTAGCCAGGACTCAAGTAGCCTAAGTCATTCATATTGTATTTTCTACACTTTCTTACATAGGGTCTATATTTCCTTTTCAAAATTAAAAGGTTTCTTCAAGTAAAGACTATCATAGTAGTTTGACTATAGAACCCATTGGCAAGGCATACCAATATCATTTCTGAAGTGTGAGTACCCAGAACAAGCACAAAAGTTTGGGTTTCCAAGAGCCATGAATATCATATCCCCCAAAGAATCCTGAAACAAATAAGAAATTCCAGGGAAAAAGGACAGAACAAGGAAGAAGAACACAACACTGTACTCTGCATGCTATTAACCTGCCTGCCAACTTCATCTCTTCTTTGCCAGAGGTTTTCTATTTCCTTTGAGTATTTTTCTCCTCTTTTATAATAGCAGTCAGTGAAATTAGGATTTTCCTATGAAAAGTGCTCAATTTCTAGCCAGGTTCGTTAGCAAGTACCTATGGCTTGAAGTGAGAAATACTTCTATGTAGCAGACAATGTTAATGGGACCCGAATTTCATTCCCAATCACATAATATTCGAGTAAAGGTAAAACTGTTATTGTATGCCAAGTATTTGATTGGAATTATATTGCCTTTTAAAGGTGTAATGCTAGGTAAATGAAAAAGAAAAGGAAAAGTCCAACTGTAATGACCTTCATTTTACATCCTGAAAATGAATGGTAATAACCCGAAAATAGAGAAGTTCCAGTGAGTTAGGGTTCATAAATATTAAATGTAATGGAGGAAAATCACAGATCTTTAAGAAATTAACTTGAACAAATGGTGATTTTAGTTACGATGTTGTCATTTTGAGTAATGGTCATTAGCACCGTAGATTGTAATGGGTACCAGCTTACTGTACGGAAAGAATGCCTTCTGATTAACTCAAGATTTTTCCTGATGCTGCAGCCAGTTTACAACTGTACTGTATATCCCTCATTTTGAGCCTGTGATTGGCTCCAAGGGCTCTTTGTTTAGAGAAGAGTGTGCACTCTTTTCATGATTAAGCTTTTTTATGATTAGTCTCCATTTTCTGTTTTGTTTTTCCATTTACTATGAATAATACCCAGTGCCATCAACAACTGATTGGCTGGCTGATATAATTGAGCTCAGATGCGGTGTCTTCTCTGCCTCCACTGCTCTCACTCCTACTTCTTTCCGGGTTAGTTCCTCCTGCCTGGAGACTACTTTTGGAGCCACTGCTTAGCATTTTCTTTCACCGAAGTGGATTCTTACACATCCCTTAAATCACCAACTTCAGTGGGAGTACCAGGCAGTGCCCCAGATCTCACGTGGAACCCACTCCCTAGCAAACAGCACTGCTCTGGAAGACAGCAGCTGGGGATTTAGATTTCCCTGGATCTCCATGGAAAGAAATGGCACATAGGAAAACTTGCTGTACAATTCTTTTAAAACATTTGTCCCAAACTTTCTCTGTCTATGTCGCGCTTACTCCTTTGATGTCCTGAAGTCCTTTCTGCTTCTGCTTCAGTGTCTCTGTCCAGAACCTCTTATCTCCTGGCCTCTTCCTTGTACGTCCTTCTGATCTCCTGCCCATCCCTTCTCTCTCATCAGAGAGAGGGAGTTTTTGTCCTCATCTCTTCTCCCACCTTGCTCAGCAAAGAACTCGCTTCTCCCAGGAGTCATTCTTTTCTCCAGAGAGAAGAAATGAGACCATAATGAGTAAAAATCATTTGTTACATTTCTCACCTCACTGAAATTAACTTTGCATGTTTGTTAGGGCATCCTAGGGTATAATTTCCTGGTTTTCTTTTTGGATAACAAAATGCTACCCCTTGACAAATACAATCTACATAACAGTTCATGATATCCTAGGCTAAAAAAAGACATAGGTACTCTCATTCCTTGCCTCAGTCAAGATAGCTTCAGACTGTAACTCACACTCCAGTGTGCATTGGGGTGTGAAATTGATACTCTTCCTAGAGGCCTTGGCTCAGAAGGAATGTTCACGTGGCTTGCTCGGTCTCAACATCTCCTATTTCCCTTCAGTCTTGACCAGGACCACTTTCCTAATGTATCCCTCACACAGGAATCTTCCTATCAGGCTCTGCACCTCAGGACTTTGAATTAAAATGAATCCTTCCCTATGCAATAGATCTTATTGTCATTATTTTATAATGACGATACCTGAAGGATAGTGATGGTGACTAATTCACCAAAAGCTACATACATTTTATGAAAGTGGAAAACAGTAAAGGTAGAAAAGGCCATTCAAGGCCTTCACAACCAACAGAAAGCATAACTTGTTCACTAGAAGTGCTCACTATAGCACTTCTACCACCCCGTGTGGCCAGACCCTAGGGACTGTTTGGCGTTCATCAACCACAGCTTCCAGCTCTTTGCTGTTGTATGAAGGCCCTGCATTTGATTCCTAGTACTCAAAAAATGAAACAAAAACTGCTTACAGTTGAAAGAAACAAAGTAGTGAGAAGATTAATGAGGAGAAATCATATCGGAATGGTATGGATCACAGATGAGAAAGTGTGTGAGGCTCTCAGGATGAAACTGTTGCAGATTTCCTGAACAGATGCAGGAAGACTCCTGCCCTCCATAGCAGGAACTACAAATGGAGAGACACGCTCTGAAGAAGTGTTTTTAATCTCGGATTGCCAACTTAGTTCTAGAATTCAAGTAGGCCGCATTTCTAGTATTACGAACCTTCTGCTTCAATAGTGGAATGTACCATGCCATCAACACTGGGAAAAATTAGTGTTATTGTTTGAAAATACAACATCAAAGACAATGGAATGGGAATACAGAAGGAACTGAGTCACCTGCAGATTTGAGTTCTATTTATCAAAGAATTTCTTTAAAGCTCTAAAATTTTTTGTTCTGAGCAGTCACTCTAAATGACCATCTTTGTCACGGACACATGAACACAGTTCTTAATGGCCCTCCTTACCCTATCTAACACTTTTTTCTCCACCTTCCAGTTCTATTGTCTTATCTATGATACTTTATTATCACTGATTTCCTTCTTCATTGGAAGAGGACAGATACTATATATATATATTCAAATCCTCAGAACCATTTGTAGTTTCCGATTCATTGTTAGGGAAGGGGCTGTGTCAATCTCCACTTGAGAGAACCAGGCATGTCCCAAATACCATGGAAAGCCACTTAGAAAGCTACTGTGTCACAGAAAGAAATGCCTGCTTAATATTTGTTCAAAGTTTTGCCCTCTAAGCCATCTTATGACAGTCACTTTTTTAACCTATGTCTTCTCTTTTGTAAAATATGATATTCATAGAAGTTGATGTTTCCTAGTCTTTTTATTATAATTATAAATATATTTTCTTTTAAACTTTACTTGACACAGATTTGGAAGAATTTTAATACCACATTATATTTTTTCAGCAATATATAAATTTCTCCCCTTACTTCCTGTTTAAAATCATGTGTCATTTCAGGATACCCACAGTTGAAACATTTGACCAGCAGCAAGGACAAGTCACACTACTGTGACTTGAGATGATTCTTACCAGTTGAAATAAAGTATAAATAAATAAATAGACAATTTTATAATGTTTCTAAGAGAGCTATGAAGGCTCTAAACAAGACAACTTCATATAAGCAAAGAATTTGGATGTGCACATTAGTAATTAGATTTTAATATTGAATTGGTACAAGGAAGTACTTTTAAGTTTCCCTAGGAAGCCTTCAATGTCTATGACCCATGAGCTTGGAAGGCCTACAGGTTTGTTCCAGTTCTACAACTTTTATCATTAAGTTCCATCTGCATTCCATTTGTTCTTGCCGGACCATTGGTTGAACTTCTCCATGGTCTGCAAATTGGTCTTGTTACTCATGGCCTATAAAGTCTGAGTTCAGACCCTGTGGGAGACAGCATAAAAGCATAGGGCCAGCGTGAAACATGATATTGTTGTTACAAAGCAATCTTTTAAAAATATTGACAAGGAATTCAGTTTTAAAAAATCTTGTATGGACCATAAAATATACCTCTGCAAGCCAAATAACGTCTGAAGCCTTGAGGTTAGGAGTTAGTGGTACATAGGGGCTGGAAATTAATACACAGAGTCTTTTCAGTGCCAGACACTGTTCTCCAATACTGATCACTCACCTTCCTCACCCTTCAATTTCCTTGTAATAAAATGAGACAGCATGCACAGGAGGGTGCTTTCTGAACTGTAAAAGGTTCCATAAGTAAATGTAGGTGTGCAGTCTTATTTGAACTTTTCATTGTATTCATGGTATCATTTTATAATATGTAACCAATGTAGAAAAAAAATGTAAATTCTATTAAACCTCTGTGTGTGTGTGTGTGTGTGTGTGTGTGTGTGGTGTGTATACATGCATGAAAGAGAGATATGAGAGTGAAAGAGAGAAGGAAGAAGAGAAAGTACATATGAAAAAAAGATGATTTGATATACAAATCCTTAGTCCTTTGTAGGCCTTTTATGTTGTCTTTGATATTCATGATAAACATTTATTCTCTACAAAGATATGACTGTCTAAGGTAAACTGACATGGCTTAATGACTTAACCAGTCTAAGCTAATAGTAGACTGCTCAGCCTTTAGACTCTTTAGAGTAAAATTCTCTCTGAGGTACCACATCCTGGGGAGAATGCAATTGAATGGACTCATAAATTTGAACTGCTAACTTTGCAGTGAGAAGTGCTATAAAATAAATAATTCAGATGTACACCACAGAACACTAGAACCATATGAACATAATCAATGTTTTCTTAAGGCACAAAGAATACATACATCACCTTAGGATTCAGAGTGTAAATCTGTTTAATTCAGTATATGGCATGAGTTGGAACAGTTTAAGGCTTTTATTTAAGAATATGTACAATAACTTGTATTTTGTTTAGCTTTCTTTGTCTTCTTACTGAAATGGGTACAGTTTAATACAAGTTCATGAGGACCATCTTGTTTTGCCAGGTTGGAGTTTATCTATGTCTAGAGAGATACCTTATCTCATGAATCTTGCGTCTCATAAGCACATCTGATCATTACAACATTTAATAGACCATTTCTCTTACATTTTGGAAGCTACCTTGACTCGAATTTCTGTTCTATTTATATTCTTGGTCAGAATGCAGTTGAGATGACTTGGTAGAGATTTCTCTTCTCAGTGAGTAGTAGGGACACTGAGGATGCAGCTTCTGATATTTTGTGGGCATCACTGGAAGAATCAGGACAATGTGTTCCTTCAGCTTAATACTCTTCTTAACTATCTATGTTTCTTTTCTGCACAATTTGTGATAGCCAGCCATACTGTCTGGCATCTTGAACAAATTAAGCCTTTTGCATTTTCTTGCCCTCATGGTTATAATTAATATCATGACAGCTTCTACTTCATAGTTCTGTTATGATAAATTAATGACAATGCTTTGCTGGTGGATGGGAGACAAACTTTTAGCTATGTTAATTAATATTGCTCTTCCTCAACTTATGTTGATGGAATGATTAATATTTCCAATTTAAGGAACCTAATGGTTTTTATGCTGTTGTCTCTTTTCCTTACATAATTTACCCAATTCTTTTGAAGCACCGGAATTTGAAATTTCACCATCCTAAGAGCCCAGCAGAAATCTCATTTGCTACAGGAAAACAACAGAAAAAATATCAAGATCAGGTGTTCTTGGTAATGCCTGTCTCTGTAAAGTTCAGCAAATACTTGCTCCTTTTCCCTTGTCTAACAATTTCAGTCTCAGTTGTCATAGGCATAATATGGCATTTAGTCATACACTATTTATCTTTGTGTTTTGCTATCTGGTGAATAGCAGAATTCTTGGTGAGCTTTTTGGCTTTTGAAATCCTTACATAAAATATAAAATGAGATACAGTACACCTGGTGTACATAGCTTAATGGTAATTGTATGGAATATTTTTAATAATTTTGTGTGTCTTTGATTGTGTGGACTTCCCCATGAAGTCAGTTGTAGAATTTTCCTCTTATCCAGTCATGACTGCTCCAAAAGTTTTAGATTTTTGGAGTGTTTTGTATTTCATGGTTGTGCTATGGATGTGTAGTGTGTATAATGAACACATTTATCTAGAACATTGTGGGATGTCTTTCATTTAAACTTCTTTCTATGTATTTTGTACAGTGTCTCATTATGCAGCTCAGACTTACAGTGAACCTCCAGTTTTTTAGCTTCCCCGGTGCTAGGATGGCAGGCAGCAGTCCTTGGTGGCCAGCTCAGCATTCCGCGAGGCAGGACTGATGCAGCAGGTGGGGCTGGGAATTGAACCTTAGGCCCTGTGCTTGCCTAAGCAGACACTTAGTCGGTTGAGCTATCTCACTGGCCTTTCACTGAACTTTCATGATGACTTCATAAAGGAGCTCTTATTGTTTGATAGTGTTAGACCTACTTTATGATATGGGTAGTGTATACTGACTGTATACTTCAGGATATTGATATCTAGAGACATGACTTCCTAGGTCAAATTGCTGGTATGGTGAATACAGGACTGGAACAAAAAGCATTGACACTGGAGTTCATTTCTAAGCATAATGCTAGGGGTTTTTTTTCTTATAGAAAATGAATAAATAAGCAATTGTTAGACAACCAACCATACATAATAAAGCCAGTCTAAATGTTAGAAAATTTTTCATACCTAAAAAACAAAGAAACTTCTGTTTTCTTCAGATTAATATTCATTCTTGAGCTTACAAACATCTCTGCACTTTTTACTGCCTTCTAAAATACCTGCTTCTGGGCTGGTGAGATAGCTCAGTGTATGGAGCATCTGCTTAGGCAAGCATAATTACCAGGGTTTGATCCCATGCACCACAGGCTGCACTGACTGTGCCCCTGGGTGCACCGAGCAGGCCACCTAGACCAGGCATGAAGCTGAAAACAGGAGGCTCACCAAGAGTCTGAGCTGCTTAGTGAGGCCCTATAACAAATATATAAATAAAAAAAATAAAATACCTGCCTCTGTGTACATTTTTCTGTGAAATTTGAATGATATAATTCGTAGTCCAGTTTTATAGCATTAGCCTGAATGAGTACTGTGAAAAAAGTTGTGTTTGGCACAAAGCAATTAAAAGCAAATAAGAATGTATTAGCTTCCCTTTTCCATCTATTAATCCCAGATAAGTGAATATTGAGGAAATATAGCAAGCAAACTGTCCCATGCAGTGATGCACACAAGTCCATGACATCACCATGGGACAGGGAGGGCCTGAGGAGGACTTTGGAACACTGGAAGCCTAATAGTCCTTTTTTGATATTTTCTTGCCAACTGATTAATTGCTTCTGACAAAAATAGTACCTTTTTCAAAATTCTGTTTCTGTCAACCAGGTTCTTAGGCTTTGCTGAAAAACATGGTGCCTGCCTGTTGAGCCCAACTTGAAACTAGCATCAATTTACTAAGGTTTTATGAACATTGAGAAATGATACTCTTTCAAAGGAAATAAAATGGATTTGGTATTTTGTAAAGTCTCCATTGAGCTAACTCTTAAAGGATTCTGCAAAATATCACAAAGATTTTTTATGAGTTGATTTGATTATCATCCATCATTGGAGCATCTATGTACATTGAGAGAATAATCATTTATTATACGTTGAAACATAATAGATACAGTAGTCTATATATAATGTATTTTCATAAAAATATTTATCATTTGCAGTACTATTATGAACTGTACTTTGCTTAGGAATGAGGTTTTCTTCCTATTCTCACCAATAAGATAACCTGAGAATATATATATATATATATATATATATATATATATATATGTAGAGAGAGAGACAGAGAGTGTGCACCAGTGCTAAATTTAAATTTACAAATTATCTCTTATTCCAAAGACTATTGCCTCAGGGGGGAAGTGAGTGTTCCTCTTATTCTATATTTAGTTTCTTTGTAAAATTTCTTATTGTCAGCTCTGTGCATTGATGGACTGTTCACGATGAATAATCATCATAGATTATAGATCTTGTTCTCAGTAATTTCGAAGATAGCTAATATTATATATTACCAAAAATAAATAACATATACCACATAGGATATATTGCAAACTGCATTTACCCTCACTTTGCTAAAATCATGCACCATTGCATCTTATTTTCTGTTTTTTCTTGTTAGTCCCATTTTATAGATGAGAAGAACAGAGATAGATGAAATTTATATCCCCAACATCCAAGTTCCTAACTTCTAAACTTATAGTGCTTCTCTGCCCAAACCTGTCTTTCTAGTAGCCTCAGACATTTATATCTTCTTGAAACACCAAGCTCTGTTAATTGGACCACAGTAGGAGAGATTATCTTTACTTTTATGGCTTCTTAGTAAGGAAGACTATATTTGAAATTATTCCTCAGGTGGAGTAGACGTGCAAGTTGTTCAATAGAAGTAGCTCAAGTAAGTGGCTTTCCTTGAGTAACTTGCACAGAGCGACAGACCTGTGGCTGCTGCTCCAGGTGAAAAGGCTTCTCTCCTCACCAAATGCAGCATCCCGCAGCAGCTCAGCCCCACCATTCTCTGGGTCCCCATTCATTAGTAGTCAAGGTTTTCATTGTGCTCAGCAAAACAGTCACAGAAAATAAATGTGCTGCACAGATGGGCCCATAGAAAATCTACTTGATATATTCTTGAAAATTTACAGCTAAATGACTTTGAAGAGATGGGTGTTATTGTGTCCATGATTAAAATGAGGTGTGGCATGAATCTTTCAGATACAACGCTGTCCTTTTAGAGCTTCATAAGACTGATAAGGTGCAAACGGGTAGCTGGCCTCTAGCCCATGGATGTACCATGGCTTATTGAACCCTTTTCCCGGTGCTGAAATGTATTTGCACTACATTTGGCTTATACAAAAGTAAACTGAACAGTATAAAATTAGTGTGCTTCATTTTATATATGCTGAAGAACTTCCAATCAAGCATTATTCAGCTTGGGCTTCAAAATGTAAAGGGACTTGATCAGTATTTTATGGGACTACATACACCACCCAAACCAGAATTTTTTGATAGTATCTTTACTGCTTATCAAAATTGTTCTCCATGTACTATGTACAAAGGAAAACAAAAAAAAAAAAAAACCCAGGAGCCTACATCTTTAACAAGAACCACAAGTTGCTCGTAAGTCTGGTAAATCATTTTATAAGAGTTAAATTCGTAAAATGTAGATAAAGTTTTATTTTTGCCTTACTTTCTTTCACTGGGCACTGAAGACTGAACCTAGGGCCCTTTCTCTGAGATATATCCACAGCTCTCTTTAAGTTTTAACTTTTATTGAGATGAGGTCTTATTATATCACTAAGCTGTGAAGCTGGACTTGAACTTATAATCATCCTGCCTTACTCTCCCAGAATGCTGGGATTATACAAAGCGTTCATTGTTTGCAAAATTGGAAGTAATTTTTCTGCAAGTTACAAACAATGACAGTTTTCAAAGAGGTTTACAGACCAAATGAATTATGGATTTCATTACTATCTGAGCTAGTTTATTTGGTAATTTTTTAGCTTGTCTTCTGTGTTGTTAACCATACTTTTTATGTGTAAAGAAAGCTGGTAATTGCTATGCCACCATAATGCTTACTATTTCTGTGTATGTGTATATGCGCCATCAAGATAAGCACTAAGTGGTATTTTGCTATTGGACTTCTTTAACAGAAATACCATTGTCTGGGTGACTAATAAACAGCAGAAATTTATTTCTCAGTTTTTGAGGCTGAGAAGTTCACAGTTGTTGTCTGATAGATTCTGGTTGGTTGTGCATAGACAGCTGTTACCTTGCTATCTTCCCAAAAGATGAATAGGCTAAGGAAGCCCTTTGGGCTCTGTATTATAAAAATGCTGTTGTCACTCCCAAGAGTCCTGCTCACAAGACCTTTTCACCTCCCAAAGTCTCTACCTCCTAACACAACCCAGGAGTGGCTAAGTGTCAATACATGAATTTGAGAAGAGGCACAAACATTAGGCCCAAAGTGAATGGCAATGCTAGAACTTGTGTTTTGAAAACCCTTTAGAATTACTGATGTTTAAAAGAAAGGTCCATGTAAGGACAGTTTTAGGAAAAATATCCAATACTTTTAGAAAATCCTCTATAAAAGATTAGAAATGACAAAGACAAAAGTAAAAATGCAAATAAAGCAAATATATTTTATTAGTGGTTGTTGACCTATATTCCAAGGGGAAATTTTACCCAGAATCATGCAAGATTTGAATGATTCAAAGTCAATTATCAAGTCAATTTGTGTGCAAATTTGTTGCTTTCTGGGCTAGACTTTGAAGATCACTATAGTGCCGGTTATCAATTTTAGACTAATTTGGCCATCAAAGGCAGTTTTGAAAGGATTATTTGGATGAAGTGGAAGAGACAGGACAACTTAAGAATATAGGTATGTGGGTCCAAAATGTTGGCTGGTGTAGGAGGACAAATTTGTATATTATCAGAGGAAGCCGCTCCCATTGTAGTCTCCATGGATAGCATTAGTGTTTTTGTAAAAGCACTACAGATAGGTAGATGTGTTGTCCTGAGCCAGTAGCATGCAGGAAGACTCTACAGTTGGGAAGCCTTGATTTGTACCATCTGCCAGTTCTCATGGTGCTAATTCTCCTATGTGACTAACTTGAGGTATCCACAGAGCTTAGAAATTTCTTGAAAATTTAATTATCAGCATATTGTAGCTAGTGGTAGCTATTTGCAGAAATCAGTGGAAAGATATATAGGCTTGAGAAAAATCTAGTCATTTCTCAATCCTTTTTGTATAGTTACTCTTAATCACAGTTACATTGGTCCTTCTGCATGCCAATAAAATTATAAAAATGCACATCCCTCTATCACTTTTTTACAACACAGAGGCACTCACTGTTAGGATTCACTTCATGGTCGTATTCTTAGCCAGCTCTGTACCACAGAGTTGCATCAGTATCACTGATGAAATCATTCATCTTATCCAGTGGCAGAAGAAAAACATGTACAGAGCTGCAAATTCAGTACAAATGGCATCCTGAGTTGATTAGCAGTGTTGGAGTCAAATAGAAAGATAGGAGGTTGGCATTGTAGACAATGTCACATGTGAGAGAGGGGCAAAGAGTTTCAGAGCACTTTTGATTGAATAACTTGGAATCTGTGAAGAAGACATAGCAGCAGATAGACTCAACTGGTCATACAGACAGACAGCGAGCCAGGGGCATTCCCCATACCACCTTTGGTACAACCATAGCAGTACATATTCCACTTCTTACCTGCTCTACTCCTAAGTCCCTTGCCAGTCCCTAGCCTGGCTTTTGATTACCTACCAGCTCCTCAGATTATATTTCTTTCTTCATCTCTCATAGATTATTTATACATTTCCCTCAAGGGATCCTTCATCTTATAGAACAAGATGGAAAAAAGAGGATTCTTTCTTTCTAGAATTGATTTTTTTTTCCTCTCATTATATCTCTACATCCATTTCCAGGCACAGCTCAAATAGTACTTCCCCCTTGCTAATAATTTTAAGGCAACATAATCATGCTCTTCTTACTTAACGGTGGTTCATGAAGTGGACTTCTGACTGGTGGGCAACTTACTACCCCCAGCTGAATTGAGTTAGCCAAGTGTAGGAGGCCCACCTGAGAACTGTTGTCAGCAGCTTAAGGGTAGAACAGGAGAAGCTGCTGAAATGCTGTTAGAGATGCTGTTTGCAGAAGCTGTTGGAGCTGTTGGAAGCTGCGAGTTCTCTTGGGATGTTCTGCTGGAGGACCTTGTCATGCTGGCTTTCCAAGTGGACTTCGGAGGAGCTTTGGTCGCCATCTTGAGCACCGCTTCCTGACTCTGGAGGGGAAAGTGGTGCATTGCTCTGCCACATGAAGAAGCTTGTCCCATTGGCTTTCTGATGGGAACTCAGATTTCTTCGTTGCTGGAGGAACTTAGGATCTCACTTTTGCTGAGGAGGGATGTGACGCTTTTCAGGGAGCTCTGGTGCTTCCTTGAGCACTAATTCTGAGCTCCGGTTGAGGTCCCTCAGGCTGCTAGCACAGATCCTTCATCCTGCTGCCATAGACTTCCTAGCTTCCACCCTCAGCTGGATTCTTTAGTATTTAGTATGTAACAGATAGGTTTCCTGCACTTGCTGTATATGGGTGATTCATTATAAAATAATATCATTAAATGTGTCCTGTATTATATTGTTCATCTTACAAAAACCCCAGACCAGTACAGTTCACAATTCTCATTTTTTAGACATCACTTGAGAAAAATTTGAAAATTAATCCTTTTTCAGACCTTCTCAAAGATTCTGAATTACTTGCTGCAGGTTAGCATTGAAATGTTTTCCATCCAAGCTCTGGGTGACTGTAACATGAAGTCAGAGTTGAGGATTTCTGCTATATTCCTTGAAGCCCCCTGTCAGTTTTCTACTAGTTCAGGCTCCACCTAGTATGTAAGAATCAGGCTAGATCTTTGGGAAGAAAATAATTTATACTTACAACTGCAATGCCAGGGAAACCCTGGATGAGAACCATACTGATCCTATGTTCTACGGGCAGGAAATCCCTAAGGATGAGTTTGAGAAGAATAAAAAACTGTCCACTGAGATGGAGAATAATCTTAGAAACAAAAGTATGACAGGACATGCAATCTGGTCTCTCCCATGAAAGACAAAGAAGCGGGCCGCCCATGAGCTCAGTTGTTTAAGTGCCTGCTTAAGCAAAGCAGTCAGGCTCAGGATTCTGTGGTTCAATCCCCAGATCCTCAGGGCATACCAGATCTGCCCTTAATGCATTCTGAGATGACCAAAAAACAAAACAAAACAACAACAACAACAAAAATCCTTCTGAAAGACAAAGGAATTTTAGGCCAGGAGCTTTTTCAGTGTCTGAATGACTTTCCCAAGTTCACTTATGATTGAGGACCCCAAAGATGAGCTAATGTTTTCAGAATGCATACAAGGAGCTGAAATGTTTTGTATGTGTCAACTCCGCTCCACTCAAATGTCAACCTTTTCCCTCCTTTTTATAGCTTAATAGTATTCTATGGCATGAATACTCTGTAGTTGACATATTTTCATTCTTTTTAAAAAACACATTTAGTGGTAAGAAAGTACATATCAATGTTCACCATTTACACTTCAGTGATTTTTGATGTATTCATACACTAATTGTAATCATCAGCATAATTTAATTTTAGAAGAACTTTTTATACCTCAGAAATAAGCTATTACTGGTTAATGTTCATTACATGGTAGGAGAAAGGTCCAGTGCTATTTTGCTTATGTACAAAAGTAAGAAAGAGCTCAGTGTGTCATGTAGAAATGGGTAGAGCCAGAAAACCATATCTGTCATATTTCAATGTCCTAACTCCAAATTAAAGCCAGCCCAAGTGCACACCTGTAATCCCAGCACTTAGGAGGCTGAGGCATGAGGATCACTGTTCATTAGGGGCCAGCCCAGACTACAGAGTGAGACCCTGTCTCAAAAATGAATAACAACAATATGAAAGCCCAGTGTTGCTTCCACCTACCCTATGGTAAGAAATTCAGTTCAGGCATAAAGTAATTGGAAATAATTTTTGTTCAACTCTCTTATGGGAAAAGACTTTTATACCATTGTGCTTAATACTATGTTTATTCTATACAGATGTTCATAGATAGGTAGAAGAAATGAATCAATGAGTGGTTACAGGTATTACTACAGTATGACTATCAATGAGTGAGTCCTGTTATTATGGCACTTAATGCATATTCTAGATTTTATCATTATTAAAAATTACTGGTGGGAGCTTCCTAAAATTGAATATGCATATAATTTCACAGAGCACTGAAAAATGCAGTTTTATCTAAATAATGCATTTGATAGTTAATTATTGCTATTAATTCGGTCATTTAAAAATGCATAACATATACACATAGATATATCGAGCGATAGGTCCTTTTGGAAATGCACTGAGCTTCAAATGGTAAAGCCTTTATCAAGATCTGTTAATGAGTTTCCAAGAAAGAACCAAGAGTTCCTAACACATTTTACTTATAATTATATTTCATGATTGTGTACAGAAAAGCACTGTGTACATTCACACAGTGAGTGGAATCTTTTGGAGCTTCACACAGCACTGCCACCTAGCCCCAACCACACAATGCTTCTATTTTTTTTTTTTAAGAAGTGAGTTTTTTTCAGTATTTGAAATATTAAGGGGATCAGTCTGATCTTTTAAGATGAGTGAACTAAGATTACTTCAGGAAGTATTTGTGGCCGCTTTCGACCAATATTGTTTATTTGAATGTCCTCGTGATTGCAGTGAGTTGGTGTCAACACAGAAAGGGATTGTGAGGGCTGCCCAGGAGTTGCAAATGTCAGAGCTGCATATTCATGAACTGCAGGCACCTGTGGCTGGGCTGTGCTGTCTTCCTGTGCACTCCTGATTCTTCAGGGTTCCAAAGGGCAATGGAGGGGCTTTCCAAATGGCATTGTTGTTTATTTGAATATTATATATAGTTTAAAGGTTATAATTCAATGACCAGGCTGTGTGTATATGACAGATGTGAGTGGGAAACACACCAATGGAGAACTGCTTCACGGGGGGGATGGGCACCTCTCTCTCCCTCAGCAGCAGAAGGCCAGCCAAGCCAGCGCTGCCTGAGAGCTGATGCTGCCCCATGGGAAGCATTTTGGGTAACAGGGTGATGAGCAGGTTTCATGTGCCTGGCTGGGAACATGCTGGATGTAAGGAGAGAGAAAAGCCACCAGCCTCTGGGCGGCCTCCATCGGCTGTCCCTCAGTGTGATGGACAGTGTTATTGCCAGTTCAGGCCTCAGTCTTTTCAGCTCTCAAACTGTGGTTAAAAAAAAAAAACACATCAAAACAAATCAATAGTATTTAAGAAGGGAAAACATAGTGCTTAGATTGATGCTTTACATAATGAGCCCTTTATGAGATGTAATGCCAACTGTTAATCAATAGACATGCCAGAGCTGCCTCCAATACAACCTCGTAGAGTTTTTTTAAAATTAATCCTTATTAAAAATATTGACTTGTTGTGACTTGCTGGGGCTGCTCCTGGCTCTGTTTTTTATCCTAATTAGGAGGTTACACTCTACTGCTTAGGCTGCAGATAATAACGTAATGATTGTTGTCTTAAAATCTGAGAATCAATATAAGATACTATCACATTGTGCCAAGTGTCACAATTATGAAAATTAATAGAGATTTTAAGAGGTTTACACAAGCATGATTTTTTTCTTTCTTTTATTTTTGCATTCTGTTAGCTTATCTCTAGTTCTTTCAGAACTAGGCAAATTCAAAAAAGAAAAGAAAAAAGAAAAACACCTCCCCTAAAAACTCCTAAAATACTTGCTCTATGTTGTATTTTAATACACCACCAAACAAGGGAGACACCATCTTTCGTAATACACTTATGTAAGAAGATTCGCGCTCACAACTCCCCACGTTTCTGAAGGCATTTGTGCCTGGAAGAAAAAATGACACAAATTCTAAAATGAAAAGAAAACTAGATTATCTGGAGATTTTTACAAGGAGTGCCACTAATTAAAATATACCCAAGGAAAGAAAGGAATAAGGGTGGAACAAGTAAGATGTCATTTGTCCAAGAACCTCAGAATATGAAAGTTGAGGAGAATATAATAATAATGATAAAAATCATCATAGAGCTTATATAGATAGCTATTTTATTGAACTTCCTCAGGTAATACATGAATATTATTCTAAGTTCATGAACTATCGACACACAAGTCTTTTCAGTCCTACAAGGACTGTACTTTTAATATCCCTATTTCACAGAGAGGGTAGTTGAGACACAGAGAATTTACTTTTCCAAAACTATATAAGATATAGCAGAATAGAAATTACCAAGCCAAGCCTCTAGTTTTTTTCCAGTGTGTCTGTGCTATTAACCGCTGTGATAATTGAGACCATCTGTCAAATTACAGCTTCATTTTGTGATTTAGGGAATTGGGTGGGACCAAAATCATAGAAAAGACTTAACTCAAGAACTCAGCCAGTAGTGAGCTGTGGGATTCTTCCTGTGAACACAGATTCCAAATCTTGATCCCTCCTAGCCTCGGTGTTGGTGTTCGTGTTGTTCTGACCTGGGTGGCAGGTGGTGTTGTGCCAAGCCTGTGAGATTCAGGCTTCCAAGCCTCTCTGGCACCTGTGTTCCAGTCTCTCCTCGGCCAGCTCTTCACAGAGCCATTGTTCTTATGAAGACAAGGGAGGGGTGCAATGGGAGGGAGCCCCACCGTTTAGTTCTATGTTTGTGAATCAGGAAAATGTTTTCCTTCTATAGCCTCTTTAGAGACAATTAAGCATTAGCTTTTGTTGGATGCTAAATTATGAGTGAATTTAGTTTAAAGTATGTGAACCATGCACCCTTTGAAATTTGCCTGAAAAGGCTCATTATAAAACTAATACTATGAAAAAGCACTCCCTTTCAGATTAGGAAAAACACCTGAATAGTTTTCATAAGTGGCTGCGCATCGTTTGAAAGCATTCTAGTGTTGCCTAAAATGCTTTCAACACACCTTTCAAGTAAGAAATTTCACATTCAGCATATCTGTAGTTCTACAAGATTTTCAATAATATTTAAATTGGTTAACTGTATTTCTTTTATATCTTTTTTAATGCTTTTATTGATTGGAGGTAGATAAACTTGATTGTGCATGAAATCTTATTTTTCCACACAAAGGAGATAGGACTTGAGTGTGTACAGAGGAAAACTACTCTTAGGTAGGCAGGACCTCGGAAGTGTGAGGCTTCAGCTCAGACAGATATTTTCAGAGGCCTTTAAACGATGCTGTGTGGACCCCAGTGTTTGCTTCTTCAAAAGTTACTGTTGGGCAACAGGTACTAGATAATGCATCTACCTAAAAGCACCTGAGAAAACGATAAAACTCTTAAATCTTGGTATGATGATCATCAATGGGTCTTTAACTCAGGATTATTTTCTTTCTGTAGCTTTAACATCACTGTAGTAGTATTCATCTTACAAGGAAACCAGTCACTAAAATTTTGGACATTGCTAAGCTATCCCAAAATACAGTAAAGAATATTAAAATCTATTTCTGAAGTTACATTTCACAAGCGAAGCCAAAGACAGCGCTTGTTTTAATTTGCTGCTCCCATGTATGGGTCTATTGGATGATTACACTGGAAATGAGCCGGCGAGTGATGTGGGAAACGGCAAGAAGGACCTCATGCTCTGACACTGCTTCTAGGTCCTGTACGACAGGCATGATAGATAGCAGGGGCAGGAGAGCTAGACAGGGCTGCGTTCAAATTTCAGATCTGATACACATTAGCTTTGCCCCTCTAGGCAAATCATGCCACCTGTAGGAACCTGGACTTTTTTTATCTGCCAATAATCTGAGCCAAGGACTAATGCTTTGGCCACAGCTCTTTACTCAGCGCCTCCTGCGTATCTCACTGAGGAGGGCCTGCAAGTGCAGCCCGGCTCTGCGTGCCATGCCTCCTGCCTTTGTGACGCTAAGTCTACTTGTGGCACTGAATAGGAAGATAGGTGAAGGCTGCTGCCAAGTAAATGGGAAGAATGCAGTCAATGACCAAAACAAGAACAAACAGAAAAGCAGCAAACAAAAAACTGAAGAGAACAAAACAGCAAAGAGCAGACCATTTCGGAATTAGGATGCTGAAGTGCTGTTTATGCTTTGACACCTGGGTTCAGGTAGGATACATATCAAGAAAACAGAGTCAACAGGGCGTTCTTATTCAAAACAAAGAGAGAGGTTGATGCTCCCTTCTTTGTCTGTAAACCTATAGAGGACTGCTCTTTGTTGATTGTTAAGAGTTCAAATTTTCCTCTTTAATCCCTATAGTAGCACTCTTATAGAATCCAAGGAAAAACACATACCTGTGATTGGTAAACAATTTATACATTAGCAAGGAAGTTTAGTGACATTTACAAGTTTAATTTTAGCAGCAGTGCTAAGCAACACGATGAAATACAGTGAAACACTAATTTTGCAACTGAAGGAAGATAGCTTTATTCAAGTACATGAAAGGAGTGAGTGTTGGAAGGCAGAAATTCAACTCTTCAGGAATATTCTGCTTTAACTAGCTTCACTCTGTGTCAAAATCCTTTGGTTTAATTTCTCAGATGAAAAGCATTTACAAAAGAAAGGTAGATAATTCAAATGGTTATTTTTGAAAAGTCAAAAATGACCATGATTTCTGGACTTGGATTTCAAAGGCTGATAAAGATGATTAAACATAGTGGAATGTTTATTGAAATTTCAAATTTAACCAAAAAATAATTGCATGGTTCAATTCTTTGGCATTTGGGGCTGTAAGATAGTATTTATCATAGCGTTAAAGCTTGCTAAAAACTATTTTCTGCAAGAAAAAAATTGATTCAGCAGAGAGGACCTTCTTTATTTAGGTTCCACCATAGCAAGAAACTATAGAGATTTGGGATTATGTTAAGGGGGAGGCTGCAAACTATCTGTCTATAAGATGATAGTCAAAACAATGCAGCTGCCTTTGAGCTATCAATAGAAAATATTGACAGGCCTGTCCTGGATTTCAGTACATCATCTTAAACTTTTTAAAAAAAAAACTATCACCCAAAACATCGTGTTAAAAACCACTACTGATGAAATACTACCAAAAAGATAGTCAACATCTAAAATTTTCTTTTCTGAATAATTATGCCACTTGGACTCCTTGTAGAATTGCTATTTCAAAATTACGATTTGTCACCATGCCATCAGATACAACTGATGGAGACTCTAAGGAATAGAATTGCCAAATCATCACTATCTGAGACATTATAACTCAGAGGAGGACTCTGCTGCAGACGGCTAATAGTTTTCTCTATAGTGATCAATCAGTATCTAGAAAAGTGAATTGCCTTTATTTTGTGGGTACTGTAATACCTATATTTCTCTCTTTGCTTTGGCTGCTAGGAAACATGGATCTAATCAATCCATGGTCTATCTTAAGCTTGGAACAAGAAGATGTGTGCCATCCTTGTCAGGATTACCTCCATACCTTTTGGTCCTTATTTACTTTCCACATTTGTTTTCCTTCAGCTTCACATCCTTCAATTATTTGTTGATTTTAAGATTTTGAAGTGTGTTTTAAATCTTTTACCAAAACTTGCATAATTAACACATATGCAGTCAAATAGACATCATAGTATAGACATTTGAGTTCCTCTCACCAAGCCTACCATGTTTCATATATGATTTAAGTAATATGTGAGTGCTGTAGTAAGTTTGGAAAAGAAAAATAATGCTAGTCACTAATAAAAGCTGCAGCATCATTGAGCAGCTTTTTAAATACCTTTCAAATGTAGCTGCACTTCAGGATCTTTCATGTAGATATTTTACGATGAAGAATACTGGGTCAGGAGCCACCTTATAATTTTATCTGCTAGGTCTTGGGGGGGGGGGGCTCCTGCTATGTACCCAGCTCTCTAATAAAGAGACTCTTCCAGCTGCCTAGTGTTCTTGCCTAATTGTTTCATGGCTTTTCTTTATGGTATCATCTTCCCCATCATCCAAAAGCATACACTGAAACCTTCATTCATGAAACAGTTGACTAGGTACTGAAGATACAAAGTACTCCAAGACATTGCTCTACAGTCAAGGAGAATCAGCTACTTGGACAGACAGGACATATACGTAAAGAAGACAGTTAACAACATCAGGTGCCATCTGTTAGGTCTCAAAACAATGGCAGCAATGGCACACGGGCCTTGAGCTTCTGGAGAGCGCTCACTCCTGGCTTGCCGTAGTAGGCTTCGTGGGCAAGTAGGACATGTGTCTTGCCCTTGCTGTTTGTGTGGGAATTAGAGAAATATTTTCATCAAAGTCAGCTTGACTGGAGCTGGATGGTGGCTTATCCATCTTTAGTAAAATTTAATTTTAAAATCAAAGAATTTATCATAATAAATGTAACTATGGGTTTTAAGAAATAAGGCCCTTTCTCCTTTTTCTGTCTTCATTAACAGGTCAAAGTCCACCAAAGACCAATCAATCAGGAAAACAGCTAGAAATATATATTATGGAGGAGGCCAAAAGCCCTGAACTATCTATAAAATTACATCCATTTATGAAAGGGGTCACCATTTTCACTAAAATTTCAGCCCACCTTGAGTTCATTGCTGTTTAGCAGAGAGTTTATTATATTCCAGCCTAATAGCAAATCTGCTTTATTACTATTAGGGAGAGTGAAATTGTGCTTAACAATTTTTCCATTATAAAAATAAGAAAATGCTTGTTAACGTGTAATGTATTCACTTAATATGATAAGAAAAGCACTTGATTTCATTTTTCCCCTAAGTAGAAAAGCCATTTAGAAAGAGTTGTTTTTATAGTGACTCAACAGAAAAATATCTCAGCCAAGATTGAAAGCTAGCCTCAGTAAGTACAAAAGGGATGAATAATTTCTATTTTCTTTATAGTCTCAGAACTCTCAATTCATGTATGATGCCTGATACGAAGGGTATAATATAGAGTGAACTAAACATTAATAAATAAGTATATCAGGAAATGAAGCAATGCCTAAGAAACAAAAGAAAAATAGAACTTTCTGGATCTTTTATGAGCATGGGTAAAAATTCATGAAACACTTAACAATGCCTAAATACTTTCTACTAAACAAGTACTATCCTTTAAAATGTTTGCTCCACACCTTAGTACACAGAAAATAGCATAGGTTTAACTATATTCTTTTAATTCAATGAGAAGAAAGATTTGTACTAATAGTGTTTGGACAGGACATCATATCTGCATCTTGCACTATGAATAACCACTACAAAGATAACAATATGCCATGTTTTAATTATTGAAACTGTCCTACTAAATTGATTTTGAATCTGTCTTATTGCTATTTGTTTCTCAATAAAATTAATAAAAAAAATAAAAAATAAGTGTAATTGAGAAATAACAAAGGAGACTGGCTCCCCCAGTTACCATTCCTGGCTCCGTTTTGCATGCCAGATGAAATAGGTAGAATTTACTCTGTGACACATCCTTACTCTGAGGGAAGGGCAAACAAATCCACCTTTCTAAAACTCTTGCTCGAGTGGTTCCTTCTGTTTCCTTCTCTAGCTCCTGACTCCTCTTTCATTTTCCCTACTTTCGTTCCAACTCCAAGAGTCAAGCAGCTTCATTGTGGTAATAGTCAAGAGTATGTTCTTGCGGCTGGATGCTTTGAAAAGTCAACAATTGAGGCTATTTTGTTGTTATTATTTAAATACTGGACATTTCTCTGTTTCATTAGGACTCTGTTACACACAGACGAAATAAAGCCTTGTAATGTTTTGAAGTAGAAGTCTACAATAACCCAAGTTTTTTTAGAAGCCAGGCTAATTGAAGTGACTAATTTGGAGATACCAGACTTTGATCAGACTCTGTACACAGTTGTGAGGCTCTCCCAGATGAGAATGGATCAGAAAAGGTTTATTAGGTTGGTACAAGTAGATCTCTGATACATTTCAACACAAATAGGAATCTGAAGAGTTGAGGCAGTGTCGAAGATCTCAGTATCCTGGCTTGTCTTCCATTCTGATAGAGAGACTTTTCCAACTGCCTAGTGTTCTTGCCTAATTGAGTCATGGCTTTTCTTTATTGTGTCATCTTTCCTATCATCCAAAAGTATATTTTTGAAACCTTTGTGAAACAGTTTACCATGCACTGAAGATGCAAAGTACTCCAAGAGAAATTATATGTAACAGATCAGAGAATGAAACATAAATTCCAGGGAAGGTGGAATCCCTCTTCTACTACTGCATTCATTGGTCTGAACTTGGCTGTATTTCCTCTCCATGTGTTTTGACTTTCATATGAATGCTTCTACATGTACCCATTTTGACAGTCTTATTTCTTTGTCTACATTATTGCATTGTGGACCTCTACTTAATTACGTTTGCTGGGTTTATAATGACAAAACACCATAAACATACACAGTAGGAAACAATGGTCAGCCTGATATCCATCTGCTCTGCATCGATGAAGTCAACTCACCCAAGTTAAAATATTCTTGTAAAAAAATTGTATATCTACTTGTGTATACCTAAAAAACATTTTTCTTGTCTTTCCCTAAATGATATCTCATAACAGTTATTTACATAGCATTTAGAACCATTAAGTTCGATAAGTAACCAAGCATAATTTGAAATATACAAGAAGATGCATGAGGGTTATGTGCAAATAGTACACAATTTTATAGAAAGTACTTAGGCCCCCACAGATTTGGTATCCTCTGTGGTTCTATGGTCCCAGGCAAATACAATCAGTTGACAGTGTTGCCTCGTAGGTTCACAGGCTACCATCCAAAATGAAGGTGACAGCAAGGTTGTGTTTTTCTAAGACTCTCTTTCCTTTGCTTGCAAGTGGTTGTCTTATTCCTGCATCTTCACTTAACTATGCTTCTGCTACTACATACGCTTAATGTCTCTTTCTATCAGGAAACTAACCTTTGTATTAGGACTCATCCTACTGACTTAATTTACTGCAAGTTCTTCTTTCAGGACCATATTTGCAAATACAGCTGCAGTCTCAGGGCTTTCCATGGAGCTAGGGCTTCCAGGTATGAATTCTGAAGGAGCTCAATCCCTAACACTTCATCCTTTGGACTCCCAAATTCACGTCCTGCTCCTATGCATAGCCCATTCACTCAGAGTTCTATCCGAAAGACAGACTATAGGAAAACTCAATCAGGCTTTAATTTAAAAGGAATATTCTTGACTCACACAATTGGCAAATTCCAGATGAATTTGTCACTTCTCTAGACCTGGCTACATCCTCCCGCTGTACTTGTCTGGGCAGGTGTTGACTGTACTCTCTTCACTGATGAGTTTTGTTTTCTTCCAGAATGGCTCCATGGTTCCTTTCTCTGTCTCTCTCTCCACAAGGCTTTGGGTCAGAGCTGGAGCTAATCCTAAAGAATGGGGAATTTAGAAAAGGGTTGAGTTTTCGTGAAAAATCACAGTTGCTCTTAGAAGGGCAAGAGGAAGCATGGCTGAACAGGAAAAACCAACAAATGCTCACTACACCAACCCTTCTTTCTCTCATCTCATAACCTCCCCATTACTTCTCAAATCTCTACTCAGTCTCTTCTCTTGCCTGACACCATCCTTGATTACTCTTCACTGTACCAGGTTCTCTCTTTCTTCACTGAATGAGCTTTGGTATGCCTTCCTATTTTGAAGAGCAGGGAGAGAATTGTCACTTTCTCTGAAATGAAGGATAAGCACAGAGTCAGTATGCAGGATCCACACATGCATGTGCAGGTTGAATTGTTCATCTCAATGGACAGTGTTATGTGGAAATTGTTTTAGTGTGGGAATCTAGATGAACAACACAAAGGCCAGGTTTGCGAGACAAAGGTTTGCAGAAGCACCTGGCTGTTGGATCATCTCCTATCTCCTGTGGAATGAATCACAAGAAAAGAGCTGAGTGTTCCTAGGAAATCTACATTCTGTCTTTGGGTCTGTTTTTCTCTCCTTCTAAAACTGCTTTATTTGGATTAAATTGTTCCTGTCATCAGGATCTTTCAAATGCTTCTAATTGATGATTTTGTGGTGAAACATGCAGCCCACAAAGGAACGGGCTGGAAGGATGAATCCAGGTAACTTCACAGGGTTATAACCAAATGGTCCATCTGCCAGATACAGGTAAAATATTCCAGAATTTGGGACTCACAAAAGCCATAAAGCACTACCGGTACAAAGGAAAACAAAGATAACTCTAAAGGAGTCTCTTGCCTTTACGCTTTCTATGCTCTTGACTTGGTATTATCATGTACCACCTACTCAGACAACCTTTACTTCTGTGTGTTTTAGTTTACTGCAGAAATAAGCATACCTGGATTCATTAGATGTCTGTTCTTCCTTTGCCAGAATTAAAACAAAAAAATGTTTTTGAGACAGAGTCTTGCTAAGTATTTTAGGCCAAACTTGCTCTTATAGGCCAGGTCAGTCAACAAGTTGGTCCCTGTGTAGATCAGGTTGGCCTCAACTTTGTCATGATCCTCATCACTCAGCCTCGAGAGTGCCAGTATACCAGGAATGTCCCATTGTTTATTGCTTGCTAAAAACAACCATTATCTAAGGTTGATGCCTATATTTATTTCTAGAAACTACTGTTTCTCCTATTGGAGGACGTTTTAACAGAATAACACAAGTTTCTTTTACAGTTCTTGATTTTTTTCCTGATTAACAAATATCTTGTGAGAAACTAGGAATCATTTCCTTTAAGGACCTGAATTCCACAGTGCAATAGAATTTTAAAAGGTCCATAAATCTTTGTGTGTGTGACTGGGGAACCCAGTCTACCCAGTTCATTAATTCATGTCCCTTATTCAAATGCCTGCCACAAGGTAGTCAGTCTCTCAGTTAGTATAATTAGCAATGACTGAAAGTGAATAAAGGAATAAATGGATGGTGCTCTTTTGGGATAGTTACATTTCATAGTCTTACTGCACATAGCTTTCTTATTTGCACATCTGTAGAAGAACTGGTACACTATTGAATCACTGTTGGTTAGAAACATTTCAAAGTTCTTACTGTCTACACTCATGCAGATGTGTCACAGCATCAACTAAGTCAGGTTCAGTATTGGTGATAAGCATTGAATTTAACTGGCTGGCTTTATCTGCAGCTTCTTGATGTTTCCTTAAATGAGCATATCAGAAATAATATTGTTCTACTTGTTATCAGATATAGTCTTTCATTCATACCTTCTCAAAAGATCAAAACACATCAGCAACAAAACTTACAGGCTGGATATCAACAGCTTGGAAGAAAATCAGCAAGATGGTAATGGGACATTATTTTAAGAAATGCTGCCTCACTGACTCTTACACAGAGAGTTTTCCTGTTTGGAAAAACAGAAGAAATGATGAATCGGACTCAAGATGTTGATTCAGAAGACTTGTATTCCAAACATGCAGCAGCGTCAGGAATTTATGTTGTTTATCTTTTTCCACAAGAGCATTATACAATTAAATCTATGTTTAAGGGAGTCTTAAAAGTTCTTTGAATAAATTCAAGCAAATTAAGCGATAAAGCATTAGGCCATAATTTGATCAGCAACATTTTTATTAGGCATTTATAAAATAATGGTGTATCATACAACGAAGAGATTTTAGGTCTTTGAAATATGGTCAAATCAATAGAAGAGAAATGTTTGGGCCAAAGAACTAATTATCAAGTCTTTAATCTTGCCACGCAGAGTATATCTGCTTCTTCCTTGGAGCTCGGCAAAGTAACTTACATGATAAGGGGCCTGCATTTTCCCTCAGGGACAGTTTCCCCAAAGTCAGAATGTGCAGATGATGTGACGTAGCTTCACAGGAATCTGTGCATTTTATAATCTTTGAAATTTGCAAGGGTAATATCTGCCAATGGAGGGCAGTTTCTCCCTCTGCTTTTATGCACAAAGCAGCTGCTGCCTTTTTAACTGTATGTGCTCTTCTGTGTAATGGCCTCAGTGATATGGCCTGGCTTCCTTTTAAATGCCTAAGTATAAGAAAGGAAGCAAATGAAATAGTGAGCAGGGAGAGCAAGGAGATGGTCTCAATTGCCTTGTCAGACTCCTGTGAAGAATACAAGACAATCAAGTTGTGTCCATTCTCACTCTGCTGATCAGGAACAGGGGTTCCTGATCACAGATAAATGCTACCTCGCTATTTTAGGATGTGAGATTCAGCAATTTGCTTACAATTAAATATTCTTTGAAAGAATCTTCTGGGGCCCATTGTGCATTGCATGGTGGTGTAGAAAATCTAACTGGTCGTTTGCATGCTTAGTCCATAAGCACATTGGTGACTCATGTGGACATAGTTGTTCATATAAATAGATGAAATAAATCCTAAAGAAACCAATATTTTAAGGAAGTGAAGACAAGATGATTGTGAGTTTAAAGCTACCTTGAAATATAAAGTAAGACATTATTTTAATTTAAAATGAAGGAAGGAAGATGGGAGGGAAAGAAGAAGGGGAGAAAGAACAAAAGAAAAGAAAAGAAGAAAGGAAAATAAAAGAAAAAGCCAATACATATTTTACTCACTTATCTCTTAAGGTCACTCAAGGCATAGGGATTTCCAAGTCATCTTTGAAGAGAATTATTATGTTCATTTATCTTCGTATCATCGTAATTTTGCATTCAGTAATTAATACCCTTAAGTCCCTAACTTAGGAACATTGCTGTTGGATATTTGCACAGGTACCAATGGACCTGGCATTATGAACAGTTGCAGAGGTGAACGAATCACAGAAGTAGCTTGCATGTCCACTAGAGCTTGTTACAGTGGTACTGCCATAGCGCAGTAGTAGCACAGTGCTTGGTGAGAGCACAGGGTGTCTAGGAGCAAGAGGAAAAGCAGCGGGGATGTGGAGGAGGCTGCTAGAAAGCCCACAGCAGTATACATGGTATATCTATATCAGAGGTGTAGGACTCACTTTGTCAGACTTTCAGTACAATCTGATGGACAGATAATCTCCTGGAATGGAACTCATTCATAAATCAGGGATTTATTATAGACACTTTTCATTTGGTTATTGTTTCACCTGGGCTGATTTAGTCTTTTGTAGACTAATGGTGCAATGTCAATATCAGACTGCCACAATACAGCCCAACATGCTGAAATTCTACTTGAGGAACCAGAGCATTCTTCATTTCTCTAGTTCTCAACTTTGTGGTAATAACTTGTTTTCTCCTTGACCCAACTACTCTACCTCTCAAAAAACAGTTCAGGCACTGTTTCCACCAAAAGACCATCCAGTGTTCAGCATTTATAGCTTCTATTCTTTTGGGAAAGATAGTTGATGCAGTGCTGGACTCTGTTGCTACTTTTCTCATAATTAAGCACACCGTGATGTACCTTTTATTAGTCTGATTCTTCCATTAGTACTAATTTGAAGGCAGATCTACTTCCTGTAGCTAGTCCCAAAACACTGCCTAAACAGGAGATGTTGTTCAATAAATCAGAAAGCAACTGAAAAATACGTGAAAAATTATGAAAATCACACCACACTTATTCATGAGCAAATTAGTACACTGAGCTTTGATATTCTTGTTTTAAAATTATTCCCAATTTTCTTTGGAATTTATTTGGAGGTTTTCTCCAAAGGTACTTTTTATGTAATAAGTTCTTATTTCCTGTTCCTGAGTCTTCCTTTAAAGTACCCCTGTACTGATAAGACAAAGTAGTACAACCACCTTCACTTCTCCAGGGACCATAAATAAATAACTTAAGAACTGTGTCAAGGGTCATTTCCTTGTCCTAATTGTTGTGTGTATACCAATTTGATCTCTCTACTAACCATTTGATGTTTGGAGGGCCTTGTTGGGCCTGGGCCCTTGCTCTACTTCTGACCTCTTAATTGTACTAGATTTGCATTCTCAGTAGAGGCTGAGGAGCAAGGGTCTAGCTGATTATGGTTTGGGACCTGCAAAAGTGAGCCCAAATAAACAGTTTTTTTCATCTAAATGCCTGAGATAATTTCTTATAGGGGAAGAAAACGGACTAAGACACCTCATTTCTCTTTAAGGCTGTCACTTGTTAAGTGATTTTTTACCTTTTATTACTTTACTTCTAGTTGTTTTTCCAAATTCTTCTCTCATGTGTATCAGTTAAGATGTTTTTCAGTATAAAAAGGAAAACAAAACAAATAAGACAATGCAAATCTAAATGGCCTTGTGATAGACATATTGGCTCTGAAGAGTAAAGGTCAGACATAGGGGGCTTTAGGGGTCTTGAGAGAGACACTGCTAAGGTCCCTCAAGGACTCCTACTTCATTGTCCTTTGGATTTTCTTTCTACACAGTGGCTTCATCGTGTATGTAACATTCCATTGTCTACACCAGGAATGCTCCACACACTAAATCAACAGTAGCAATGAGAATTACAGTTCCTCCTCGCTATGAGGAGAGGGAGTATACCACCCCTTTTTTCATAAACTTAGAAATTTTCCCCAAATATCTTCCCAAATCTCCTCATATCTCCTTGCTCTGGGTTGGATTACATGGCTGTTCCTAAGCCAATCGGATTGTCACTGGCATGCTATGGGTCCACTGATTTAGAACTGGATTCACAAACAGATCCCTGTCCACAATGATGGAAATGGTAAGGATTCCTTCCTATTCCACTTTTACACAGAGGGTAGCTGATAGAGTGACTAACACAGGTCTGCCATAGTGTCTATCAGCATGTCCATGTCATGGTGTCGACACCATTTTCTAAACAGTCTAGTGTGACTGCACAGAACCAAAGTGTCCCAAAGTAGTGAATCCCCTTTTGCTCCCAGAGCGAGGGCACTTCCAAACATCCCTGCACTCTGAACTTCGGGGACCCTTTTTTTATTACCTGCTGTACCATTCAAAGTAACTTTTTATCCTAGTTGTCCCCTAGACACCCATAGATATGGTGAAATAAACAAGTGAACAGCAACAACAAAACCAGAATATCTATTTCATTCACATAGTAACTGTTTATAGAGATTCTAAACTTACCAGCAGCTATGTAAATAATTATGTATAATAAATTACTATTTATATATAATATAACATATAATTACTATATATGAATTATTATTTATTTACCAATTGCTAAATAAATTGACCAACTGTTAAAGTTACTAAAATAAAATTGTCATAAGAAATTACAGGAAAGAGCAAGTTTTATTCCCTGCAACTAAATAAGCTCCCATATTTACAACAAATTTTGACATGCTCTATTGTGGCAAAGAAGGAAGACGAGATAAAAAGTAGAGTTCATGTGAAGCAGTAGATAAAACAGTCTTCTTTGAAAAAGCAATGTTTAGTGGCTAGGGCCTCAGGAGATAGCTCAGAAGTCTAAGCACCTGCCTGGAAAGTGCAAGCACCCAAGTTTGATCCCCAGTACTTCACTCCGTGCCAGCCCTTAAACCAAGAGAAGGGGTACATACCTGTAATCCCAGTGCTGGGAAGGCTGATGCAGGAGGATTACTATTAGTCCAAGCTATGAAGTGAGACCTTATACCAAATGCATAAATAAAAAAAAATATTATATAAAAAATTATAAAATGATGTTTAGGATAAGCCCTGAAGATCTGAAGAAGGTAAGAAGTAAAGATGGAGTATCTTGTTCAAAGGAGTAATCAAGGAACTGAGAAGATCCCAGCAGAAGTGTGGCATAGCACAAGTCGGGAGAAGAATGCTTCAAGGAAAAAAGGTGGATGACTCTGTGCAGAGCTGCCAGGGGTCAAGTGAGGTCAGGGCAGAAGAGCAACGGCTTGATTTGGCAACATGGATGCCACTGGGTCTTTAGCAGGAGTGCTTCTGGTGGAATGATGGGAATAGAAGCAGGATTGGAGCAGTTGGAAAATGACTGCAGGATGACTAAATGGAGATGTTATATGTGTACAGTCTCTGAAGTTTTTCAGGGAAATAGAACAGAAAATCAGTTCATCATTTAAAAAAAACTGTATGGTTATGGGAGTGGATGGTTTGTTTTATCACTGGCTGTCTATTTTTTTTATATAAAATTGGAATTATCACTCACATGGTCTGGAACTCTACAAGAGCATATTTTTTCTTATTTTGTTGCTGTTCATTGGTTTTTTGACCACTATATCCCTAACTCATAGAAAAACACTGGATATATAACACTCATTAAACCTTTGAAATTTAAATGAAGTGAATTCTAGGTCAGTGGGGCTGGGAGTGGGAAATTTCAGTTATATACTATGAGACCAAAAATGCGGAAGAGAAATATTTGGGAAGGAACGGTACTAACATTCAGCACACATGAGAAAGGTTTGACATAGGCCGGAAGCAAGGGGATTGTTCCAAGACAATGAGGATAGGAAAATAGGGGTGCAAAGATAAGAGTTTCTAAGTTTGCGAGAAAGTCTTGATCTCACCACTTTTAGATTCTTAGAGAATGAAACAAGGTGGTCAGATGAAATGAAGGAAATGGGAACACTGTTGCCGTCATTACTAAGAGCTAAGATATAACATGTTAAAGACCAATGAAGTGACATTTCTGGGCATTCCCAGGCCACATCACATGTGCAAATGCCCATACCCTGCCTTCCTGTTCTAGGATTCCCAACACTTAATCTGCATAAAAGTAGTGTTTTGGGGGAGGGGCTGATGGCTGGTTGAGTTGGCGTGATATTTTACCCTACATAATCAGAAGCAAAGTTGTTGAACATCATTGTTCTTGTAGAGTAGGAAAAGGGATCATTTGAAGAGTAGTAGGTACTACAGAAAAAGGAAACACAAGTCCCTGGTGCTGAGCTCCAAGATTCTCTGATTAGGTAAAAGGAGGGGAGGTTCTGATCAGACCTTGGGTATCAGCAGTGGTGATGGTGTAGGCGGCCTCCCCGCTTCACTTGTCACCTTGTGAGGACACGTGCCATTTTCCTCTCTCTCTAACATTTAGATTTTTCTCCATTTCTCCTGTTTTCACCTGTGTCCAAGCCCTTTTTCCATCACTCAGCTGCAGTAGCCTCTTCACCCATCTAGCGGCCTTCCGTGTTCGTTGTCTCTCCTTTTCCCTAACCCAATCTTCCCTGCGCTGATATCTGATTGATTTTCTTTCAAGGCAGTGTCTCCATTGCAAGTGTGCCTGCTCAGGGCTCCAGGCTCTGTCTGGAAAAGTCAGAACCCTTACCCAGGCCTGCCAGTATTTTTATTATTTTGTCACACTTTGCATATGAAATCGTTTTCCAGTAATTTCTTGGTAGGTGTTCACATTTTGCCTCCTCTCTCTCCTTTATCTCCTCCCTTAGTGCCTTTGCCTGGCAGTCCTTTAACCTAAATCTTCCTTTTTGTATTATTTACATTTCCCTAAAGATTTATTTCAGGGTATCTTATTCTGCCAAGGGCTTATGTCATCCTTCATGTCTTCATTGAATGTTATGATGATTACATCAGTGATATCTGCACTTAAATCTTGAAGATGGTTTTCTTTTCATCACATTGTAATAGTAAATCATAATGACAGTGACTACAGTAATGATGCCTCAATGCCTAAATATGGGGAAAACATATTTAAGATTTATATACTGTTCCATTTAATATGTGTTAAAGTAATTGTCACAAAATGAAATATTAGCTATAGTTAAAGACAAACAGCACTGCTATTTGGAGACTAAGAAGCTATCTACAGTATCAACATGCATTTACCAGTTGTAATTCCAGCACTCTGGGAGGCTGAGGCAGGTGGAACGCATCTTTGAGCCCAGCCTGGACAACTTAATGACTTAGTGGGATCCTGTCTCAAATGGCTGAGTTTGAAGCTTCAGTGTGAAGGTTGTGGATTAATTCTTCAATACCACAAACAAGAAACAAAAGAGCAGAGTTGTGCACACTGTGTGACACAGTTAAATGACTGCGTGTCTCAGTGTATGTGCCCTGGAAGGATACCTGCTTCCTGTGCTTCTGGTGAAGCAGTCAGAATATTCTAGGTTTCTGGCAGTCTAACCATGAAGGACAGGAGGGGTTGAGGAGGCCAGTTGTTCTAGGGAAACCCTTGCTACATTGGGCATGTGAAGAGAAAATAAATTGGTTGAAGCCACAGCCACTGGGTGCAGATACACATTGGTGACTGTAATCTTCTCTGTGGGACAGGTGCTGGGAACTGACAGCCGACTGTGAGAACTCTCTCTGAGCATCCCGGGAGACAGAGAGCCTTTTCCTGGGGGAGTGTGGTACTTCGCCACTTGAATGCACCCAGAGTGCCATCCTGTGGCCTAACATGAGCTGTGTTTGTGTGTGGCTGTGGCAGCCTATGGGATTTTTAAGCAAATTGATGAGAAGCAGACATACAGTGGAAGTGAGATTTAACAAAGATTCTTACAAGAATTACTAAAAGTTGGAGGGGTGAAAAAGAACACCTTATAGTTCCTTTCAAATCCTTTCCATGTATAATCCTCATCTGGCCCATTGCTTGTTCTATCCTGGTGTTTAATTCCTAGTTACCATTTTCATTCCTCTGCTGGTTTCCATGGTTTCTTTCCCCCCTCCTCTTTCAGATGTACATTAGCAATGATGTTTGCTTTTGTCTTAATTTCAAAACAGATTTTAAAATGCTAATATTTGTAATGTCAAGAGATTAGGTAACTTGACTTAAGGAAAGAAGGAATTTCACACTTGGGCAAACTGTACTGGGACAATGCCTCCCAAACAAAGATGCCTGGCTCCTTCCCACCCACCACCTAAGGCAAGGAAAATTGTAGTAAGTGAAATGTGACAGATTATTTTAATTCCTTCCCTTCTTTCTGGGAGGGTTATAAGGAAACAGGTGCATTCATTTGCTTCTGGGGGAAGGAAATACAGAATGTTGCAATATTTCTGGATGACAGTTTTGTCTGATAGATTAAAAAATATTTTAAATGTTTATAAATGTTGACCCAATCAGTCATGTTTTGGGAGTTCCTCTCAGAGAAATGGAAAGGACAGTACATTAAAAATGCCGGGTTTGTGTAATTTGTAGTAACTTCACAATTTGTCACAAAGCTTGATTATCTGACATTGGGAGATTGGTTCAATAAGGTACAGAGCATCATACAATGGAAATGCTGAATAATCATTGAAAATGATTTTATAGAAGAAAGAGTATTTAATGACGAGGGAAAATATTCTCATTATATTTAAAGGCAACATCAAATTATAGAATTAATAACTTGCATCTTGCAGAGGACAAATAAAGGACTGAGGAATAAACTCACTCTATTCCTAATGAGAATTAGAAACCAGCACAGAGAACCCAATGAAAGAGATCCAAGTAGCAGCCTCCTAACGCACTGTCACTCCTTAAACTTCCTTCAGTGAACTCACACTTGGACACACAGGTAGAGACATCTACCCCCTGGAGGTTGAGAACCAGGCTCCTGTGCCTGCTTCCTTTCCCCATCACCTCCCAGAGAATGAGGTTCTCCTCCTGGAAGGAAATGCACAGCTGGCTTAAGGACGGGACTCCTTCCTGTGCCTCTTCCCTCCGAAGATGGAAGTTTCTTCCTGCTGCAGTACAGGAATGGGAACATAGGAGTTATATTCAGTGCTCTGTAGCTTTTGATTTCTTCTTAATGAGTTTAGGGTTTAGAAGGAAAAGAAAGGACGATGGCCACTATTACCTACTGAAGACCTAATAAATATAGGTGGTGGGCTACAATACAGTAGGTTGGTGGATTGCTATATACATAAAATCACTGTGTAACTAATCATAATGTAAATACTTTAAGGAACATTTACAGTTTTTATGAATTACAGGCACATGCACATATACACAGATGTCAGATAAATTGTATGATATAAAAAGCAGACATGTATGTATATGCTTTATTTTCTGACATTATCAAGATATCTTTACATTAAAAAATATTAGATGTCACCAATAATAATAATAAATTAACACATTGGTGTCCTAAAATTCTCCATGCATTTTGGAACAAGCATCTTCTAAGATTAATCCAGTGTGTCTCAGTTAGGGGAAGCAGCTGATGTCGAGAGATACGGAGGGAGAACGCTGCAGTTGCTTTTCTTGCTGTAGAAGCGCAGTTGTGTGTTCTTGGTTGGCTGGTTGGTTGGTGTGCAGCACGGACGTGAGGATGGAGAAGGCAGCCTTTACGGTTTGGGGTGGCAGCCTGTGCTTCCTTCTGGCTTCAGGGACTCGCCCTGCTGTCATTTCCTGGGACTCATCCTTTATCTGTCCTGTGATTACTTCATCTACCATTCTGACAAGCTTAGAGCAAATTCAGGAACTATCAGTACAGAAAGTACTAAAATGCTTTCGTATGGCCCTAAATGAAATTAAGCAAGGCATACTTTTAAAGATAACTCTTATTAACATATCATCGGTGAAATATTTGACATTATGTGTTAGGTACCATCCTGCACTCTTTATGTGTCTTATTTGAGCCCCTCTGACAAGAACTCAACAGCTAAGTAAATTTGGGTGCACTTTCCTTGGGTAAGAAAGCTCAGACACAGGGAGCTTTAGGAAGACTTTTGGGGTCCTTCAGCAGCTATGTGATGAAGTTGAATTCGTGCTTCAGAAATTGGCTCCCAACCCTGTGCTTTTTGTTACCAGCCCCAAAATGTTCCCCAGCCCTGTTCTCCTGATGGTGGCACAAATTAGCTTTGTGAGGTCCCATTGTGGTTTTGGAATGGGAGGATACATTCACTTATTATATTTAACCGTATTTGGAGAAATCCTACCCAAGTCAAATGAGTGTTATTAAAAATAATGAAAAACAATATCCCAGAGATCAAGAACACATTTGTGTTGCATAAAAAAAATCAAATGACTGCTTCTTGAAATACAACCCCCCAAAACAATGTATAATCATATAATAAAGTAAGAGAGAGTGCTGCCTACATCAGCTGCTGCCCTCTGTCCAAAACCTTTGGGGGCCTCTGTTTATCTTCTAGGAAAAAAAAATCCTTGGGGTAAATCACTCATGCAATACCATTCCTTTGTGCTCTTTTTTTTAATTGAAATTTGAACATATTTATAGCCTGAGGAACCCAGGAATCTAGTCTTTTTAGTGTGAAATTTAACTTAAGGAGTGGCATGGAAGAAGAGCCACAGAGCCTCTACTGAGCTCTTTTTTCTTTTTTATGAAGGAGCATGAAATTAAATATTGGCAATCATTCAATATACTCTTAAATGTAGACGCTAAATCTATCCCATCACAGAATGTTCCAGATGTACCAAGCATTAGTGTGACAACTGAAATGGTGACATGCCTTAAAAATGATGAGAAACCTCATTTTCTAAACCAGATGACAGATACAAAAGTTGGCAGTATGTCTAAAAGAAAACAGCATGCAGAGGGAGATCTAAAAATACTGTAAACAAAAACTGAAAGACAACTTAGAATTTCACTTCAGAAATGTTGTAGATTTTAAAATAGTACCAGTGACTTCTTTTTCCCTTTTACAATAAAATTTGATGGATTTTTGCTTTATGAGATTTTAAAAAATACTTGTGTCATTCTTTGTGATACATATATATCACTATATATAAGTGGTATATATACATACCACTAAGATTAGAATGTGATTTAAATAAGTTACTCTATCATGGGACCATACTGAACTTCTTAACCTTGGGTCCTCAATGAGCTAATTCTTTTTTTTTTTTTTTTTTTCTGTTTAATAACATTTTGCACAGGCTTGGGGCAAGGAGTCAGGTATAAGTAGTGATTCTCAAACTTTACTGTGTTTCAGTAAAGTTCTCTTGGAGAGTTCTAGAAAACACAGCTGCTGGCCCCATGCCCGGATCCTCTGCTTTAGTGTGTCTAGGGAGGGGGCCTAGTATGCATTTCTGACAACTCCCCAGGTGATATCCATGTTGTTGGTACCAGGACCAACATGTTTGAAAGCCCCTGATCTTCCGCTAGGAACAGGCAGCCACAGTGCAGCCCTGCCTGGTGGCCTTCATGTCTCTTCATGATGACCAGTGTCAGGGACGTCTGCATGGACGCTGCTTGTGTATTGCCTGTGGGGTGGGAATGGTGGTTTCCAAACCTTTCAGCACTGGCAGGCTCAGCTCAAGTCACAGGTTTATACATGAAAAAAGGGGTGAATTATAGTCTTTGGCAAGAAAAGAATGAAAAGCCAAACATTTACCATAAAACACTTCAAATTTTATGACTGAATTATAAATTTGAAAATGTTTAGCTTGGGTATATGATACATGCTCAAAGATAACAGAAGGAAAAAAAAAAAAGGCAAACAACACAACACTAAACAAAATAATGCTCTGGTGCCAAAAAGAAATTTCAATGATCCACAAAATAAACCACTGGAGTAAATAGGCTACTCTGAGGATATCTGCTTGTCCCTGCAGTTATTCCTCCTCTGTGCACACAGCTTAGAGTCACCTGTAAGTCCTTGGCAGGAAGACAGTGGTGAAGCTCAGCCAAATCTTGAGTGTATATGATACAATACAAACTGGCTCCAAGAGTTTTCAGAATTTGCTGTAGTAGCTGTAAAATACATTGTACCTTCAAGCATATCTTTAGGTTATATCTAGGATTTAAAAATTGTTGGAGTAAATCCATTAAAACAGGATGTGAAATGCAAGGCATGAAGCACCTATACTGTGCAGGGGAAGTTTGGAGAAGATGGCTCTGCAGAGAAGTGAGATCCAGAGTGTTAAATCCTGCTAGCTGGTCGAACCATTCCACTAACCAACATCTCTGCTATTAAATGGAGGTTTTTTGATTTTGTTTGGTTTGGTTTTTTAATAATTCTATTGAGAAACATAGCAATGAGGCAGTTTCAAAACTGATTACCAGGACAGTTTTGATAATTAATACATTGCATATTGCTGTCTTAGTGGTTATTCACTGTACATGATGCAGACATGATAGCCTGTCCACAAACAGTATTACAACAAATCTTTCCATTCGTCGAATTAAGAGAAAGTAGCTGTGTATCTATCCTAACTACTTTCAATATACAGATACAAAAGAGTCGTTCTTTTATTTCCTTTTTTTTTTGGTTTAGTTTTGTCAGAGGAGGGTATTCCATTGTTATTTAAATATTGTAGGTGCATGAATTCAGCAAAATATTCCAATGTAGTCCAGTTTGTCTCACCTTACACCAGAGCACCTTTTCCCCTTCCCTCTTCTTTCCTGTTCACCCCCTCTCTTTTTCCTTGTTTTTCCCTCTCTTGCTCCCTTCCTCCCTCTCTTCCTCACTTCTTCCTTACCCCAAGCCCTCACTTATATCCAACCAGTACTCCTGCCAATCCCTGAGTATGCTGGACAGGCTTGGAGGTTGCTGCAGAGATTAAAAGAGATACCTTTGCTGACACTCGACATGGATCTTACAGTCTCATACAGATATGAGAAGTTCTTGGAAACAACAGTGTGCACTGGAGAGTGATAAGACATGAGGACTGATCTTAGCCAGGGAGCAAGACAGGTTTGTTCCTTTCTGCTTCAAGGATATGGGCTTTGCCTTGTCCTCTCCAATTCCCTGCCCATGGAGATCTGCTGGAAATGCCACAGACACTTGATACCTGTGTGCTGAATAAAGAAATCTGAGTTCTAATTGTGTTTAACACTGGCTAAGTGAAAGGCTAAGTGGTAGTGGGAGCACTCCAGGAAGGTGACAAATGATGTGAGTGTGTCAAATATAAACTAAAGTGTGTGGACTTGGGTGGTAGTTCCAGAAGCATATGCTAGTTACTAGCCACATAAAGCTATTAAACAGTTGAAATACTAGTGATGTTTATTAATCAAAATTGAGACATACTATAAATATAAAACAAGCCACTCATTTTTGTGAATTCATACATATAAAATAATATAAAATAATTCATCAATAAATTTTAAACTATTGACCTATGGAAATTATTTTGCATATATATTGAATTAGGTAAAATATTTTATTAAAAATAATTCCAACTGCTTTTAATGTGGTCATTAAAATATTTAACGTCACCAGCAGCTGTGAGGCTCCTGCCTTATAATCCCAATGCTCTGGAAGGCTGAAGAACAAAGATCACAAGTCTGAACCCAGCCCGGGCCATGTAGTGGATTACAATGATGCTGTCTCAAAAGGAAAAAAATACTAAGGTCTGGGGATGTAGTTGCCTCAGTTACATTCTTCATTGCTAAGATCAAGCCCTCAATCACAGCTTGAGGTCTAAGTTCCTTTGGGCTTGACTTATAGAAGTTTCAGTCTGTAGTCAGTTGGCTTCAAAACAGAATGGCAGAGGAGGCACAGACTGTGGCATGATGAGGGGAAGCAGAGAGAAGCAGAGCAAAGGGGGAGGAAGGGAGCGAGCGTTGGTCCCACCCCAGTCACCCCCTCCCCCAAGCCAGCTGCACATCCCAGTGTCACATTTAGCGATGACCTCGGCAGCATACTAATCTACTGATAGGCAACACACCCCTTGGATCCAGTCATCTTTCACAACAACACGGAAGGCCTTGAGGGGAGGGGCCACCCTGAAAAAAACCATAGCAATCGCTCACTGTGCAGGCCCCAGTGCAATCCCCTCTACCACCAAAAAGAAGGGGGAAAATAGCATTCCAGGAGTGGTCTACATTATATTCCTGCTGCACAGCCTTGATCTATAGTGTAATATATATGAAGTACTTCCAAGGAAGGACCCTATGAGGACAGTCTGACACTTAGCACAAACTTTTGCTCTCCGATCTGAAATATGCGACCATGGCATCCCATTTGTTCTGGCGTTACAGCGAGCGCCTTCACAGAGACACATGCATCCTGCTGCAGTGCTATTCTGTTATAAAAACTGTTTTGATCTATTATTTGATTGTCTTATTGAGCAACTCCATACAAAAATCTTACTGTCTAAGAATGCAGCTGAGCGAATAGATATCAGCTGGTTCTGAGAAGTGTGGCACGGGATGGGAATGTCACCCATATTTCTTCAGGAGTCCCATCACTTGTTTGTTTGCTCGAGAGAGGTAATGTTGATTGGGTGGTTTTGGCTTTACGGTGAAGTAGTGATATATTGAGGCAAATTGGTTTTCTCTTTTGAGAAAAAATAAACTAGGAGAAATGAAAGTGGAGTGGGACCATTCCCTACTGATATAACTTCAGCTTATGGGCCTTTTAAGTCACTGAATAGGAAAAAAAGGTCTAATGATTAGACTCTTTATATTCTGAATACATTCATGGGGATTGCAGGTCTGGAAAGCAAAGTAATATGTTGTAAAGTAGATTCTGAGGTCCAGCATAAAGAGCTCAGAGCCTGAGAGCAGGCTGCACATTTGCCATCATTTTCAGCTGAGGGGGCGCTTTGCTTTCCAGCCAATAATCCATGAAGCTATAAAAATATAACAACCAAGCAATGGGCTCCCCCTACCAAAATCTGGAAACATAAATGTTAGCAGAGTTTCTGTTGGGTTCAAACAATTCAAGCGCATGTTAATGCCTAATGCTGCTATAGCTCTTTTCTTTTGAGACAATAATTTTACTGTTTATTCTCTTCTTTGTCCACTTGGGATTATGGGGATGAAAAGCACTAACATTTTCTTCTATTTTCTTGGAGGAAGACAGACTCATGATTAATCACTCTTGGTGTTTTCACAAAAACTAATTGCACCAAACTTAATATACAGCACAGTTGCTGTCCCTGACATATATCAAAAAAACCAAACAAACAAACAAACAAAACAGCCAGTTGTCCCACTGCATCAAGAGGCTGGATATTTCACTTAGCCTCCAAATTTCCTTTTTGTGAGATTTTTCAGCTTGATTAAGACAGAACCACATTCTGTGGTTTAGTGAGGCAAGAATGTATCTTGTGTATGAATTTTGAGAACTTTCTTGTTAATTTTACTTTAGGCATGATGTGCTGATATCCAAAGTTAGAGCATTGGAATTCTACCTCTGTCCTCCTGAGAGCCTGAAGGATGGATAACATTGGTTAAATATTTATTGAGTGCCTAGTACATTCCAAGACATGTCTGAGTTTAGCAATATTAGAAATGATGCATCATCCGCAATTGAAGTACAGAAAAATCCTGAGTAAAGATTGCTCAAGAAAACTAAACAAGGTAGAGAAATGAATTCAAGGCCAAGGTCAGGCATTTTTTGGGGGGGCTTAGCGTGACAGAGTTCTGCTGGCATCTGCTCAAGTCAGAGTTCACAAGGTTAATTTGCTCTCTGCTTCGGAAACCCAAAAGAGATAATTTGAGAGGTCTATGAAATATCTTCTCTGAGGTTAGGGAAAGCTCTGTAGAAACAAAGAAAGCTATAGTATAGAAGTGCCAAAGGTGATAAGGAAAGATATTGAGGGAGCAGAGCTGCTGAGCCTCAAGCTTGAGGAAACATTAGCCTTCTGTATAGTTCAATAAGTATGATGGACTATTGCTGTTTGTTAATGTAGGCCAACCACTGCTCTAAAATAGCTCAAAGAAAATATTTACTTCTCAGTAATAGTAGGAGGTGAACAGCAGTTGAGTGGTTCTTCTTCATGCTGTCATTGGGGGAAGGCAGGAACCCAGGTGCAGATAGACTACCATCTCCCACGTATAGCCTTCAAATTTATTCCTGGCTAGCTGTATGGAAAAGAAAGCATGGATGCATGGTCTTCACCTTTGTGTGCTGCTACGATGGAGTGTGCCAGCCTTTAATTTATAAAAAAAAACTTTCATCTCTCACATATGCTGCAGATGTTTCTGTAGCATGGAAAGTCAGGCATCAAGGTGATAGCATCTTGCTGTGTCCTTCTTTCATAGATGACAGCAGGACAAAACAAAAACACAAACAAATACAAAAATCTGAGGAGTGAGGATAAGGAGCTGAACTCATCCTTTAATTAACCCCTCCCTATGGCAACTCTTTCACTGCTGGCCCAACACAACTGGCCACTCGAGAGTGCAGAACCTGCCTGTTCCACTCACTCCTTAAAGGTCTCACCTTTCAAAACTGTGGAATTAGTGTTAAATTTCCAATGCAAGAAAGTCTGAGGACACAGTCAAGCTGTAGGTGAACTATCTTTCCCCTGCCCAAATCTGTGTTCCTTCTCACAGGCAAAATGCATTCATTCCATTCCAGTAGTCATAAAGTTTGATTTCATGTCAGCACCAACTTAAATTCTCAAAGTCCAGTGTATCACTTAAATCACATATGTGTGAGAACAAGGCATGATTTATTCCAAGACAATTCACATTTGTGAATCTATGAAACTAGCAGGTTTTGCCATAATCTTCCATAATAAAGAAATAAAATAAATATTCCATTCCATAAAAGAGATATACACAATAATATAACTGGTGTCAATTCAGACTGAAATCCAACAGAGAAAAGATTAACTTTATAAGTAGGGAATAATTTTCTTTGATTCTATGTTCTCCACAGGTGTGAGCTTGTAACCCAATGCTGCAGGCAGCCCCTCCCATGTCCATGGCTTTTTCAGACTCCATCACTCAGCAGTTTTCACTGGCCAAAGATCGAGACCTGCAGCTTTAAGAGGCTGTAGTTGTGAACTGGTGAGGATGCAGTTCTGGGGTCTTTGGAATGGCCCCATTTTGACAGCTGCACCAGGATCTGCCTCATGGGAGAAATCTGATAGTGGCTCTGCACTTGCTGCAGGTTTCTGCTTGGACCCCCGGTGGTTGGCTACAGTGTCTGAAATCTAGGTGGATGCTGCTGTGGCCTGACAGCCTGTGCTCATTGCTCTTCTGCCAAGCTAGCAGCACAGAGACCACACCAAGTCTCCTATTTATGCCCTCAGTGCTCAGGGATTATGCATGCCATTCTTTCCACACATCTGAGTCTCAGCTGAAGCAACCAAGGTGCACAGGAGCATGGTGCTTGTGGAGAACAGAGGCCCAGGCTGCATAAGACCATGAATGCTTAGATGCCCAAGGCATTTCTCTGCAAATCTTGCAGAGAAATCTGGGTCCTTCTATAGCCCTGTGATGGGAGAAGCAATCTTGGAGACCTGTGGGATGCCTCTGGGGTCATGTGTTATTGTCCTAAATGATGAAGAATGCCTTGTACCCTTTTGTCCCTGATGATCTGCTTAGACAAAGCCTGGGTGGTCATAATCTACTCTCATGATTCCTTTTCACTCTTTATATGAGCAGGCTATGAATTTTCCAAAGATTTCCAGTGGCTTGCAAGGTGCAGGGCACTCACACAAGTGGGAGGGTGTGTGCTCACGTGTGCATGCACATTAGGGGCTGAGTCCATTCTCTGCTTCGAATCTCTGCCATGATAACCAATGCAAGCCTTAACAACAATAACAGCCCATGAAGGTTCTGGCTTTGTGACCTCATAACCTCTTAAAATTCTCCCTTGGAGTTGGTGATTAAATTTCAAGCATGTGAGCTTTGGGTCACATTCAACCCATAAAAATTAGTTACTTTTTATGAATTCTTCATGGAAATGATACACAGCACATTTTCTTTGTATTTAGTAAATCTCAGTTCCATAGCTATGCTGCAAATGCCAAGGAGACTGAAAATGAAGCATAAATGTATAAGGAGATAAATCTCTGCTAGATTGGTTCAACCGACCACTGATCCTGTGCACCCTGCCATAGTCTGATTTTGTCTTCAGATCACTTTTAATGGATTGACAGGATACTTCATATCATCCCAATATTTATAAGACTGGAGTTTTCCCAGAACACTGCACAAATGTCCAGCTGGAGCCTTGAGTTTGACCTCATACGTAACCACTCTTTGGAAAAGCATTAAACTAAGTTTAGATATGACTTCATGCTGTTTATCTTTTAACTCAGCAGGCTAGACCATGAAAAGCATGAGCATTTTGTAGCTTTAAGAAAGTGTATAGTCCCCAGTCCAATGCTGTAAGGAAGAAACAAACAAACAAAAACCACAATAAAATTCTTTCCTCTCCAAATTGCTATTAGGAGTGAATGATTTCTAAATTGCAATAACAAAAGTCTAAGACTTACCACAGAGTCCCAGCATTTTCATGTTAATTTTTTTTTCAGGGTCTTACAGAGTCTTTGGGGTCTCACTACACAGATCAGACTTGCAGTGATTCTCCTGTTTTCAGGTTCCCAAGTGCTGGGATTACAGGCGTGTGCCACCACACTGTTTCAGTTGCCCTTTCAATGAGCCCCCAGGGGCAGGCCTGGCACAGCAGGACCAGATCAAACCTGCATCTGCCTAAGCAGACACTTAAATCCACTGAACTATCTGGCCAGCCCTCATGTTAATTCATATTAATTCTTTTACTACAGATTTTCTTCCAAATTGGGCTTCCTCTGTATATTTACGGAATTGTTTCCTTATTTCAGATGCTATGATTTCAAAGAATTCTTTTCTGATTTTGGAAATTATTTCTGCTTTGAGTTCCTCATGACCTTTCTGCTGTTGTTTCTTTGCTTCAGATGCTGTTAATTCATACATTTCAGCTGGAATAGTGCTCTCTGCACTTGTTCTGGGTGAGCATTGGGTTTCCACCAGGTATTTCTGGATTTGATTCTTTATTTCAGATGCTATGCATTCAAATATTTCTTTTTTTATTTCAGGCATTAATTCTTGTCTGAGTTCCTCTATACCTTTCTGCTGTTGTTCCTTTGCTTCCGTCTCTGTTAATTCATTCATTTCAGCTGAGCTAGTGTCCTCTGCACTTATTGGTAGGCTCGAGACCTGAGATTGCATTTTTCTCCTTGTCTTTGTCATTTTGTGTAGCACTAACCTCTGACTTTTGGTGTAGAGCTTTGGTGCAGTTATGACTTTAGCGTGTAATGAGATTCGGGTGCCAGTTTCTATGCATTCTATAAATTTTTATTTGTCAAAAATATACTTAAAACCAATAAAATAAGATGTTTTCATAAATTATGTTTTAATATCTTATGAAGAGATTAATATGTTTGTCTTTCCCCATTTGTATGATTAATATGAAGAATCAGTTAGCTAATTCTGTGGATGGCACAGTGTCTAAGGTCACAGTTAGTGAACAATTGCTGACCTCTCCATACTTGTGGAGCATATAACTTCCTCAAATCTAGTCAGTTCACCACCTATGCTACTTGCAAGCTGAATCTCTGAAGATGGTACTAAGATAAGGATGTGCGGTTTTTCCCCCTTGAGATAGGATTGTGATAAGGGAAAGAAGTTGAATAGAGGTGTGTGAGCCATGCCTGCCAAATCAATTTGATATACAGTTCATAACTTCTTGCATTTCTTGGTTTTCTTCTCACTGAGATGTTTAGCACAAGCATCTTGGCAGATGGATCTGTGGAAAATGAAAAGTGTTTTCTGTAGTTCAGTAAGGTTTTGCAAGATAATGGCTTGCACCCATAGACACCAGCTGGCGTGGTGACCATGGCCTTTGCAGCTTCCAAGATCACAGGAAAAGTGTGCAAACCCAGAGCGACAGAGAGGGTGAATAGAGAGAAAGGACGGCTTCAGGAACAGCTGCCTTCTTGACACCTTTCCCACTTAGGGGTTACCTCATTCAAAGTCTTCAAACAAAGCCAGGAAGAAAGGCATTCATGCGGGAACCATGTCTACTGCTAAATACCTAGAGAAAGCCCTCTCCTCCCTGCTGTGATTCACATGGAGATAAATCTTAGGCTCTCTATTATGCATTTGTGCAGGACTCATCCCTCCACCCAACTATCCTAGTTCCAAGGGAGAGTATGTTCTATCTGGGTCAACCAAGGAGCCAGCCTCAACTTCAATTTCCCACCTTCTCTTCTTTAGTCTGCAAGTATTTACTGCACTCTAAAAATGTAACATTCCTCTATCAGGCACATATATTGCAAAGAAATAGGAAAAGAAGTTGACAGTACATAGGAAATATGAACTAGATGATTATGGAGAACAATAGCTTCTACAAAGTAATAAAAAGAGGATCTATGACAGGAAGTAAGGGGTGAATCTTGAAATTAGATAAGGAGACCAGGAAATGTTCTTTCATATAGAGGAATGTGAAATGGACTTACAAAAGGGGAGTGAGGAAGCAGCATTCATAGCCCTGGGAAGAATCTTTTGGGGAAAAGAGAACCATAAGCATTGAGGCATGATAGGTACCAGCACAAGACAGAAGACTCTTGTGACTGGAACGGAGTTGTCACTGAGACACACCATTTTAAACATATAACCTAAAGGAAGAGACATCTATTTAGGTTCATGATTTCAAAAGGCTCAGTCTTTGCACAGTTGCTAGACTCCTGAAGCAAAAACAACATGGCAAAGGGGCAGAGACAGAGAAGGGATGAGAAGGAAAGGAGGCCTGCCCATCCAAATCATGCCCCAGTGACCTGCCTCTTCTTCCCAGACCCCACTTTCTAACAAGTCAACAGTATCACACCAGGTGACCCAGTCACCTTCCGAAACAGCTGCCTGTTAGTACTTGGGGCCTTTTGAGGGCATCCTCGATCTAAAGCATAATAAGGCTACAAATGTGATAAGGAGCAGCAAAGCTCACTTCTTTCTGAACCTCAGGAATGAATACATTAAGATGTTATTCTGAGTGTAGTAGAAAAGAAACCGCTTGTACTTAGGAAGGTTTTCTATTTCTTCCATGTGGCTCACCATTCTGTATCAGTAAAAGCTCTTTGTCTCCTACCTTGAGCTCTGCAGTCACTGAGTCCCTAAATCTGTCAAATTACATGAGAAATGAAGAACCATGAAAAGAATTTTAATAAGATTTATTGACACTTCCAAATCATGAATTTTGAATAGCAGTCTTTATTTCCATGTATTTTTCTTTAGGCTTAGGATAAATGGTAAAATCTCTTTTTGGGGATTGTAATGAAGATCTTTTATTTAATGTATCAGAAATTACACCATTATGAAGGTCTTAATTCCAAAGGGTGATTGCTAAAGAGCTATGTTCTTTTTTAGAGGCATGTGTCCCATTTAAAAACACTTATCTTTGAAAGCATGAATGAAATAGTTAAGGGAATTTGTGCTAATTAGGAATGACAGGCTTACTCTAAACTTCTGCCCTCTTTTCCTTCTTTTTTATGTTTTCTGTGAGTTTTATGCAAAACATTGGCATAAATGCTTTCTTGTGTATAAAAATATAGACTTCAATTTTTTGTCTCCCTGATTTTTGCTGCTAAATCTGTTCCTTTTTTGTCCATGTGTAAGAACTAATGGCTATAAGGGAAAAAGAAAACAAAGGGATATTTCAATTAATTTCTAAAACCTACAAATATATATATATATATATATATATATATATATATATATATATATATATATGAAAACAGTGGCTTTATAATACATTGTTTTTGAAATGTGATTTTAGTATGATTTTAGTTTTATTTTTACTTTCTAATCCATTTACTTTTTATTATTGATAGGGCAATAATAGTTCTGGAACTCTGGCTACCATATTTCTTTTTCCATCTTAGAATTGCCTATAAGTCAGGATTATTAAAGAGATGTTTGGAAACAAGTTTATGATAGTGATTCTTAAGTGCCTTGTGATACTCAATGAGACTTATGTAGTGTTAAATGTGTTTTATTCTCCTTCATTATGCATCCTTTTGGCTTTGGATGTGAAGTTCCACTATGTGGTGCCCATCCTACAAGCCCTCGAATGTCTTTTGGTTTGTTTTCTGAAGCTGTCCCTGTCCTTGCTCACAGTGGAAGCCAGTGAGTTTGTCACTGTCTATAGAGTGTTGGAAATTCCATAACCCTGGGACACAAATGAAAACAAACATTTAGGGTTGTCACCCTTTGACCTTGAACAAAGTGAAAACGTGGAAGAATAAGTGGAAGCTCTAATTGTGACTTCATGACAAAGAAAATGTAAAATACATTGGTTAGGCCATACTTTCTTATGAGTTGCTAAGGAACAAAGGGCAAAAATGATGGGATATTGGCTGATGGAGAAATGGAAGAAATAGACGAGCCAAAGTATTTATGATGGCATTTATCTCTGGATTTTTACCAATTGTAAAGATAATAGATATTAATTCCAAGGATGGACTACATTTGTAGTATAATATCAGCCTCAAATCATAATGTAGCACAATAAATATTAGTAAATTAAAATATAAATATTTAAAAAATGAATGCAATTTATCACGTTCTCCCCATAAGCTTTCTGTTATACTTTGAAGAAAGGTCTTTGAAATAGGTTTCTATAACTAAATACATGGAAATACAGTTGGGTATACAGAAATAAAAAATACATGGATTTACTTAGCAACCGGGAAGGGGAGGAAAAATTAAGAGAAAATACAAAGGAATAAAGAATGGAGTTTTACACCTGTCAAAGATGGGCACTCCATTGTCATTCAACTAACTTAGGTGCTTGAACTTGACAACACAATCCACCACAGTCCAGCATTCCACAACAATAGTGAGTTATTCAAAGAAGTTGTCGACCATAGCCACTTACAGCTCAGCTTAATATTATGGCCCCGTGATGAATACTTCATTTATATACTTTTCTGCTGAATGGTTAAGACCTAGATAAAGCAAGACTTATATACCAAGACATGTACTTTATGTTTCTTATGTGGTCAGTGAAGTCCCCTCATGGTTTATCTTGTAGTTCTGTACATTATTCTGCAGATCCTGTCTGTGTGTGTATAGACAGTACAGTTGGGATAGATAACGCTGTGCTTTTACATAATCCTATGAGAGGCAAGATTTGCACTAATGGTGGTTGGACAGGATATTATGTCAGCTTCAAGTATTATAGACAACCACTAGGAAAATAACAAGGTAGAAAGTATTAATTATTGAATCTTTGATATAATTCAGGTATAAAAAATAAGATACACAAACAGCTACACTCTATTTAATGATAAGAGACATACGGTATAATAATGTCTGTAAGTATATCATGTATGCACCTTATAGGTTACCAAAACATTATGAAAACAGTTTGCAATGTATTAATTTATCAAATCCATCTTGTCAAGGTATCTTAAAAATGTCTCATTGATATTTGTACTTCAATAAAACAAAACAACAACAAAAAAAAAGAATGGAGATTTACAGGGCTTTGAGAGAAAATAAAGACAGCAGAGTAGCTACTAGTAGTGTTAGATTTAGGAAAGATCAAGGCATAAATGACTTTGAGAAATTTTGCTGTCTAAAGAGATAAGGGAGGTTTGCTGAATATTGTGAGATGTGATTTTCCATTAATCCCTTTCTATACTTGGAAAAAAATATGTAGTAAAAATATCTATATTTTTCTTCATTTCTGTTGAAGTTTAAATTGTGTTTCTTTCTAATGCATCACCATGCTGAGATGGGATCTTTCTATTTGACAGTCTAATAGATCAAGATTGTTGCTGGAGAGCTTAAGGCACTATATCAATAAATTAGGTTATACAGATAAAATAAAATATGCAAGAAAAAATACAACTTTTCACTATTACCTTCCCATAAAACAAGATCATATCCTATATAATACTTTATAACCTGCTTTTATCACATATTTATATAAATATATGTGTACATTAAAATTTATTCATTATCCTACTTTTGTACAACTGTTCGCTTCCAAATACTTAGTTTTTATAAATGGCCCCGTAATGAAAACCTAGGCAATGCTTGGTTGTACCCTATGACAAAAAGTGATGAGGGCTAAATTATTTTAAAAGAAAGAGACAAAATCGTAAAAGTTACATTCTATTTTTTAGAGTGAAATGCCAAGCTAGTTGAGGCAAAGGGGGGATATAAACAGCTAAACAAATTGGAGAGCTTCAGTATTAAAAAATGTAAAAAGTCTGCAAAACAAATCTCAAAAAATATGATAAAACAAGTCAAAGAAGGGTCCACAATTGGTACAAATTCTTTTATGAAGTTTTTACTATCATGAAATGAAATAGTGACATGGTATCAATGCATCCATCATGGTTAAATATGTAGCTAATATCTGTAGTACACTTGATCTTAGCCTAAAGGCCAAGAAGTGATATCTAGAACATATGAATTTAAAGTAATATTATAATTTAAATATATCAAAGATGACTAAAACGATCCACAAAAGAGTCAAAGAAAGATTCATAGAAAGGCAAGAAGTAAGGACCATGAAAATCAATTTGAATGTGAAAATGGATTTCCAAAGTTATGCTTCTCATTTTGAAAGATGAACATTAAGAAAAGACTGGTTAACATTAATGCAATGGAGAAGCCACAATGTAAGACAGAAAGTCAGTTATCCACTTGTTTTCCAAATATTATAAATCAAATAGCTGCAAATACGCTTTGAATTTTATAAGAATAGTTTTAAGAAAGAGACATCGCTGTTTTTGCAATCATAACTTGAAGATCAGATGTTTTCATTTTCTCCATATACAGTATTTGCTGTATTTTCTTATGTTTAGTGTATTGTCTTTATCAGTTCAGAATATGTTAATCAGCAAGTAGAAGAAAACTCAATTGAGAGACATGAAAAATATAAAGCCTATATGTATACTTATATATTTAGAAAAATACAACCCTCCCACATGTACAACTAACTCCTCAAATCTCCTTCTCCTCAAACTCAACCTAACCCACAAATTCCATGTCATCTTTTCTTTAAAATGAAAAACAGGCTCTTTATTCCTCTGTTGACTGTGTCATGAAATCTGGATTTCACTGTTATTTAGAAATAAGGACAGCCATGGTTGAAACTTGAAATTCATAACTCTTCATAAAAATTTTCATTGAAAAATAGAAAGCCTAATAAGCTGTGACCTTCCCACAAGCTCACTTTTTCTCTCTCTTTCAATTTGTGTAGGAAACCATAGTTCCCTTCACAAGATCCACACATTTTCTACTAAGGCCCCCATGGGTAGCAGTCCTTTACAAGTTTTTGAAAATGGCAGCAAGTAGAAGACAGTGCCTTAATATAGATATTGTTTAAGACAGAATAATGTACTAGACTCACGGTTCTAACATCCTGCACGTATGTCAGAGCCACCTGAAGTCTTGAGAAGTGCAGAGAGCAGGTCTCACCCCTAGAGCTTCTGATTTCACATGCATGGGATTGGGTGGGGAATTCTTCGTTCTTAACCAATGCACATGTCAAGGCACCTACTCTGGTTCCTGAGCCACTGTGCTAGTATTTCTAGCAGACCAAAGCAAAAATCATCAATGTCAGCAGAGGGAGGAACAGGTAATGTCAGTGATGAAAGAGGAGTATCTGACAATCCATGATTTTGATGAGAAGCTCTCTGGAGACTTCCGTTATCTGGAAAAAGACACGTTCACAGTTCACTTCTACATAATATATGTCACTAGTTTGGTTTTGTTAGATGGTCTGATTTCTAAAGAACAAATAGAGCTGTATACTTTATGTATAATGTCATAGTTGTCTTATATAGAACATGACCAAAATATTATTTAAATTATATGTGAGTGAAATAAATATGTCTGCAGGGCAGATGTGGCTATAGAATTTCTTGTCTTTGAAGGACAAATGGTAGCTCTAGCCCCTTCACAAAAGTCAGGCCTGAATGTACCTGCTTAAGTTGAACAGATATATTGTAGCATTTTGTAAAGATGCAACCATTACTTATCTAGTTTGGAGACATCGAAGTACATAGTAGTTATAAATCATTTATTTTCAGTTAATCTTTTTTGTTGTTTGTTTTTATTTGTACTCCTCTCCTATATTCTGGCTCCTAAGATAATTTTTGAACAACAATTCCAATAAATAACATCATTATTTGTCTAAAATGAAAGATTGTATGACTGGCTAGTGACAACAATGTTTTCCCGTGTTTAATATCAAGTGCACCAATAAATTTAAGAGTTGATTCCATTTAGAAGAAAGCCTACTGATTTGCAAGGGTTCCATTTTTAGTCATTTATTTCTTAGCCTTTTATTTTTTTTTGAATTAGTTAAAATATTTAACTAACCATCTGGTCACCTACAGACTCAGTACTAAACCAATGCCAAAGCACATTGAGTATTCTTAAAAACACTTTAAGTAATAAAATAAAATCCTGGTCAGTCTGAGTGTCTTCATTAGTGATTCTGAGCATAGTTCTCTCTTTTTCCTTTTCACTATGACTACCCAGTATCATCTAGTTATGAGAGGCCATTATACAAAATCATTAAAACATGCTTAACGGTACTGTGTTAATTATGCAATGATAAATTATTCTTTATTTCTTCATTAACAGTATTGTAGCAGTAGAATTAGCATTGTTTGTTCCTTTTTGGAGAAAAAAATCATTAATATTAAAAAATGAAAATTCTGGAAACTTAATGTTGTGGAATGACAGTTTTAATTTGATTTTTAAAATCCTATTTGCTGATCCCCTCAGCTATAAAAGTTTAACCATTATGTCACTGTAATTACACCGGCTGTTTATCTCTTCTTCCATGACTGTATCTAGGTTGGTATAACCAGCTGAGGGCTGGCATTAGACTCCAAGTCAGGAGACCTCTGGGATCTTACTAAACCTTCTACTAAATTGAATCTAATAGTATAATTTAAATCTCTTCTAGTTTCACTCCCTGCTTTTGATTCCTTGTTCAGCAATGACTAACTCAGTACATGCTTACAGACCACTGTGCTAGGCCCAAAGGAAGGCAGGGAAACACCCTGAATGGGTGTATATTTTCCTCCTGGCAGTCTTCAAACTTTAACATGAATGGTGGACATCAAAGTCCTGTAATTTACATACAAAAAAGTGTAGTCAGTTCTAGTAGTACAAAGGCAATACTAAGATGTGTAAAGGAAATTTTGTTATTGTTGATAGATTGTTTAAACTTTTATCACCAACCTGATATAGACTAAGAACCCTTCAGGGGGAGAGAAGCTTCCCAGTGATTCTGCATTTTTCTAAAAGTTGACAACTACAGCCCCAGGTTACAAGGGTAAGAAGAATGATGGGAGGAAAGGATGACAAGGAAATCATGATGCTTTGACCGCGGTCCTATCTTTGTTACTTTTTACTTGCACGAGAGTGAATTACACAACCTCTTCAAATCTCATATTGATCATCTCTAAACTTTGAAGCAAAGTTATTGCAACTCTGCCTCTGTTTTGTGGTTCAGATGAGATCATGGAAATCAAACCATAATTGCAGCTTCTAATGCAACATATGATATATGTCAACAACTAGCAATTTTTAGTATAGTTACTGTTGCTGTTGTCATTGTCATCATCATCCTTTCTGTCACGCTCATCCTGTCCAAGTGAAGATCAGGATGAATTAAGGCAGGGAAGAGAGAATCGGTAGTTTTTCTAGTTTAAAGATTAAGGGAAGCACTTCTCTCTCATGGCAGTAGAGAGTCACTAGTAATTAACTGAAATATTAAAGCCTCAATATTTATATCCTTCAAAAACCCTCTTTGATTAATTTTCCCCCACAAAGATTTTTTTTTTGCTGTGCTTCTTCTGAATATATAGCTATAGCCTGTCTTGAATACATATGTATTTTTATTTTTTCCCACATTTATATATATATATATATATATATATATATATATATATATATATATATATATATATATATATATCTTCAGTCTTTTCCAATAAAAAGACTGTCCATTCCTCGGCTTGCTGTTTGTACAATGCTCCAAGAGGGGGTAGTACTTTCTTGGGACTGGGTTCACTGCCAAGCTCCAGTACTCAGGAGCTCTTAGACTTTTGGCCACTGGCCAGATGCTCCTCATTTTAAAGTGAAATTGCTAAACTCAACATTTCTTGAAAAAATAAACCATTCAGATATTTAATTCAAGTTTTAAATTTAAAATAGAGACAACTTGGGAGAGTATTGTTGTTGCACATGGCTAGTATGTACGACTGCTGGTTCTTCTCCTCGGTAATAAAATACTTGGGCACTACGAGTAGAGCACTCACTTGGCATTCCAGGAACCCTTCTGAGTACAGTGCAAGGTTGTCCCTCTCCTGAGTATTATTATATTTAAGCCAATGCTGTTATAATTCTGTTAATGTAAATTTTGGCAAATGATGTTCATTTTTATCTTAGTTCACTGATGGTGCTATAACAAATGTTTTATAAACCAGGGGGTTTATGTATAGTAAACATTTAGCTCCGATCATTTTGGAGACCAGGAAGTCAAAAATGAAGGATCTAGAAGATACAGTTTGCAGAGAAAGCCGGTTCATCCTGAAGGAGGCACTTTCTCTGCATTCTCACAAATTGGAAATGGCAAACAGGTTCTTCTTGCCTCTGTTCTAAGGCACTTAATGGCAGAGCCTGCATGATTCAATGACTCCACAAAGGCCTCTCTTCTTGAGAGCATCAGCATAGGGGTGGGGATTCAGCATAATTGACGTGGAAACACGCAAATGCCTGGACCATCAGAACTCCATTACCACTGCACTTCAATGAAGACCAATGAGTTTAGACTTAGTAGTATTTATAGGTACTTACTCTGGTAGGCATTGCGTTAATGTTTTGTGTGAACGGTAACTTTAGTGCTGATAACATTAGCCTTATAAAATGAGGATTATTAATCTCATTACATCCAGGAGAAAAGAAAGACTAAAGCAGACAAAGAATTTACTCTGGGTAATATTTTAATTTTTGCTCATAAATAACAAGATTTCAAGATGAAATTTAAAATTATGGGATAATACTCCTAGGTCCTGCTTTGGAATTTTACCTCCAAGGGGAAATGATTAGGTTGAAATGGAGAATGAAGAATGTTTTCCAATAACAAATACCAGAGGGATGTGAGAAAAAAAGAACCTTTCTCTGCTGTTGGTGGGAGCACAGACTGGTGTAACCACTGTGGAAATCTGTATGGAGAGTCCTCAAAATCCAGGATTGGAGGTCCTACTCAACTCAGCTATTCTTTTCCTGGGTATTTTTCCAAAAGAATTGAAAACATCATACTACAGTATTTTATCACAGCTAACTCTCAGAAACAGCCCAAATGCTCATCAAATGAGGAATGAATAAAAAAGTTGTGGCACTTTTATACATTAGAATATTACTCAGCTATTTAAAAAAAAAGATAAAGTTGATGCTGTTATAGGTAAATGGATATAACTAGAGAACATACTCACAAGTAAAATAAATCATACCTGCATGTGTAAACATCATACTATACCCCTAGTGAAAGATATAATAGACACTGTGAAGGGGAAAGAAACCCTTCAAAGTGAAGGATAAACTGGAATATACAAAGGAGGAAAGAAAGAAAGAAGAAGTATATGTTTACACAAAGATAGCTTAGATAATTGCTCTGCTGATTCTACTGGCTTATTGAAAGGAACAGTTAATGTTTTTTAAAAAATATTTTAAATATTAAGTGGTCGATATTTTATTTGTACCAATTTTGCATGCTTATATCTGGTAATCTGAACAACTAACTTGAAGTCAATAATATGCAATATGGCAACTAGTGTTGAATACCTATCATTTTGTTGAGAAAAAATCTGCATTGTTTCAGATGTTATTTTTCACTATTTCTTTATCCTTTTTTTAAAAATAAAAACAATGTGAAAACAAAGTAGAATTCTATACTCTATCTCATCAATATGTGTCCTACTTAGATTTTGATCTCCATCTGGCAATTTTTAATATGATAAAATAATGTTTTTTCCCAGTCCTTTATTTCATGTTCTTTAACATATTGTTATTGCCATCCTGTATGCTTGCCATTATCATTCTGTATTTGCTCTTTTTTATTTTAGTTTTTGTTTTTGTTTTTGTACAGGGTCTCACTATGCAGCTCAAACTCATAGTGATCCTCCTGTTTTCAGCCTCCCCATTGCTGGCATTACAGGCTCTCATCACCATGTCTGGACTCCACCACCAGCTAGTGAGCCTAGTTTGGGGCTTGTGTGGTATGTGGGGCCATGGATCAAACCCGGGTCCCTACGCTTGCGTATGCAGGTGCTTAGTCTGCTAAGCTATCTCAGTGGCCCTGGTACTTGCTCTTCTAATTCATAAAACATCCAAAATACCAGGAAATCCCACTCCTTTTTCAGCATAGTGTGAATGATTTTATTTTTAGTTTGCACTTTATCTGCGGTGCCAGGGTGATGCCAGACCTAGACTTCTAGTAGGGTCTATGCTCAGTGTTATCACCTTATGGCTTTTGATGGTTGAGCTGAAAGAATACTGTGACATAGAGAAGTTATGTGTAGCTAGTTTAGCTAGTTTGTATGTAGCTTGGTTTTTTTTTTTTTTTTTTTTATTTTGCAGAGAAAATCAAGAGACATATTTGGCTGTAGGACCAATGACGAAGGCGTAAGTTGTACATTGATGCCATTAAACCTAGGGACAAGTCCTCCCCCTCTGCACCCAAATATCCACTTTCAGTTTTCGGAAATCATGATGCAGTAGACAAGATAGAATGTATTTGAAATAATTAGGCTGTTATATTCATGGAAATATATTCATGATTTCGGAAATGAGACAGTGAGTTCTGCGTGTTTTGTTCCTAAACTCTGGGCTGTTTTCCCATGGAGTGTGTGTCACATCCTCTGTCTCCACCCTGGCAGCTGCAAAGAATGCAAGTCCTTACTGGGGTCTTGGAGAATGAATAGTTGTACGACACAATCTCTCATCATCTACCCAAGCAAAAATTGAGCAAGATAGTCGGACTTACATGCTTCCTGTATGTCTTTCCTTCCTCAAAGCCAGGGCAGCATTTTTGTCACATCTGAGTATTTCTTCAGCAGTTTACAGATTGTGGATGTTTAATGTCACCAATGCTTGCTTAGTAGTTAAACTGGTAAACAGATTTATTCACATTGTCTAATTGTACCTGGGCATCCAGATGCCCAAGGCATGTACAGAATCAGATACCAAAAGAGTTACTTAGCTTTAAGCCTCAGATTTTTATTTTATTTAAAACAGCTAACTCTTATGTGAAACAAATACATAAATACAATAGGTAAAAGAACTTCCCAAGAAGATGAAGTCATGTGGGCAAAGCAAAGTACAGGTAGGCATGAAAGATTTCTTCAAGGGTTTTTGAGGAATGTAAACTGAATGTTAGAAATGCAGGACTAGTTATAGTCTTGTCAGCCAATTCTTCTGCAAATTTAGGTAGTCAAATTGAGCATTATGGGTTTTGAGTATGTGAAACTGTCTCAAGTTGGTTTAAATTGAAATGAAAAATTTGTTCTAAGGATAGAGAGATGCTTTTTTGTAAATCTCAGTGTAGAATTATAGCAAGCTTCTGGAGGGCCCTAAAAGTGGAGTCTGAAAAATTGTGCAGATGCTTTTATCTCCCCTTGTCCTTGTACAATTGTGTAAGTCCCCTCTCTGTCTCTTACACTAACTTCTTCTGCGTCTGTCTATGGGCTGGCTTCCTGAACTCACTTTATTAAAGACAATGGCACAGTAAATCTCCACTGCATCACAAAATACTTTCCCATTCTTAGATGAAATATTCAGATGGGGATAACTCAAGTTATGTATTCACTCTTATTCCAATAACACTTCTAAAATATAATGGGAAAGAAGTTATGCTCATGGCACTGACCTTGAAATGGATCTTTGGAATGAGCTTGGTTATGGTTTTGGGGGAGTAGACAGAGTCCACCATCAAAGCCCATGTCTTACTCATCTTCCTCTTAAGCATATTCAACATAGTAACATGACTTCAGGGATACAAGTGCTTACTAAGGAAAAATGTGTGGCATGTGAACCAAGCCCCATTTTTAGAATGTCTTGTTCTAATACATCCTTCAATCGAGCCTTATCTTTCAGCATTTCTTTATTACAACAATCATTTCTCATGATTGTTAGCTTGCAAATTGTCACTAATCATCTTCAGGACTGAGGTGCAAAATTCCCCTAGAATGAATTTTAGTCCAAATTTAATTTTCCTTGCATCAGATAAACACACTAGGGTTGAAGAGAAAGAAGGTCAACAAAGAGGTCATGGAATGCAACCTTGGTGAAAAGGTGCAAATGTATTCATTTATTTTCAAGTGTCTTCTCACTGTAGATAAATTTCATTTTCAAAAATTTAAATAACAAGGAGAGCTAGTTTTCCTGAAACTAGCAACACAAAGTGCTTTCATTCTTGAAAGTTTCTTATTTTCTACTTTTAATTGTACAAATTTTGTATTCTGTTTTAAAGAATTACTTGCACATATGTTAATGAAAAACAGAGAGATACCACCAGTTAGTAAATTCTGGATTCAAATTCGGGCTCAGCTGCTTTTATATAATTCTGTATGCTTTTATGTAATCTTATGGCAAGTTTAATTTATTTCTCATCTATGACATTGGGATAAGTGTATCTAAATAATGTGGCTGTTATGCTGCTTAGGGAGGCTAGCAAGTATCAAGGTCATAGTGCGGCCCCAGAAATTTCAGCTGTTTCATTCATTTAAATAAAGGGTTTCAGATACATGGTGTGGATTAATAATAACCTGGGAGAAAACTCATGCCAACCCACAATACCTGAATGGGTGCTTTTAGTTGAGTTGATTTTCATAAGTCAGGACAATGTAACTCATCTGCAGCGCCTTCAGTGGGGTGTATAGAAAACGTGTTGCTCTACTTGTTCAGCCCTCTATATATTCTGAGTTGCTGCCTCTGCTCTCTGTCATCCGCGCCCTGCCAAATCAATCTGTTACTTTTTAAAGCCCTGCTGTTTCCATAAAGTGTTATGAAGTTGCATGTGAATCACCATAGAGAATTGCTTGTTATCCTGCTGGCAAATCTGGGAAGGTATTTGATAGAATCTCACTGACATTTGATTCTGGTGTGTGCCCTTCTTTTGTTTGTGCTTCCATTTGTCCTTTGTATCTTTAGCCGTTGTCCCCAACAACCCTGACGACTTGGGGTTTCTAGCAACCTCTTTTGAGGACCAATATTCATTTATCAAGAGTGGCTTTCTTTCCCATCTCTGGGATTTAAAGAGTGTATATCTTTTGAAAGTAGGGTTTTGATGACTTCTTTGAGCCTTTATTCTTTCTTTCTTCTGTAAGAGTGGCCCTCCATTTTTATAATCAAAGGCATTGAACAAGCCGGATTCACTTTTCAACCAGTTGTACCAGAATACAAACAGTTCAGAGCATGAGGGATGTTGGTAATTGCTTGGGGAAGGAACATTCCCCTCTCAAAAATCAGAAGCTACCTCTATATTTCAGGCAGTTCATCACAGCTGTCTCCCGCGGAGGCTTTTATCCGCATGTATGGAACAGTTTACGCTGTTGTAACATTCGACACTATATTAGACAACAGAGGGTAGTAGGCAAATGGGACAGGCTTTCATTTCCTTGAACCTCTGAGTGATTACAGCATTATGTTCCTAGTGAATGGCAGTGCTAATGGCTGCAAAAATATAATGCTATACCTTGAGGGATCATTAGGAAATGCAAGGATGCAAGTACATAATTCTGAGATTGATGTTATTGAGTTATTTTTAAATTTTCTATCGGGCTGTGCACTTTCTAATACTGCCTTTCATATCACCTATTGATTTGCAACTAAGTCCCAATAGTAAGCACAAGCTAAAGGAGTTTGTTTAGTGCAATACAGGCTTGTATAGGTGAACTCTTAAACTGTTCCCAAAGTTCTTTTTCCTTATTTCTTGATAAATATTGTTTTCAGCATGAATAGATACAAATTTCTATTTCTGTATTTGTATTCCTGCAGATCTTGAAATGCAAGCTGTCAACACTTGCTGGTTATTTAGTAAATCAGTTATCTTCTTTCTGATGAGTACAAAATAAGATGTAGAGACATAAAAGTAGAAGAATGAGATACAAAAGAAAACATATAATTTTCTATCATCATTTCTGTTCCTATATACACTCACAAACTTCAATGCCAGAAAATAATTGGAAAAATAATAATTAGCAGGAGCACTGAGGCAAGAACTAAATGAACATTATAAAGAAAGGTCAAATATCCAACTTTTGTCACAAAAGCAGTTAAATACAACTTTATTTTCTCAAGATGCTTAGCTTTAGCTTTTAGCTAAAGAAAAAGTATCAGTTTCATATCAGACACATCCTTAACACAAGCAATTTCCTCTAGTTACATTATGCTAACTTGTTTATGCTAACTCAGTGTTGTACCAAGGTTTCTGGCAAGAAAGCCTTCAGCTTGTGCATGATCCTTGGTGGGAGATGCTTAATTTGAAACAAATATTTGACCTCAATTCCAAACTTTATGCTTTTGTTGCTCCCTATCTATGTAGAGCAGGGATTGCTGTACTGTGGGCCTGAACTTCAAAACCAATAAGCTTATTGTTTTTATAAATAAAGTTTTATTGAAACTCAGATACATGTATTTCTTACCTATGGATGCTTTGGTGCTATACTGGCAGAATAGAGTAGCTGCCATGGGCTGTGCTAATGGCTGCAAAAATATAATGGTGAATTATATCTTCCCTAGATCTATGAATATTGTATAAAAAAGATGTACTACCTGGTTTCAGAGAAGTTGTACAGGTTCTTTGCAAATAGTATTTGTGGGATATTTATATATATCCTCAAAAACAAAAAGATGTCTAAGATATAGGACACTGACTCTGACTGAACAACACATCTGCATACTGCCCCTATCTTTGAGTACTCACTTTAAAATTTCTAAGCGGTTAGTAATGTTTATGTATTCTTTGCTAATTAATTAGAAAACCTATCTGTATGTATATTATCTTTTTGAATAGACCACGTTTGAATGTGGCTACTGATGACAATGCAGCCACTTTCCTAGATCTATGGAAGGAGGTTCTCTGGCAGTCATGAATCCAATGACTGAGAGGATGTGAGAAGTGTTCTAGGAGGCCCATTGCTCTGTGCTCTGGGTCTTGGAGCCAGCTATCAATGCCCCTATTGGCAAGAACACATTTTAAGTGTAGAGAATTGATAGTTCACTTTATACATAGCTGAGGCCATCATCTATGTTGCAACCTGGTGCATTAGTGATAATCTAAGAGCCTGAATCAAGGTTTGGAGCATTATCCATATTCAGGAAATGGAAGCTCGAGTTAACAATGATTTTGACACTGAAGCTAGAAACCCGCGGCCTAGTGCGCTGTGCTCCTTCTGCTCATCCGGCACTGCCTGCAGTCTCGTGTACAGCGTGGGGCACACTCAGTGGGACGAGAAGAGGGTGTTCCAGTCCTCCCTTCATTAAGTTTTGAGGCTGCAGGCTCCGAGGCTTGCTCTTCTGCTTCTCTGGGCTCTGCATGATGAAGAGGAGGAGTGGGGAGGGACTGTGTTTCCAGTTATGGTAACTTAGCCAGTGCCTAAGGTACAGCCATCTGTTCAACTCCTGTTCTCGGGAGGTGCATGGGAAAATGAGAGGGGAGCAGAAGGGCCCATGCGGGGGGAAAGAGGAGCCGAGGAGGAGGCAAAGGCTCCAGTAAACTTCCACATTTCATATTGAAATTTTCACAGGAGATGTAACCACGCTGAGTTTCTTGAATGTTAAACAGTTTGGACTGGAGAGAGGAAAAAAAAGACATGAATTAAACTAAATGCCAATCTGATGCAGACTTTTTTTCTTTTCATTACTATTCAAATAAGAAGATACACAAACACCCGCATCTGCACTATCGGAGCAAATATCTAGACCTGTTGGGTGCGTGTAATCCCTTTGCGGCTCCTACTGATTGGGACTATGGGCATGTGGGGGTGTCCTTCTCTTTAACTCTTCATAAAATTGGGAGACAGCAGATCTTGGCTTTGCTTTCATGATTTCCTGTACCAGTGGCCCCAGGGACCTTCACAGATTCAAAAAGTCAGACACATGTGCAGCTTGAAAGCTAAAGAACACAACATAGTTGTGAATTTGCTTATCCTTTTTTTGCTCTGGACATTAACCAGTGTTGGCTTTTTATCCCCAGCCAGAGCAATGTAACAGCACAGGGAGACAGGAAGCATGTTGCCTTTGACCTCTTATTTGCCAGTGTATTGGATTACTAGGCTACTATCTTCTACATACATTTGTAGGTTTTTAAACCAGATTTTCTTAGGTGCACCCAAAGGTCACAAGGATATTCTGTCTCTAAATATTTTGAAGAGCATCTGTGCTCACATTTGTTCTTATGTGTTTTCATGAGACCTGAAAAATATGAGAAAACCAGTTTTCCCTTTTATAGACATCAAACCACTTGGAGATGGAAGGATGCAAAGTGAAACTCCAAGCCTTTCCCTTAGTCTAGCTTCCCTTGCTCTTATGTACATTCAGGAGTGCCTTTCATTTGGTGCTTTAAAGATTTTTAAATAAAAATCTCTCATGGAGGAGTCCTAATGCACAAAGAAAGGAATTGGGGGATATGCTAGTTTTAGGTTGCCTCAGCGTTTTTACTTTTAAATAACAGGCAAATTTTACCTGTTTACAGGGGGTAAAGAATAAAGGAGCCAAGTATTATCCATTTACTTCCTTCTAAAAGAAGGGCCAGCCTGATAGCTCAGCAGACTAAAACACCTGCTTCGGCAGAGTGCAGTGGCTGGGATTTGATCCCAGGCATGCAGTGCTGGCTCTGCCTGTGGGGCATGCTGAGACAGCAATTGAGACTGGGCATGGTGGCACACACCTGTAATGCCAGCGCTTAGAGGCTGAAAACGGGAGGATCACTAAGAGTCAAGTCTATGTAATGATACTCTGTAGACCCTGTCCTAAATATTGAAAAAAAACTAAAAAATAGAAATGACAGAGAATTTGCAATATTTTAGAAACAAATTAACCAAGCAATTAACATGCTATCAGAAGTAAGATGTCTTTACCAGACCTTTCAACTCTCTCTGTCTCTCTCTCTGTCTCTCTCTCTGTCTCTCTCTCTGTCTCTCTCTGTCTCTCTCTGTCTCTCTCTGTCTCTCTCTCTCTCTCTCTCTCTCTCTCTCTCTCTCTCTATATATATATATATATATATATATATATATATATATATATATATATATATATATGGAGTTTTATATATTTTTAAAATATATGTGACACCAGATCGAATTAAGAAACCAAGGCTTGAGCTGGGCAAGTAGCTTGGCACTCTAAGCATCTGCCTGGAAAGTTGAAGGCCCGAGCTTGATACTTGGTACTATATGCCACGAGGGCTCTGGAGCCTCAGATGCATAGTGGCAGCCACAGAACAGGTAAGGTGACACACACGTAAAATTCCAGCACTGAGGAGGTTGAGACCGGATGACCGCTATGAGTCTGAGCTGTGTAGGAAGATTTTATACCAATAAAAACTTTTTTTGAAAAAGAAACAACAGTTTAATTCATGTGTATTGACTTTCCACTCCTAGATAAGCTTCTTAGAGGGTTTAGCACATATATTTTTTTTTCATTTTTCTTTCATGTATTTGTACAGTTTGGACTCATAGTGATCCTCCTGTTTTCAGCCTCCTCAGGGCTGGGATTACAGGTGTGTGTCACCATGCCTGGACTCGTTCACTGGCTCAGCATGCCCAGGGAACAGAAATGATGCATTGTATGGGACCAAGGATCAAACCCTGGTTCCTATGCTTGCCAAAGTAGGCACTTAGTCTACTAAGTTGTCTCACCAACCCTTAACATAATTTTTGCATACAGAGGAAAGGTCATCACGTGGATGTGCATTCTGGAAGTACTTGATTCCCAGAACATGTGGCCCTTGGAAAATGTTGCTGTGTCTTGGTACCACATCCCCCAAGCTCTGTTACTAGTTTGTAAAATTAAAAAGATTTGATCACAATAAAATAATGCCTGGGTGTGGTAAAAGACCAATAACAATGTGAGGCAAATTATGAACAACTGCTCTTTGTATTCTCTATAAGAAGGAAAAATGAATTGACCATTGGAGCAACCTGAAACCCGCCAGTGTGTCACTCTGGATCACATTTATGCACATGTGCAGATACACAAGTACATGGCATCACACACACACACACACAAGCATGCACACACCTCTCAAATGGGCTGTCAGTGATTAACAAGCCAACCCCCTGAAGTAGTGGGATATGCTGAAAAGTTAATAGTGAGCAGTGTTACAGCTCATAGGATTAGTTAATTAGACAAAGGCTCGCAGGCAAGATCTCTGTAGTCTGTTCTGCAAAAGTGATGGAACCCACTTAGGCAACTGATGAAAAAAGCAGTGTGAACACTGTTCAAGGGAGGAAGTGCAGACTGTAACAGAATAAAGCCCCGGCGTAGCAGTAACGAGCTGGCAAAGGCATTGCTGTCTAGTGATTGCCATTTGTCAGTGGTGGAAAAGGTGGAGATTTGGGGAAAAGATGTATAATTTTGGTTACCATCTTCACGACTGCTTCAAGGCAATTTTAATCACTTTTTAGAAGCAGCTCCTAAACTTGCATTTCCCCACATGAATTGTTGACCTTAGCTTTCAAGGGCAACTACGCTGAGAATGTTTCTCCTAGTAGACAACAGATGTGTTCTCTTAAAGGACAGATATTCAGACATAGTGGCATTAAGACTAATAATATATTACTATGTAATTATCTCAAAAATAAAAAGATTTTCATAGTAAAGTTATCTTAAAAATTTATTACTAAATATGTGCTTTAGTATTTGGACTGGCTCCTTATGATCCTTTCCAGTGCTTCATGGTTTATGCAAAATTCATAACCGCAAAGACTATTTTGGCTTCCTGAAGCGTCCAGATAAGTGAGGCAGACATCAAAGGGCTGGTAAAATAATATTAACAATATTTCAAAAACAGAGCTTGTATCTCCAGTTTAAAATAGTGAATGACTTTCCATAATGGGTATTTATTTGTATGACAGAATTTGATCCAAATTATTCTGCACTGGATTTTTTTTTTTTTCGAATAAGCCTTTTTACTTTGCTAAATTTCTGGAATCACAAGAAGTCTAAAGAAATAAAATGGAGAGATCTGTGGGCCCTACAGCCACTTCATACCAAGAGCAAAATTTTGTGAACCGCAGTACGACTCTTAGAACCCACACCCTCACATGGCGAAGACCCTCCACTCCCACCTCCTCAGGTGTCCCCACATCACCAGAGAGGAGCCATCCCAATTGCCTACCTTTGGCAATGCTTCCAGATACCAATCTCTTTCCCATTTCTGTTATTTGAAGAATTTTATGTAAATAGGGTCATACCCTCCACAGTACACAGTGAACCTCCTGGCTATTACATTAAGTAGCAATATTAATCTCTCCCCTTTGGTGCTGAGAAAGATTTCCAGGCACTGGGGTCCCCTAATTTGTGTACCTCTTCATCTATCGAAGAACATAGGGGTTGTGTCCAGGTTGGAGGTATTCTAAACATTTTTCTGAAAACACTTCTGTACACATTTCCTGTGAATATACACAGTCCTTTCTCTGAGTGTGGCAGTTAGATGTTCTTTTGGTATATTTGTTGTAAGAAATTATTTAACTGCTTTTCAAAGTGGCTGCACCATTTCACCTGGGCAGCAAGATGAGAGTGATCTGTTTTCTGCATGCTTCCTAGCACAGAGTTTGTCACTTTGAAAACATTTTTTGCCACAATAATAGGCCTATAATACCTCATGCTATGTATGTTTATTTTAGTTTATTAGCACATGAGCTGAGCGTACTACGTAATGTTTACAGTGCTTGTGCAAAGCTGGTGTATGTGCATAACACATCTTAATTATGTGGTCTTATCCTTATAGTTTTCCCCCACGCCCTCTCCCTTTATCGTGTAATACTGTTTTCATTTGAGAATGATATATTAAATGGATGACGGTGGAAGGCTGTCTTTCTAAAACCAGGAATAAGATAAAAAATTCCTCTATTTCTACTCTACCCCAACAGAATAGACAAAGCATGCCCAACAGCAATCAGGCAAATAAATAAATAAACAAATAAAAGTTACTTAAGGGAAGAAGCTGAGTTATCATTATTTGCAGATGTCATGTTCTTCTTAGCATAGAAGATGAACCCAGTTTCACCAAAAGACTTAAAATTAATAACCAAATTCAGTAGAACAATAAGATACAAATTCAGCACCCAAAAATCAGTACTGGTTCTATACACTAACAAGCCCATTGACAAAGAAAGCTGCTAGAAACTACCATTCACAATGGACTAAGAAAAATTAAATGCTTAGGAATTGACCTAAGGAAATAAAAGACCTCTACAGTAAATGCTACAATACTCTGAAAAAAATGAAGTTGAAGTGAACATTAAAAAATGGAAAAAGTAGCTCCTGTCCCTGGATAGGCAGAACCAACATATGAAAATGCCCAGACTTCCAAAGTTGGTACACAGATTTAAGGTAATCTCAATCCAAATCTCAACAACTTTCTTTACAGACCTGGAGAAAATATTCCTAAAATTCATGTGGAACCAGAAGAGACCTAGAATAGGAAAAATGACCCTGAGTAAAAAAGAATAGAATGTGAGGCATCCTCAACCCAACCAGGTTGTATTACAAAGTTACAAGGACAAAACCAGCACAATAATAGTACAAAAACAGACATCTAAGAACATGAACCAATACAACCACTGTGGAAATTAGTGTGGAAATTCCTTGTCAAATGTGCATTTTTCTCATGGCTAATGAAGAACATGTTTTTTGTCTCTTTATCTATATATCCTAGTTGGTTAAATGTTATTTCATATTTTTTGCTAATATTCAATTTGGATTTTTTGTATTATTATTTTTTTTTTTTTTTGTGGAACTGGTGATTGAACTCAGGCCCTTGCACTTGCCATGCAAGAGTATATTCTATGAACCATCTCCCCAGTCAGTATTATCATTTTTTAACATTTGAGTTTTGAAATAGATTTGTATATTTTTTTGTATATCAAATATGTAGCTCATATGAAAGCTTTCTCAGCCTTTGTCTTTTTATACCATGAACAGGGTCTCCTGCAGAGCAATATTTTTAATTGGAAGAAATGCAATATATTAATATTTCCTTTTATGTTTTAGCACTTAATATCAGTCTACAGATATTTTTCTTCTTTTTCTAAAAAAAGGGTGTAATTTTTCCTAATTTTTCTTCTTTTTTTTTATAAGATTCAGTCTTCATTTTCAAAAATACAGTAGAAGAAATATATGCAAAACCACAATTTGCTCTCAAATTTAATGAGTATGAGCAAAACTCAGTCAACTCAGCCCAGGTCTTAATGAAAATATGCATGAAAGTTATCTAAAAATATTACCTTTTGTGGCTTTAAGGTACTTTATTCATATATATAGAGCCAACAACCAAGGTTACCATTCACCTATTCATCAATCTTCAGTGCCTCTCAGACTTTGTCTCAAGTATTATTTATGGATTTCCATTTATTATTATTACAATTATTGAATCATTGTTTTTATTGACACACTCCAGCGTCACCCCATTAACAAATGAAAGAATCACAGAGGTTATACAAAATTAACTGCTGCTCTTATTCTCAGGCCTGAAATTTATATGTGGGAGCTGTTGACCACCTTCAAGAAGTGTGAAGGTCACATCAGGCCTCAGCAGTGGGCCAGCGTCGATTGTGGGTGGGGCCTTACACGTCACATGGTGTGTGACCTTTGGTCTTCGCTGATTAACTGCCCTTCCACTGACCTCTCTCTGGGTAACACAGTCCAGACTCTCCAGGCCCAGGGCACTAATTTTTTTCCCATAATTTTATTGAAGAACAAATAGCAATGAGATAGTTTGAAATCAAATTACTAGGACAGATTCAATAATTAATACATTATATATTGCTTTCTTAGTGGTTATTTGTAGTACCAGGTACAGACATGATATTATATTTACAAACACTATTAGAGCAGATACTCTATTCATTGAATCAAGAGAATCTAGCTATATACCTTTTTTTTCTTTTTTTAAAATCTGATTTATAGGACAGTTTAATAATTAATACTTTGTACATTGTTATCTTCCTAGTGGTTATCCATAGTACAACAAGCAGACAGGATATCCTGTCTCACAAGTAAAAGTTTCTTTTTTTATGGGTGGTAAATTTTTAAAAAAGACACAAGAAAAAAAATGTTACAGGAGTGTTCTGTTATAAGGCTGTATATGATTAGGTCTCTAAATTTCTGTGCAATATGTGTACATTACTATTTTTTAAAATTTTTCTCTCATATTCTGTAAGGACTTAAAGTTCAATACATCAATACTTGATGGAAAATATCTGTTCCATGTTATGCCTAAGATGTTTGATACTTAGACAAATAGTTAGGGCAAACCAAACTCGTATGTTGCAGGGTAATAATCAGCTTCTCTTCTGGATGGTTAACAACCCAAGTTTGCAGATCAAATGGATGGTCTGGGAGGTCAGCCAATATTTTGGCCCTGGCCTTTCAAGGTCAGTGAAGACTCAGGACATAGGAGAACCTGTACTATAACATCATGGAACTCAGTTGTGTCCCAAGTTTTCTGATTAAGAAGATTATAGAGCCAGAGAGGAATGTGATCAATGATGCATAGTGTGTGTAAGGAGAGTCACATGGAGAGAAAACTTTCTCTCAGGCTTTCACAGAGAGCAAATTGGTCAAGCAATGGCTGTGACTCATCCACATGGCTGACACTGACAAAAGATCTACAAAGTGAGGTACAGAGTTACAGGATAAACCCTGAGGGGACTTGACTGACCTCATCAGATACAAAAGTTACATTTCTTGTTATATACGTCTTGCTTTATCTTGGTCTTAACCATCCAGCAGAAAAGTATAAAAACAAAGTATATAAAGTAAAGCCATATTAATATGCTGAGGTGTAAAAGGCTCTAGTCAACAACTTCTGTGGATAACCCACTACTATTGTGTTGGAGTGTTTTGCTGAATTCAAGCACCTATAATAGCTGAATGCTAATAGAATACCCATCTCTGACAGGACTAGGCAAAAACCATTCTGTATTTGTATATACAGAATAGTTAGGATAGATATGCAGCTACTTTCACGTAATTGTATGAGAAGAAAGATTTGCCCTAAAGCTATTCTAAAACCTTCATAATTTATTGCTCTCAGTGATCATTTTCCACTGGAATTTACTACATCTAATTAATGTCTTGTGGTTTAGAGATAGCCTATTGCTAGGTACCATTTATAAGAAATGCTATCAACGGGGCCAAGGAGATGGCTTAGTGAAATAAGCACTTCCCTGGCAAATGCAAGGGCCTGAGTTCAATCCTTAGTTCTACCAAAAAATAGAAAAATAAATGAATAAAAAATAAAAAATCAGTTTAATGTATTTGTGGATCTCTTAATGGATTCTCTATGCTATTCCAGTAGTTCATGTGGTTTTCCCTCTGTGAATACCTCAGGTATTGATTATTGTGATTCTGTAACTTTAAAGGTGGATAGACTGGTTTATTCCAATTTCTCCTAGAACTTTTGTTTTAGTTATTTTCATTCTTCTGCTTTAGAATAATCATCTAAATGTGTTTTAAGAATATTTTTTGGAATACAATAGGAATTGCAATCAATCTACCTAGCAGTTTAGGAAAGACTGACATCTTTACTATATTTACTATGGCTTATACCAGAATCCCGTTTTGTTCCTCATAATGATAATTTGTGTCCTGTAGTCTTTCCTTGTCAGTCTTGCTAGAGATTTGCCACCTTTATTAATCTTTTCAAGGAAACAATTGTGATTCGTTGCTTTCCTCTATTGTTTTATAGTTTTCAGGTTTATTGATTTTTGACTTCTCTTTATTATTGCATTTCTTCTTGCTTTGGATAGACATTTTTCTTGCTATTGTTTTCATAGTCTTTGAAATGGAGGTTTAGATTATTGACACAGGATTTCTCCACTTTTCCAGTACATGCTTTTAATTCTATGAGTTTCCTTCATGGCATTTCGTGTTCTACAAAATTTAACGTGTTGCACTTTTATTGTCATTCATTTTAATATGCATGTTAATTGCCTTTGAAACTATTTCTTTGACCTATGGGTTCTTCAGAGGGATGTTGTTTAGTTTTCAAGTATTTTCAGATTTTCATATCTTTGTTATTGATTCTAAATTGATTCCTTCATTATCAAAGAGTATAGATTTTGTGATCTCAGTGCCATTTAAAATTTTTAGGCTTGTTTTATGCTCGAACTTGATTCTTAGGTCCTAGTCATGTTGGAAGAACACATAGCCTGCCTTGGTGGGGAGAGGGTCTATAAGTGCTTATTATCTGCTATTAGCTTAATCATGTTGAGGAGTCATTGTGTCACTGTTGACTTTTCTATCTGGATGACCTAGCAAATTTGAGGACTCCGATTTGAAAACTTTCAGATACTACTGCAAATTATTCCTTCTTCCAGCTTATTTCAATGGTACTTTATCTTCACATATTTTGCTATTTTGCAGGTCTTTCATATAAAACTCTACACATACTTAGAATCCTCTACATATTTGAATTATATCAGAGTATATCATATTTTTATACATTTTATCAATAATAAAAATAATCTGGAGGGGTCAGCGAGATGGCTTAGTGGAATAAGCACTTCCCTGGCAAACGCAAGGGTCTGAGTTCAATTCCTGGTTCTGCCAAAAATAATAATGATAATAACAATAATCTTAAAAACTCAAAACACAAAATATCCTTTGCATGTGACCATATACTAACCATGCTATTCCTGCCTGTCCAATATTTAAAGGATCTTCTTTCTATTGTTCTGTTCTATTTAAAGAACTGCGTAGGTGTCGCTTTTAAAATAGCTTTCCTCCTAACAACTTTTTGGTTTTCCTTCATTGTACATGCTCTGCTTTCTCTTGCATGTCAAGCAGATATTTTCATTGGATATAAAGTTATGGTTTGAAGGTTCTTCATTCTTATCCCCTAGCAAATATTCATGTAGTTTTATTTATTTATTTATTTATTTATTTATTTATTTATTTATTTATTTTTCCTGGCTCCCATGGTTTCTTTTTTTTTTCCCCCCCAAAATGACAGTATCTACAGGATCTCACTACATAGATCAGACTCATAGCGATCCTCCTGTTCTCAGCCTCCTAAACTCTGGGATTACAGGCACGCCCACCACACCCAGTCTCAATTGCCACCTCAGCGTGTCCCTGGGGCAGCGCTGGCATGGCCAGTCAGGGATTGAACCCAGGCCGATGCCCTCTGCCTGAGCAGGCGCTGCAGTCTGCTGAGCTATCTGGCCAGTGCTTGGCTTCCATGGTTTCTGATGAGGAGCACATTTTCATTCAAATGACTTCCACAAGGATAATTTTCAGTTCTTAGAATATTTTTCCCTTTGCTTTTATTGTGTTAAGTTTGACCACAATTTGCTTTGATGGATACTGTTATTTGTCCAGCTTGGGGTTTATTCAGCTTTCTGAGTGGATACCTGTCTGTCTGTTGCAGACTTAGGATCTATACAACTGTTTGCTCACCTTTTGCATTTTCCTCCTCTCTCCTCCTAGGACACAAATGACATGAGTATTGAATATTTTGTGAGTATTTTACAGGTGTCCTATATTCTCTTCTTTTCTTTTGCTATTTAACTGCCAGTCTTTTAACTTCTGTATGTTAGCTAATTTCTAGTGTGCAAGTTTTAATTTTCCTCATTGTTTCCTTTGCCTGTGCCTATACTTTTCTGTTGGGCTCATTTATTAAGAATTTTTAATTTATATTTCAAAAATTTCTACTAAAATTTTGTTTTCTGATTTCTATTTTTTTGAGTTATTCTTTTTCATTTTTTTAAGGCATTCTTAATTGCTTCTTGAACTAATTTCATGATGGCTGCTTTTATGTCAGATAATTCTTTCACAAATTTTTTAAATCATTTATTTATTTGGTACAGGGTCTCACTACATAGCTTGGACTCATAGTGATGCTCCTGTCTCAGCCTCTCCTGCATTAGGGTTAGAGGCATGGACCACTATACCCGGGGTTTCTGGGCTGGCATGGCATGTGATACTGGTGATCAAACCCAGGTCCTTGCTCTTGTGAGGCAGACACTTAGACCACTAAGCTATCTCCCCGGCCCTATGTCAAATAATCCTAATATATTTGTTGAAATATTAGCATTTTTTTACTGCCTTTTCCACTCAGATTAAGATCTTATTGATTTTTTGTATAAGGAGCATTTGTTGTTATGTTGATTGAAGCATGAATAGTTGGTACAACTTCTGCTGTAGGATGCTGATACTGCTCTGCTGAAGGAAGAGAGAACCCCTTCTTGCTTCCAGGTGCTGCCTCCAGCCTGTTGTACTGGTAAAGTCACGGAGCTCCTTCCTGGATGCCCAGGAGTCATCAATGTTATGGATATAGGTGCTCTGGCACCCACTAGCCATGCATCGTTAAACTTCTGGGTGGTAGGCACAAATTGCCTTGTTATTGCTCCCTGTTGGTACGCACTATTACCACCAGGACAGGAAGTATGGGCTCATTCCTATGAGGAGATAGTGAAACACATCACTCTTCATTAGATGTTTTTCCACAGCACCCCTTGGAGAAGTAAGGTCACCTTGAAGGATAGAGAAGACTAAATTTCTTGTGAAGAAGGGAGTTTCATTTTCCTGAAAGGAAACAAGGCCCTGCCTCTCTGCTTAGCTCTATCTGCCCATGTTCTGGTTCAGAATGCACTGCCTTATTGGCATGAAAATATCATATGAGCTTCTCACTCCATTACTTTCCTGAGGAAGATACAGATGGGGCCACCATACTATTTGGGTGGAGTAGGGCAGTTGATATCTAAATGTCTCCTCTCTTATTAGGGGTGGCTTTTAATAGGCCTCTGGATACAGACTTGTTTTGTTGTTTGTGGCTTTTGATGTTCTGAGGTTGTCTGCTTCTTGGTTCCAAGTTGGGGAAAATTAAGATGAAAAACTGCAGAACTCACCACTATATTTCCCTCCAGGTTCTCAGATATTTCTCTTCCTTCAGCAGAGCAGCATAAAATCCATTCTTTTCAAGTTGTAGACTGTCTCTCTCAATAGAAAGATAATAGATAGATGGATAGGCAGATGGATAGACAGGTAGATGATAGGCAGTGCACATGTATTTTAGCTGTGCCAAGAAAGAAGAGTATTCTGCTTGCAGAAATTTTGGATAAATAGGTTTTTCTTATCTTTTGAAAGCAGAAATTTCTAGACTTTGTGAGATTTTTAAATGTAAATGAGGGGTTCAGAATTTAATGTAAAATTTTCTCTTTGGTCATTTTTAATGTTGGCAATTAATTTTTAATAACATGAAGGCTAAATGTAACAACGTCTGTTTGCCAACATTCTGAGAATTCTGCTTCACTCCTTAAGAAATGAGGTTTCTCTGCCTAAGATTTGTCAGTTTTTATCCAATTATATATAAACTTCCATCACTTATCCAGAGGTGACACTGCTGACAAATTTAACTAACAAGAGCAGAGCCTAGTAGAAGAATTTTATCAGGGTAAGATCACTAGACAACTAACGTAGATGTCAAAATATCCATGTGCTAAGGTTCTTGTACTTTATTAATAGGTAATAAGCCTTTAGGCTCTTATTCTGTGCATGATTTAAAAACTTAAACTCAACTACACACACACACACACACACACACACACACAGAGAAATTCTGCCTATTTTTCCATTCATAATTCAAATTAGAGGAGATAAGATTTCAAAAGTCAGGCACACTGATGATATTAATAAGTAAAAACTAGTGATGCAGCAAGACAGAGGCAAATCATAAAATAAACTCGTAATACCAGGCCCTTTCCTCTTGCTTGTCAGCGCATGCACCTTTGTACTCTTCTAGTGGGAACTGAAGGCCTTATTTCCACAGTGCATGTTTTGTGTACTGAGATTTACAATTACAAGTGGGAGTTTGGAGGATTTCTATTTTGATTTTTCAGATCTTCCTTTCATAATTCTGTAACTACCTAGTTAAGAAGAAAAACAATAAACAGAAGGAAAAAATAGTTCTTATCAAGTCTGGGAAATTTACTATAATATCTACCTTAACTTTCATTTAAAAATAAACCCAAAAGTATATGCTATTATTTTCCATTTCTGCTGTTTGAGAGACTGAGTTACAAAGCCCAGAGGGCTTTCTCACATGCTGACAGCTAGTCAGTGGCCATGGTAAGACTGACATCCCATCTAGACTTCAATAGCCATGAGCTCAAATAATCTATGAAATAGATTCCAAAACATTGAAATCATACATTGGGAGTTAAGAGTGAGGATTTTTGGCATCCAGAAATTTCAGGAAAATGAAGGCAGTTGAAGTACCCATGCAGCAGTCAAAAGGTTCTGTGCCAAAAGTAATTTTGTCCTCCAAGAAGATCGTGGGGCCTTGACTGGTGACTCAGGAAGGCGCTTGTCACCATGCTGAGTCAGAATGGTAGATAGCAGGAGAGTTTGTTTCTCCCTGGGTGACTGTGGCAGCAACACACCTAAACTTGGGCATATATTTTGTTTTCTATTGCCAACAGTAAAATCAAGTCTTCCATAATTACAGGATAGGCAGCATTTGATTAAGTAAATAGACTGATCAGGAGAGGCTCCAAGATCCAGAAGGATCCCATACCATAGAACCATGGCGGAAGGGACACTCGGTTCCTTGTTTCTGGGAGCCAAGGTGGCCCACATTCACTGTGCAGATATCTTGTTACGGTGTGGCCAATAACTGAGAAGGAGCAGAGGGGTTCAGCATGGCAGACAGATCTGCTCCCCAGGAATTTCTCCACATACTGAGGGCCTAGTGAGCAACAGTAGCCTGGAGAAAATCATTACCCTGGCTCTGGGTTGTATTTTGCATTTTAATTAAAATTTGTATTTGTCCATTCTATCTGGGCCCTGGTCCTGTGGTGTGTGCTATTTTGCTGGCAAATGAAATCAATAAGAGCCTATCATTTGAAATTTGGAGGCGCCTAAACGTTTTTGTCATTATTTGCTAGGCAGAAGGCTGGTGTTTTCTGAGTGATGTTTGGCATACACGTCCAGGCCAAGGACGTCAAATGACAGGCTGCAGGGCTCTCTGGTTGCCAGTTCATATGTTACAGCATTTTCTGCCCATCCACTTACCTATTGTATTCAGGGCTCTTCCTTAGTTTTGCTTTTCTGTAGAGAATGTTCAGGCAAAAAAGGGGGCTGTGTGGGCTTATATTATGAGCAGGTCATTGTGTCAGTTGTAGAAAGAATAGATAGATAGATAGATAGATAGATAGATAGATAGATAGATAGATAGATAGATAGATAGATAGATAGATAGTGCACGGTCTCAATATGCAGCTCAGACTCATAGTTATCCTCCTGTTTTCAGCCTCCCCAGCACTGGGATTATACCACCAGCCTCCAGACTCAGTGGCTGGCTCAGCACACCCAATGGCAGAGCCAGTGCCCCATGTGGTGCTGGGGATCAAAACCCAGTACCTGAACTTGCCTAAGGAGGCACTTAGTCCACTGAGCTATCTCACTGGCCTTTGCATGTCAATGTTGATTTATATTATTATTCCCCAGAGAGACCAATGCAATGGCACATAGGTTAAATGACTTCATATCATTGGAAAGTATCAATGGCCCCTACGTGTACTTCATGTATATACTAATATGCTTTCCTTTTCTGTCTTTCTTTCTTTCTTTCTTTCTTTCTTTCTTTCTTTCTTTCTTTCTTTCTTTCTTTCTTCTATTTCTTTTATCTTAACCCCTTTTAGAGCAAAAAATGAAAACAACAAGAAATATAACTAAGGAAGGTTAAAAATTATTTTGTCTGCGGACTGCTTCACATGATCTTCTATTAGAGTCACAGAATTATCCTCCCATCTATAGATACTCAAAAGATGAGGGGTTTTTGCTGTTACTTTTTCTCCAGATTATTAAATTGAACATCAACAAAATTAACTTACTGTATCGAGGTCTTCTATTTAGGCTGATTGTTTAAATACACATTAAGCTTTTGCAGAAGACATTACGCAGGGTTATGCAACCTTGCTCTCCTGTGCTTTCGTCTGAGCCAGAGCGTGAGTCAGAATTGAAGGCAACGTTTCCTATAATCACAGTGTGGACCTTTTCTTTGATGTCTTCTAGGTGGACAAGTGACACGTGCCAAAACTGAGGCCCGATTTTTGCCAAAGCAGCCACGTTCTACGTGAACTGAAACAATGGATGTAAAGGACCGGCGACATCGCTCTTTGACCAGAGGACGCTGTGGCAAAGAATGTCGCTACACAAGCTCGTCCCTGGACAGTGAGGACTGCCGTGTGCCTACGCAGAAGTCCTACAGTTCCAGCGAGACGCTGAAGGCCTACGACCACGACAGCAGGATACACTATGGAAACCGAGTCACGGAGCTCGTGCACCGGGAGTCAGATGAGTTTCCTAGACAAGGTGGGTAGAGCCACCCTGCGAGCAGGCTCAGACCACCTTCCTGACAGCCCTGTTGCCTGTGATTTTGGAGGTTGATGGAAACTAGGGTGGTGGCAGTTGCCTCATTAGGGTTTCACTTAGGAGAATAATTCCTTTCATCATATCCAAACCCTACACATACAAGGTGCACCTTTTATTCTGGAGACTAAATTCTTAGAAAATTCGGTGGTTGAGATTTGGAGACCTGTCAGGTGTGTTTTAACAAGAATAACCCAGAGCAAAGCCAACCTATGGAAGAGGAATTTCTGAGATGATAGTGAACTTCCATCAGATGGGCATGAGATTGTCTGTCATTTTTAAATTATTGCAACCCATTCACTAGCCTCCAACTTTAAGCATGGGCTTGTCAGGAATGGTGCCTATTGCTTAAAATACATCTGATACATATACCTATATATAAATATATTTTATGTAATATTTATATTTGTTAAGTATTATATTTCTTATATGTATTATGTATGTATATATAGATATATATCATGTTGTATAGCATAGTTGGGCCGTGCATATATTACTATCCAATTCCACTGATATAGTTCTCTCTCCTACTTTCACCAATTCTGAATTTTATTACAGCGTTATGCGTGCTCTTGGGAGAAGGATGCTTTTTCTCCCAGGCACTAACAATTGCCATTCTCCTCATGTCCAGTGTCCATGAAGAATTCTGTTATCCAGGCCTTACTGTCAATGCCTCAGTGCATGGAACGAAGCAAGGCATTGCTCAGGGGCAGGGCGGTGAAGTTCAATCACAAGCTCTGCGCTTTGCACTTTGAGCAGCAGCCTTCCCTTGCCCCCCATGCAGCTTAAATGAATGGCTCAGCAAAAGCAGAAGGCAGCGTGCAAGCTGTGGCGAATGCCCTGCTCAGGGTCACTCTGCCGGCACCCAGGCTCTCGGCCTTGCACTGCAAGGTCACCGCCCCATTTGTTTCATAGCACCACTTCTTTACTTCGTGTTCTCTGTCCTTGGCAGCCAGCACTGCAAGGAGTCTAATTTGTAATGAGATAATTTAGTTTGGAATTCCATTCCTGATTTCTTAGCTTCTTAAATTCTGAAACTGCTTTTTGCTTCACAAAACACCTACCCACACATACCTACATGCACACATAGATTATCAATTAGCATTATAATTAAGATTTATAAATCTATAATTTGGAGGTCATTCTAAAAACATGTTCTCAAGTTCCCGTATTATTTGCTTTTCTAGCTAACAGAATTTTGAGAAAATCAACAGAGAAACAGTTGAAATTATGTTTTCTTTGCCATTGTAGATCTTTGCAAGACATAATTCTTATTCTTATTTTCTGAATTATTTTCATTAAAATGTAACACATACTGATCCCCCTCTAATAGGAAAGGGGGCAGGGCTGCTGTGATTATGCTCTGGGGCCAGTGCTTTTAATCTGAAAGTGACTGCAAGACATGATTTACTACGTGACCCCTCGTACATCTCAGCTGACCCCTTAACAGTGAAAGTTGGGGAGGTGGCTCATGGCTTGATTAATAAAGAGAACACTTAAATTTTTGAAATGAAGAGATTAGAACACTTGTTGGTTCCAAGAGTAACAGGAAGCTGAGTCTCTCATATTTTGTTAGGAGGTGCACGTCCAGCAAGCCTGAGCTTTTCATTTTCTGCTGCACTTTTTGTGTCATTTGCAGTGTGGCTGCATACATGTTTCTCTCTCATGAGTCCATCCTGAAATATACATGTTTTTCTCCCCAGTCCCATTAACGGCTCCTGGCTTCTGGATCACTGTGCACTGTGCTGCAGATTCTAGGCTATTGTTGAATTGTGGATTGGCCTGCCACCTTTTTCTTTATTAATATTTACATAAAATGAAACTAAGGGCTGGATTTTATTTTCAAATGTACCTTTATTCTTCTTGTTTAATCTTGTTTCCCTCCATTGATAATAATGGAAGTTGCCTGGCCATATCAAACTCATAGCTTTGCAATTAACAATTCACACATGCCGTGTGTTGTTATTGAGCCCATATTTGTTTGTGTAATGTGTTTGCATGAATTAAAAACTGTGCAGTCCAAAAGTAGAAATGAGAAGGCATTGGAAATTATTTGCATATGCAAGTGCAATTCCTTCTGAAGACATCTATGAATTTATGCATGAAAATGTAGTCAGAGTCTGAGTGGCTCTACTTTGATAGGTTCTAAAATTGAACGCTGCAGGAAGTAAATAAGCACATATTTAAGAAGGGGAGGAACAGGAGATACAATCTGGCAAGCAGCACGTGCAACTTGAAACTGAGCCACTAAGGAGAGGGTTAAAATAAATTTTACAAAGTGTAATAACAATAATTTTTTAAATGTCATGCATTTCTCCTTTTATTTTCTTATTCATGAAACCAAAGAGCAGGATCACCTTAGTACTTATTAGCCTAGAGGTACATTAACCAGGATCATCTTCTGCAATATTCTTATTTAAAACCCAAGACACTGATCATAAAACAAACATGCTTCTCACATATAAGCAAATTTGGCAAACACTTGGATGGCTCTCCAGGTGCTCAGAGTAGGAAAGATTGCCAGCAAGTTAAATGACATGGGGCTCAGAGTCAGACCTTGTGGGCTCCCCCACCTGGCCTTCAGAAGTCTCCAAAGGAAGAACCTGCCATACCCCAGCAGGAGAAGCGGCCCAAGTGTTTCCATGAGAAGCTTGTGGATGCTCCTGTCAACTTGTGCAGATTTTGTTTGCTTTCCACAGAGTCCTTCACTGCCTTCTGCTATTGTGACCTATTCTCCTAAGTAGAGACTATGCAAATTACCTGCCTGGCCTCTATTATGCTAGGACCTCCTGGTGTGAAGGCAGGGAACTGCTGACCTTAAGTCTGTGGCCACAGGAGTAATTAGTAATTAGTAAATGACTAATCCCTCACTGAATAGCAGCCTCCTGGTCTGAGAGTTAATGCACCTGACAAAAGTGAGCAACAGCAGGCTCATACCAGACCAGACCAAGTCTTCTGTCCAAGTGGTTACAAAACAGGCCACACTGAGTAATGGAGGTCAGCCCAGGTAGGCTTCACAAGCTTGTTCTGCTGGGCTCTGGTGTAAGGGTGCAGAACAGTGTGGCGTGTGGCATTCTCCTGTGGCTTAGAAATTAGTCTGTTACATGAATGAATTTGTCTGTTACATATTTCTGTAACTGAGACTCTGTTTTGCTTTCTGTGATTCCTCAGGATGAGAATTTAGGTTTTAGTTCTAGTAAGTAACAAGTATAACAGACAACTTGCATTTTTCTGGGCACTTCTTAGATTTGTACACAGTTTTTAGTTATATTGAATAACTGCATTATAATAACAAAACATTAGTAAATTAACTAAATTATCTAGGACCTGAAACAGGCAGAGGTGGAAACAGGTTTCAAACCAAGGGAATTACATTGAACAGCTGTGTTTTATACCAGTGTGTTGATTACCCCCTAAATAAATGAGTAATCAACCCAAAAACAACTTATCAAATCTTTAGTTAAAGGCTAGGAGTCTATCAAGTTCAGTTTTCACAACTTAGAAGGGTCAGCAGCTCCAAATCTTGCTTAATAAGAGGCCACATTGTTAAGGTACTGTAGGCTTTAATATTGATTATGCCTGGAATGCTTACTGCTGTCAACCTGCTGACCTATCTCCCTACCATCATCCATTTCTCGGTCCACAGCCAGTCCAGCTTCCCTGGAATTATCCTTCCTGCAGCACCTCTGCACAAAACACTGCGGCTGAAAATGTTTCTAGGGCAGGAGCCTGTGCCGGCTGTCAGCACCGGTTCTCTCTCCTTCCATACAGCCATTACTTTTTGTACAACCTCTCTACCTGGAACACTAACTAGCCAAGTAGGGTGTTGCTATCTAAATGATATTGCTCAGGCAAGCAGAACTGGTAGCTTTCTGGGGTGGCTGAGGCTCAGTGGGCCAGAGGTCCAGCCAGGCTTTGGATTCCTCAGAAAGCCCTTCTTTTCAGTTAGTAGCTCAAGTCTCTTGAGAGGAGGCCGAGATTGAATTTTTTCTCTGTACCTCAGGCTGTCTTTTTGGGTCAAGGTTGAAGAAAAGAATTGAGGGGAATATTGGATTTTTGAAAGTATGTTTATGTTAGTGCTCTGAATCAGTCTTAGAGCAGGCATAAATTATATGACTTCGCTGTGCTTTAAAAATATGCAAATAGACTCCATATACACATTTTAGACTAAGTTTGGCTTGAGAACCTTATAAACTAATTCTTGCTAAATAATTCTTGGTCCTTTACAATATGTTTTGTTAATAAATTTTAGCCTGTGTAATTTGGCATAACACAAATGTGACTCATATTAAAGAGATGAAAACTCAGAGCCGCTGGTAAGCTATGTAGAGTCTTATTTATATTGATTGTTGAAATACTTTGAGTATCTGTAAGTATTTCTTTGCATAATTTTCTCCAAATAGTTAACATTTTTACTAAACCCAAACAGTACTTATAGAGGTTCTGTGTTGAAAACTACCAGTTTAATTTACTTGCAGAAGACAACTTCTCGGTTTTAGTGAAGTTGAAGAATTCTATTAATATTTGGAAGAATGAAATGTACTTGGAGAAAATTGCTTTCAATTTATTTTCTTCCCTCTTCATAAGACTTCTTTTCATAACTCAGCTGAGAATAAAGCAGTACCTCTTAGTCTTTGGTTGTCTTGGTACTTTAAAAAATCTTTTGAAAAGGAGAATCTATAACCTTTCAGTATTATGCAACCTATAATCTTCTTGCTGGCCACCTGAAATCCCCATTCCTTCACCTAGAAAGCGTATGGTAGAGGAGCTCAGAATGCAGACTCTCAAGTTAAGTTCTGTGCGTGTGCCTATGCCAGTGCTGATAAGACGACTACCAGCTGACCTAGATCAAATTGTAGAAAACAAAGGAAGTCCCATTTCCTCCATATGTGAAAGTTCTAGCTACTTACTGCTGTTAGAATCCTTTCTTTCAATTACCCTCAAGCAATGGGCATTGTCTTTCTAGTGTGTATACTTAAAATGATTGCCATTTTAATCTTAGAGCTAGAAAAAGTGGAGATACGATGCTCGCCACAGAAATCTTTTTTCCCCGTTGGGTTTGATTCCCATGAATTGCAGAAGCTCTGACATCTTCCAACTCAGAAATCTTTTCCCAGCTTTTGATAGAGTATGTCTCACTCTCTATGTATTCTACCTTTTGCTCCAAAAGATGAACATAACTCATACATTATTTCCATATTTTTAGAAAGAAATGAAAAAATACCATCTAGAAACTGCCAGCTGATGCCAATACACTGCAAAAGAGTTGCTAGTTGGACCAACTTACTGATGAAAAAACAATAGATTGAAAAATGCTCCAAGGTAGTGTCACTGGATACAGATAATTTTTAGAGGTGTGAATTCTATGACATGTAAATAAATGTGTATTTTAGAAATAATTTTATTTAAGGGGAAGCAATCCATAAAGCCTAGATGACAATTCATTGTCATCGTTTTACCTACAGTAATTTGGAGGTCATATGATTTTGAGAGTGAATGTTATCTCTGTTTCAGTATGGGCATGCATTACCCATTTAGGAATATATAAATAGTCTTAAATAATTTTAGCCACCAAGCAACAATACTCAGGCTTGACCAATTAATTGTTATCCTTTAATGAATTATCTTTTGTCCATTGTTCATTCAACTTTGTATTTGACTGTCTTTGAGTCTTCTGTCTCTGGCTCTTTTTCACTGTAATTCTCTATACTTTCACCCTCTAGTCTTTTGTCCTTTTTTCCTATGCTCCGTGTGTCCCAGGAATTGAACTCATGACCTTACACTTGCCATGCGGGTGCTGTAATGTTGAGCTATATCCCCAGCCCTTCATGGCACTTTTATAGAACACTGTTATTCACAAAACTTAGTACCCCACCTCAAGTTACCTTATGCATTAAGGTTTTTTTTAGGTGATATCTATAGAAAATCTAGCAAACCCTCTGTTCTCAGTCTTGCCTTCCCACATTTCTCGTTAGTTTTGAAAGATTTTGTGCTACAAACAAATATACCTGGAGGTAGATATAGCTTGACAAGTCTACTCTCACATTCTTCTCTCTCCTGTCAAGAACTGGATTTTTCTTTTTGTGTTATTTTCTCCTTGCCTCTAAATTTTCAGTATAACACATGAAGGAAGCTGCAGGTAGGCCCAGGGAAGTCTGTGCACATAGATACTGTCATTCTGTGACTTACGTTGGCCATGTTTGAATTGAGCCTGTGCTAGACATGGTCATACCTGAAGATGAGTAGATCCTTTAGCTAGAAAAGTGGGTTCCTCACAGAAAAGACATAGTCCCTGAAAATCCCACAAAGAATCTCAAGTGTAATATAGATATTGCCAAACTGGTGATGCTCGAAAAGATCACTTGTGAATCATCTTTGCAAGCCCTGCCTGTACTGTCCTGATGCCACTTGGAAAATTTCTTCTTCAGTGTTCAAGCAGGGAAGTTGACTCCACTCCCCATGAATATTTTTTATTTTTATTTTTATTTTATTGAAGTACAAATATCAATGAGACAGTTTTAAGATACCTTGACAAGATGGATTTGATAAATTAATACATTGCAAACCATTTTCATAATGTTTTGGTATCATAGAAGGTGCATACATGATATTATACTTACAGACATTATTATAGCATATGTCTCTTATCAGTAAATTAAGAGAGTGTAGCTGTTTGCATATCTTATTTTTTATACCTGAATTACATCAAAGATTCAATAATTAATACTTTCTACCTTGTTACTTTCCTAGTGGTTGTCCATAGTACTAGAAGCCGACATAATAACCTATCCAACCACCATTAGTGCAGATCTTGCCTCTCATAGGATTATGTAGAAGCACGGTGTTATCTATCCCAACTGTACTGTCCATACACACACATCATGATTCTTCCTTTCTATACCCCTTCCTTTGTCTACAACTGTCAAAGATGGGCACTCCACTATCATTCAACTAATTTAGGTGCCTGAACTCAATGACAGAATCCAACACTGTCCAGCATTCCACAGCAATACTGAGTTATCCGAAGAAGCTTTCGACCATAGCCATTTACAAAGGATCTACAGAGCAAGGCACAGGACTACAAGATAAACTCTGAGGGGACTTCACTGACCTCATAAGAAACAAAAGGTACATGTGTTGTTATATAGGTCTTGCTCTATCTAGGTCTTGACCATCCAGCAGGAAAGTATAAAAAAATGAAGTATACACCCATGAATCTTCCTTCCCCACTCACATTAGAAAATGCAGTCACAAACCTTACATTTTAGGTTATATCCTAAGATTATTTTCTTTCTTCTTGACTCTACATATTAGTACTAACTAAGTCATACTCATTATTCTTGCATCACCAGTTTTGTGTCCACATTTCTCATTCCATGGGAAGCTTCCAGCACTTGACATGAGCAACTCATTCCCCATTTAAATTTCATCCTTAAGTCTTTCCCTTGGCATGTTTTGCATGTTATGAATTGTTTTGAGTTTCTAAAATGTCACTCTATTTTTGTCACTGCTCAAATTAATTTAAAAATGTTTTGGAGGTTCTTATAAGAAAAATGTAAGTTGTGAAAAACAACACAGAATGAGGCAAATAAGGTATCTAACCTCCCAAAGCTTGATGATGTTAAAGCAGCAGATGTAATGGACAGGTAACTAGGTATACTAGGATAAATGTTATAAATAGAAAAATACCTGATAGCTTTGAAGAGACATCGGAGAGAAATTATATGTAATTGTGTGAATAAATTTCCAAAAATTATGACATTCTTCTAATGCTTGCAAGTCCAGGAGAGGCCATTGAGGAAGGTAGAGCACGTTCAGGTCAAAGGACTCTATATGTCTCAGTCACTTTGACATTGCTGGGTCAGAATACCCTGTATATCTACCTTGAGGAAGAGAGATTTTGCACTCATATATCTAATCTGTGGTTGGCCAGGAACCAAGAAAACAAGGGCACGGTGGAAGGGGATGGTAGAGAAAAGGTGGTCAAACCATAGCAAGAGAAGCACAGAGAAAAGGAGCCTGAGACAAGAATACCTCCTTCCAGGTCACATTCTCAGTGTCCTGCCTCCACCCCAGACTCCACTTCCCAATAACATATTTGGCTACTGTGCTCATCAGTGGATGAATTCACTGTTGAACACAGTACTTTCATGATCCAGTCACCTTCCAAAACACATGAGGATTTTGTGGGACATTTTTGATCGAAAGCATACCAGTAGAGTTTATGCAAAGGTCCTGAGGTGACCGAGCTTGCTGATCCATGTATTAAAAAGAAGCTGAGGTATTTGGAATGAGGACTAGAGATAGGTGAGATAGATTGCTAGGGAGACTCTGACTCAAGCAGGCATTTCCAGGAAATAATGCTGGCATCCTGCGTAGAACTGTCAGAGGGAAGCGATGTGGTCAGGAATCTGCATTAGGAGAGATCTTAAGCAAGAAAGCCTCATAGCGTACATCTGGAGACAGGAGGTGATTTGAGTAACAGTATCCAGAAACATCTGGGTTTTATAGGATGTTCTCTAAAGCAAATGTGTTGTTCTGAAACTCTTGAACATTGACTACTTTCTTCTCCTGCAAAGAGAATATCACCTTTCCAGTGCTGAGTTTACATAAAGAGCCTGAAAAGGTCAAGGCATATAAATAGTGCCTTAACTGGAAGTACACAGATAATTAGTGAAGTTCTAGCACAACAGCAAACCTGAGGCTGAGTTTAAGAATATGGTGTCATAACAAGAATGTGGGGTCTATTTTCTCAACCTTGTTAAATACTTGCATATGCAAAAAACAGCACTAGAAACAAAGCTTCCCCAGTGGATTCTGGGAAAGAAAAAATAGGAAAAAAGAATAACACAACATCTGTCCTTCTGCTATGTAAATGGCATGACCATCTACATCCTCTGACATGTATAAGATAAAACAGGGATTTATAGCAAATGGGAGTTATGAGACAGAGAGGGAGACTGCAAGTATATTTTGTCTTCACCATTTGGCAACACTGGTGGGAAAATATATTTATAAGAACAAGAGGGGCCAAGGAAAGGGCCCATCTCAGCAGCCTAAGCACCTGCCTGGCAAGTGCAAGGGCCTGAGTCTGATCCCCAGTACTGCATGCTGTGCTGGCCCAGCACTGAGGAGGCTGAGACAGAAGGATCACTATGAGTCTGAGCTGTGTAGCAAGGCCCAGTGCCAGAGAGAGAGAGAGAGAGAGAGAGAGAGAGAGAGAGAGAGAGAGAGAGAGAGAGAGAGAAAGAGAGGGGGAGAGAGAGAGGAGAATGAGAGAGACAGAGACAGAGAATGACAGAGACAGAGACAGAGAGTTAAAGAGAAATTTAGAACAAGCAATGCTTTGGGGAAAGGATGGGAACATCAGGGTGAAGCATCAAAGCAGAACTAAGGAAACTACTGCAGTCCCAGTTGTGGTACTTGCTGCTGTGTGGCTGGTAATTGCCAGGGCTTGAAGCAGCAGTGGGGTTGTTGGCTTTTCGGGTTCAGAGGGGTGTGGAGCTGTGGGCCTGCCGAGCCCGAGGCGCTCTGACATCATCCACACGCAGATGTCCCATACATGGTCACATAGTTGATGGCACAGCTTGCAATTCCAGAGCAGTGCATCAGCCGGACAGAGACCCAGGAATTGGTGACTGACCGCTTCGTGGGACTTGGGTTGATCAGCCAGAAAAAAGCGCAGGAATAAGAAATAAGGTCCTCCCACAAAGGTAGGAAAAGGAAAAGGAAGAGGGCAAGGCTGCACTTGCTTCCTTTTCCAAATGCAGAGTTGGTCCGCTTTTCAGCCCCTAAATCAGACACAGGCTATATTGAGGGCCCAGCTGGGCCCTTTTTGTCCTTTCACACTGCAGCTAGCTACAGGCCCCATTTCTGTCTTCTTTGTTAGGCAAGCTCTCCTCTTCACTTACTCATTTTGTATGCCAGGCCCCTGACAGGTACTACAATTGCAAACATATCTTGGCCTTTTTTATCTCCATGCCTCCTTTGCAGAATACCTTTCTGCTTGTCCATCCATTAGGTTTAACCCAAAGACCTTCTGTTTGGTGAAACTTTTTACTTCTGGATTCCTATAATCATTACTGAACGGTTGTTGCTATGATCCTCTTACAGTGACTCAGCTTCCACAGGACGTGGATTCTGTGATTCCTGTGAATCGGGAAGTAAACAAAATGCCATCCATCTCTCTACTTTGACTCACAGATACAACTATCAGACAATTTGTTTCTATTAATGGCTGGTCTCCTCCTCTAATGAGAGGAATTTAAAGCATAGTTCAGTAAAAGACTTATTTAAAAAATGTAGACCGGTGCATCTGCCCAGCGCACCTACACCAAATCCAACAGTGGGAATGGCCAGCTTGCAACCATTCTGCAACATATCTGACTCTAGCGTATTGACTCACACAAGCATTTGTTGTTGGGTTTTTTTTTTCCTTGAATATTGGTGATGCAAGAACATTATTGGCTTTCTAGGCCAGTGTCACATGTTGCAGCATTGCCTCTTCTGGGACCTGCTTTGTCTGCCACATGAGATGGCTTCACGGCATATTTAGGCAGCAGCAAGATACAACGCGGACAGGACCTCTAAGGAAACTGCAGCATGAGGGCTGGAGACCCTGCGATGCCTGTCTCACCCCGCTTCACGCTCAGGATCTGGGAGTGGTGCTGCCCCACCCACTGGTGAAACATCACTGATATTATCGAAGGAGACATTACATTTTCAATGTCATGTTTTAGGTTTATAATTTAATTTTCAGCTCTAGCAATTCCAGAAGCATCCCTAGGGACCTATGGAGAGGAGGGGGCTGCTGTGTCCCCGAAATGGATTCCTGTGCATTTCTTGAGCACCTTAATTGGCATGCATAAGCCACCAGCTCCCTCACTGTCTGCTGCAGCCAGAGTCTCTCCCACCACCAAGTTACTCAATATTCCTCCTGCACTGACTGCTCTCTTTTCCACTCAACCTCAAGTCAGATCTACTTCAGTAATAAATCTCTGCTGGGAGCGATCAGAACAAATACTGAGTGTGCACAAAGATATTAAAAATAAGTGCAACACAGACTTATTTAATAATGTTCAACAGCCTTTTATAATATTTGGAATATTTTACCAAAGTTACTATGAGCATTATGTTTAATGCATTTTCTCCAAGACTGAAAGATCTTTTCAAGAAAGGGGGGGAAACACCACAGAAATCAAGCGGGCTGTGTTCTCAGCTGAACCTGTTCTTCTCCTTCCCATTCCAAAATTTTTTCTTTGGCCAGGGACACAAAATGTGAAGCTGCTCTTTGTTTCCCCTGATTTATGAACAGTCGGCACTGGGCAACTGCTGTCCCAGTGGGAGGCATTTTATTTTAAAATAGTTCAAAGCATTTTCTTTTAAATTCCCCCATGTCCACTGCCACCTTGACTTGTAATACATGCTTCTCAGTGTGTCCTTGTGTAGTTAAGTTCTGCTCCATGTACCAAGAATTAAAGCACCAAATTTATTTGTAGCACTTTAAACCAAAATGTTGAATTTATTTAGAGAGTGATTCCAGTGGGTTAAATTTGTTTCTATGGATCTATTTGCTGCAGCTGGAACACTGGGAGAAGGGGGAAATATTACTTTAATGTCCTTAAAAAAAAAAAGATCAGGCAACTATAAGATAAATATCCTTAGCCTAAACAAGTTCTTCTCAAAGTGACTGAAACTCGGGTGACACTGTCAACTGTAAGAAGATCCTGTACTCCTGCCAGGCTCAGGTTCAAGTTCTCTTCAGTTCAGAGAGATATTTTACTTAATGCTTGTCCTCTGACCCCATTTGTATGCTTTGCAGAAACTTCACAAAGACATGACCCAGTTAACACCCTCTGCTTCGCGAATGCAAGTGTGGAATGGCAGGGCCACATCAGAGAAGCTCTGAGTTGTCCCAGCTGAGCAGGAAGAGGACAGTGAGCCTGGCCACCGTGCAGACCACTTCTGTCTCTGGACCAGTGGTGATGAGTTAGACTCTCCTGGGGAGGTTTTCAGAGCCCCATGCCCCAGCCTCAAGCCCTGCCCAAGATAATTAATGCACAGCCATCTGGAGGAGGTCACTAACTATAGGTGTTTTTAAAAACTATATTTTTACAGAAAGAAAAGGCCTGGAGGGATTTGGGGGATTATGCTTTGGACACTCTTGAAAACACTCTGGAGAATATAACTAATACAACTATCACAGGGCCTTGTACTTAGCATGACTTGGGATGTGATTCTTCACTCATGCATTTAATTTAAATAGAGCCTCCTTATTCTTAGAGGGTTTGGTTAATAAATGTCCTTACTACCCAACCTGTAGCTTATTCTATAGTGTTTTAAGGTAATAGTCAGCTACTATTTCTCAGTGTATTAGGAATTGCAGGTCATTATAAGTGATAATTTAATTTGAGCATCTGTCAGAGGATGCAGTGTATAACCAATTAATTACCATAACGAATCCTACACTCTCAAAGTTAAAATAAGTTGTGATGGATTTGGACTTCCTATAATAAGAAACACAACTGAACTATGTTTTTGGAAAGAGGTAAAGGCAATAGGACACATGTGATTAATACTAAATCTACCTCCTTTTCAGAGTAAATGTGTATTAGGACTACTAGCTATTCAATACGTGTAAAAAAGTCCAGTCCTCATAGGAGCCAGGCAGGCAAGATGAATGGCTGAAATCAGCCAGGTTCTCCACTGTGTGTCATGCTAGAGACTGCTGTGATTTGGAGTAGATATGTCCAGGCAGTGCCTCTCAGGGCTAGCAGCTTGGCACCCCTACAGAATCCAGGTCTAGCTCTGCCAGATCTTCCAGCTTCTCAGGAAAATTGAAAGGTTTTGACTTATTCATTGCATTTCTATATTTTTCTGTAATGGCCAGTCAGAGAGCAGTTCGTGCAAACCTTACAGGATGCCCTGGCCTTACTGCTGGGCTTTGGCTGGCCTTTCCGGTAATGAGGTGCTAAATGTCCTTGAAGACTCAGGGCAGTCAAAGCAACCTCAGGACCTCTGGGATTCAAAGGCGAGGACTCGGAAGTCAAAAGAGAAGAAGCTGGTGATGAATGTGCTTCTCCTCATGCTGAGATGCACAGGTTCAGGATGCTCAGCAGCCCTGAGGCCCACCACTGTAGGTATGCAGAGGGGTGACCAACACAGAAACCCATCTGTGTTGGCTTTCCCTCTTGTCCTGTTTCTGTCTCTGTCCATCATGCTTGCTCCATAGAGTCACTTTCCAAACCTATTCACAGCCCGTGCTTTCAGAGAAAATTGTGTTCAGACATTTGGCAGCTAAATTCCTTTTAAAAGTCGCTGCTTAAGGACCAGCCTGATAGCTCTGCAGACTAAAGCACCTGCTTAGGCAAAGCACTGCCAGGGTTGATCCTCAGCCTGCTTTGTGGATCCCACCCCCAGGGCATGCTGAAACTGTGATTGAAACTGGGTGTGGTGGCATAAGCCTGTAATCCCAGCCCTTGGGAGGCTGAAAACAGGAGAATCACTTTGAGTCCAATCTAGTAGTGAGATCCTGTAGACACTATAGTCTGTCTTAAATACAGGAAAAATAAGTCACTGCATAGGCCAAAGGGAAAACTCTCTGTAAGGCAGATTCTTAAGGCTGTCAGTGTGAGTTTTCTGAGTTAGAGAATTATTTGCTGATTGAAAAAGCAGACACTGAGGTTGCCTTCAGCCTCAGCTACAGTTCTGTGCTTACTAAGTGTTACCAAATTCTGGGATGTTATTTGCATTTCACTTTATTTTACAGAAGATATTTTTATGTGTTTGGTTTGTTAGTTTTTAAAAGAAATTAAATAAACTTTTTATTTTAGAATAGTTTTAGAGTTACATAAAAGTTTCAAAAATATTATAGAGTAGGCTGGTTGGATTTGTTGTTTTATTTTCTTTAATATGTGTGAAATTGCTGATTGCCGGCTTAGACAATCTGATATTGCCTTCTTTCCTTGGAGCCCCACCTCAGACCTTAAAGGGTCTGATTGGAAGCTGTAAACATTACCTGTGAATTCCCTGATAGCAAAGACAATGTCTTGTTCATCTTCCCATCTCCCTTAGCATTAACCATGATGCCATGCTTGTGAAGATTAAACAAATATGGTTGATTGGAAAATTCCCATCATGCATTAGGATCTGAATGGATGGTACCCAGACCCAAATCATCCTGTGCATCTTATGCACCATCCTTCCTTTTGTCTTTGTGAAGTAAGGGATGGGAGCTTTTGTACTGTATGATTCTTGTTCTCCTAGAACAGATTAAGGAGCACTTCAAGGCAAGCCTTTTCATTCACGAATGGCTTCCCCGACCCAATACTTTCTCACAGACCGTGGAGAGTGATCTTTTTTGCCAAAGTCAGAGCGCTGCCTTGGCTGCCTGGATACTGCAAGAGCTTTCTGGGGCATACCTGTGCACTGCAGGCTGGAGTGTATTTTTAGCCACACCCTGAGTGAAAGCCAACATGCATTTTGTTTCTTTTTTGGATCCTCTAAGTGAATACCTTGCTCATTTATGGGGAGGTTAACAAAAACAGTCCTAATGATACAGGCTGCAATTTCAGCCTCAGATTTCAGTATACCTTTAAAAGGCCTTTTTATTAACCCTTTTTCACACTCTCAGACAGCTTTCTCACAGGGCCATAAAGGCAGGGTTAATATCTGTGTGCAAAACTCATTTTTCTTCAACCTGAGCTTTCATCCCACGAGCATTAGCTATAGAACCTCACATAGTATAGTTTGATACTATAAACTACTTATTTTCTATCCTTAATATAATTTAAAAGAATCAACATTCCATGACAGGGATTCAACATATTTTAGAAAGGGGCTGGCTTAGGGACATAATAAACAGAAGTCATGTTCTTTCCTAGTATTTTGTTTTTATTGTTTTAAAAGATCATTCTTTTTTTTAAAAGATCATTCTTTTCACTGATAATTCATTACCTGCTATGCTTCAATGCATCATTCATATTTCATTCTGATATCATCTATTTTAAAAACGGACAAATAGAAGTACACAGAACATATGTAATCACAGTTAAACAGGCCTACTGTGGAGAATTTGTTTAGAGTTTTCACCAAAGAACAGTTTAATCCCATTTATGTTGTAAAGAGCTGACTGACATTCCAGTGCGACAGAGCTGCAGAGAGGGTTGGAGGGGTGCAGGCCCACTGGGTAAAATCCATGCCAAATGCCCATGGAAGCAACATCCTAGGCCCTGGAGCAACTTCCGGTGCATGTAGGAGATTTGTAGAGATGAAATTCATTTACAGCCTGCAGCCCACATTGTGTTGGATTTGTGACTCGTACAGATCCTAGTAACGGCTGTTGCATGGGGCACAGTGGAAGCACCTCTGGCCTTGCTGTCTAGAGCAGAAGAGCCCACCCATTCCACCTATCCTTTGCCTCAGAAGGGGCAACATCTCCATGATGATGCATGCCCTTGCCTTTGATGCATCATAAATGTTGTCTTCTCCCTACTCAGTCATTCTTAGTGGACCACAATTTATTCCTTGGCCTTCCATAGGTAGAACAACTTGTCATAAGGAGAAGATTCTTTACAAAAATTCAAAAAACAGCTAGAAAATCCTGCCAAGCACAAACCTCCCCATCACTGGTTGTAGTGAATGTGCAACTTCTTCTCAGGTAGCTTTCACAGGTAGACAGAGCAATGCAAACTAAGCCACCTGTGGAGAACACAAAACAAACAAGATCATCTAGAGCTCAAACATACAAGAAAAGAGCTCATCTAGAAAATCAACTCTTTACATCACTTATCACGCCTGTAGGCTAATTATCCCGAACACAGAGACAAACAAGCCTAAGCTATCTGATCATTTTGGCTGCTCAGAAGTGCTTGGAGACTGACTATGAAACAGCTATATATCCCTTAAAACCAGCCAGAGGGAAGAAATCAGATACTAATACTGAAATAAATGGACAGCCAGGCTTCTGGAAAACAGAGTAACATTATAGCCATTAAGACAATGCAGTGGGCTATTTGGGTACTCAGCTCTGTGCAGCCAGATGGAAATCGTAGTTCAAGCTTAGTGTTGTCAGACAGCAGAGGCTGCGGGCAAAGGGGAAGGCATGGGTGAGTGGTTTTTGACTGTTTATCTCTAATGTGTGTGGCCAGTGTCACTCCCATCTCTGATGGCTGTGATTTATTCTATTATACTGTCAGGATTAAAACACCTTAGCAGGAGAAAAATAAAGGGCAAGATACAAATGCTGTGTCATTGATGTGACAGATGCAATTTCTCTGGACACTGTAGATGACCAGAGTGTGGAAACTCTTGGAAATGCTCTCCCATCGAATATCAGAACCCAGAGTGTCCTTAAAATCATCTCTTTCAAAGCCGCACTGGGCTTTCATGGTGACCAAGGCAGCTTAGGCATCCAAGATTAGACTTAAAAGCCACAGTTCTTACCTCCCAGTGCAATATTGGTTCAGGCCCATCATGTGCTGGTTAAAGTTTTTGTTTGTTTCTTCTGAATTCATCCAGTTGACCTTGACGTTGGATAAAAATCTTCTGCTCTTTTTTTTTCTCTTCAGCAAAGATGAAGAAGAAGTACCCATAGGAGCTGTTTTCCCTTGTTCTCTGGGACCCATGCATGTACTTTTTTACTCCTGGTATTCTCAGTTTTAGTTTTCCCCCCTTATGCTCTTTTTCTGGCTAGGTCTTTTTCTTTTCTCTGAATAAAAGGACACTCTTGCTATCTCCTTACCTTGTTAAATGAAGGCACACACTGCTCTCTGCCTGCTGTGCCTAGTAGCTCTGAGCTGGATCCTCACCTTCCCTTGCCCATAGGGCCCCTTCTTCCTCTACTGCTGTCTCTCTACTGCTGCTTCCTGGGCTAAGAGAGTAACGGGCACAGAAAGGCAAAATCCAGCTCACCCAGATTCCCGGGAACTCAACTGCCCATCTTCTGTTCTTTCCTGCTTGTTTGCTGCACAGCCTTTCAGGCAACCCCAACTTGGTGGGTTCCTAAACATCAGCAGAAGAGCATGGATTTTGCACTGCAAAGTCCTAGCCCTAAGTCTGAACCTCCTGAGCCACAGGAGGTCAGCTGAGGCTCTCTGAGCTAACTTGGGCTCTTCTGTGTAGCTAGCTGCCTTCCTGATACCTATAGAAAATTTCATTTTGTTAGTGATGTTCCATCATGGCCAAACTATTAGTCAGGAGTGTTCATGACTATTACATTGCTACCATGGACAAGATGACTAAATTGTTACTCAAACTGTATGACTTTATTTAAAAATCCCCATATGTGTGGACACTCTTGTTTGTTGACACGAGTCACCTTTGGGCATTATCTTCAGGCCCAGGAGACTGAACCTGTTCCTCCCCAAAGCCATTGGCCACTTTAGATGCCAGATTCCTGTGCTTCCCTGGGCCCATCATGCCTATCAGAGCCATTCTGGAAGCCCTCAACAAAAGCACAAACTCTTTCCAACTCTGGATTCTACTTAGCACTTGGCACTAAAGCACCCTTGCTGGTGGCTCACATCTCAAGAACTTCTCAGAAATATGGAATAAATAGGCTCTACCCTCAGATTTCTCGCCCTAAGCCATGGAATCTTCCATGTTGGGCTTGAAAGAGAGACCACAGTGTTTCGGTGTCTCTAGTTTCTAACCCAGAGAAATACATGGAAACCCCATCGAAAAGAAAACCTAGGGATTGTAGTTGGAGGGCATGAGGTGGTAAAGTCTTACTGTTTGCGCAGAGGTCAGAATTATCTATGACCAACCAGGCCATTCCATCTAATCAGCTTGAGAACCAAAAGGAGTTCAAATTACCAGATGTTATGAGGGATGATGTCTAAACCAAAGCCAAGACAGAAAATTATCTCTAAGAGAGTATTTCTTATTTGCTTTACAAGATCTCCTGACCTTTTTTTGTTTTGTTTTGTTTTTGTTTTTTAGGGAAGGGTCTACAGGGTGTTCAGGTTCTCACTACTAGATCAGACTTGCAGTGATCCGCCTGTTTACAGCCTCCCAAGAGCTGCTGGGATTACAGGTGTGCACCACCATGCCTAGTCTCAATTGCCATTTCAGCATACCCTGGGGGGGGGGCAGGGCCAGCAGGGCAGGTGCAGGGATCGAATTCCTGGCCCCTGGGCCTGCTTGCAGGCACTTAATCTACTGAGCTATTTGGCCAGCCCAGGTCTCCAGATTTGTAAGTGTGCTCTTGATGTAGTACCTCAGTGAAAAACAGAAAGGGTAAAAGAACATCATTGTCCTCATTCTAATCCCATTGGGTTGATACCCAAAAAGAGCCAGTCATTTTTTTCCTTTTCTTTTTTTCATGTACTTATTACAGGATCTACAGGGTCTACAGGGTATCGCTACACAGATCAGAACTGTGGTAATTCTCCTATTATCAGCCTCCCAAGTACTGGGATTACAGGCACACACCACCATGCCCTGTCTCAATCCCCTTCTCAGCACACCCCAGGGATGGGGCTGGCATGGCATGCTGGGGATTGAACTCAGGCCACTGCACTCCACCTAAGCAGCTTTAGTACACTGAGCTATTTGGATGGCCCTAGAAACAATCATTTTCAAAACTCAACAACAGATCCCTCCAAAAAAAAAAAAAAAAAAAAAAAAGTGAATGTCTGTAAGTGGCTCTAAAACTTCATTGCTGTTGTATTAGCCTGACCTCCTTACAAACCATAGGGCTGTGGGAAGATTCTGAGCCTCAAATCCAGGCTTGCAGTGCTAAACCATCGGAGATCACTTAGTCAACAGACCTTTCATTCACCTGAGGCTGGTTTTGTCCCTACTACAGTTTGGAAGCTGAGGGTGGATGTGTGAAGAAGCTGTAGTCAAAGCTCTTTGGAAACATACAAGCCAGTGCAGGGAGGGCAAAAACAGGCAAGGCTTTCTGAAGATTGTTGAAGCCGAGCTTTTGAGCTTGGAGTCCCAGCCGAATCTGGTGAAGATTCCTGAGATCCATTTAGCTTTGCTCCTATGTGAACTAGATGACTGAAATAGACAGAGAAAATAGCATCCTGATATTTAAATATATGATTACTTTTTCTTTATAAGTACTTAGCTGGAAGTGTCTTCGGATGAATACTAAAGCACATATCTGTGAATGTAGACCATATTGGAAACAGATTTACTGCCCCAAAGTGTAATGCTTACTCAGCCATCTGATGAGATTTGAGCGCTGAGCAGTTTGAGAGGGTTGCATGGAGCTGTTTTATTACAAGACGCTGTCATGAGTTATAGCAGCTTTCCTTATGCTATACGGCTGTCGCCAAACAAGTTACATGAATATAAGCAGTTTTATTTGCAATTTTTTTGCTTACATTTTCTTCGCAGAGTCAGATTATGACTTCTTACAGCCCCACTCATGCTCCCGTGGTGGTCTCCATCTATTGCTTTATTCGAGCCAAAAGCAGCCTTCAAAAATATTTGTAAAATATCTTCCCTAGAAGATGAAGTGTTACTATTTATTGGTGTAATCGCCTGGATTTTTTTTCATTAAAAAATAAGAAAGAAAAGGCAACATTTTCCCTTGCATAAACAATATGTTTATGACAGACTAAATGTAATAAATACATTAATTAGTTTCTTGTGTAATGCATTGGCCATGACTCCAGAATGGGTTTTGTGTTTTCGGGGGAGAAAAGAATAGAGTTTCAGATTTCATTTGCTTAGCATTGAACCTGAAACAACTAAAATGAGGAAGAATTAACGTCATGCAAGAGACGTACTGGGTTTAGTAGTTATATTCAAATTATAGACTGGAAAGCCAGTGTTGTTGTTCTCCCTTGAATGTGTGAAACTGAATCCAAGAAATTGATGACGTATATAAAAATGATAATAACAGTAAATTACTGCATATTAAATGTAAATAATTGTTAAGCTGGGACCTAATTGAACCTCATATGGAGAAGGACTTAGTTTACACCCAGTTTATTCTTATTTTATTAAGCATCTCAAATGGAATTAATTATGCTATTAGTAATTACAATAAATGTCTAACATACGATGTTGAATACTCAGAATGCTAGCTCGTTTTGGGGAGATCTAGGCAGTAGTGTCGTCATTAATGATTGGATTTGGTCCAGGGTAGAGGACAATGGACTTTGGAAATGGCTTTAAATCCTGTATCACTGAGGAGAAAAGGACACAGGTTCTCGGTGGGGTTGTAGGTGGCATGACAAGTTAGGCTTCTAAAAGTCATTTAAATTACTTGCATGAAATTTTTTCAGTTATAAAGGCCATTAATATTCATTGTAAGAAATTTGAAATTATGAATATATAAAGAAGAAAATTAAGTAACCTATTATTTTATCCCCCAACACCAATTACTATTATCACTTTGGTATATTTATTTTCTAGCCTTTTAGGTATTGTGTATATTTGTAAAAATTTTGTAAAAATATTTGTAAAAATATTGTGCATTTGTAAAAATGAAATTAGGGACTATTTCTGTGATGCTGTGCCATTTGTTCATGTTGTCATGAATGCTATCATTTTTGTAAATACTTTTTCTTTAAAAGAATTCTTTAACAATCATTTCTTACAGATGTAGTATTCCACTTCCCATCTAACCTTTTCTTAGTGGAATTTTGGTTTTTGTACTCTTTTTATTTAATACCACTTCATGTAGAATTTTATTGTACATAAATTTTTGTACAGGATACTCATATTCTTAAAATAAATATTCTGCTATTTTAAATATATGCTGATACACAGGGTGAAATAAAGGGACAAGTAAAATGAGTTTTGCTGTAGAATTAAATGTTTAAGGCATGCACCTAAATTCTGAAGTACATTTTGAAGCAATATTTAGATTCTACTTATAAATATATCATGAATATTTTTTCAACCATATATATAGCACTCTCTTCATATAATATTCAAAGCTTGACCATTTGTTGTAATAGTCTGATAAACATTTTTAATTTTTGTGCAGTAGATATTGCACATTACATTTCTCAGGAGTTCAGTTAAAGAAAAGATCATGTCCCTCAAACATTACCATTTTTCAAATGTTTCCATAATTATAAAATCCTAGGATATTTGCAATTGTAGCATGTGTAGTTTTATTTTTTCACTGTACTGTATTCATATATTATAAATATATGTATATAGTGTTATATAAACATATATATTTATATATATGCATACAAGTATACACATATTAATTATACCTGTTTTATGAATCACATAAACATTAAATACATGGAAATAGTAATTATAGATTTATGTTCATGCAAATATATAAAAATCATCATGTTAAATGTGTCATGTTATTAAAATAAAAAGTTATCATATGAGTGACCAATAAGTAATGACTCCCATAGCCCATAGAACACCCTGATCCATTATTCATTTCCATTTGTCCCACGTGCAGTGTGTTGCTTTGAGTTTATCTCAGAAGGAATTCTTATATCATGGTCCAAAGTATACTAGCGTCCCCAAAACAGACAAAATAGAGTTAAGAGATAAAAATCAAGCTTGCCGGATTTTTCTGTCTCATTTTGTATGTGTCTGTGGGAAGCTTTCTACCTATATAACAAATCATCCCTAGGGAGGACAGTGTCATGATATGAAAAAGGAACAAAAAAAATGAAATGATGTTTGATTCCCATGGGAAAAATAGGTCTTATGTGAAAATTAATCTCAGTGTGCTACAACATTTGCTACATAAACCTGAACAAAAGAAATAAGAAGAAAAAACGACTTGTAAGAAAATGTCTTTTTCCTTTGTAGATATGCTCTGTAACCATCTCTCCTCTAGTTGCGTATGGCACTACCCAGCTGATGGATGAACTACAGAGTTCTAGGAGAGTGTGCCTGGAGAATTGCCAACATGTGTGCTGCCAGACAGGACCCTGGCCAGCAAGAGTCAAGTTAGAGGACAGCCTTGTCCTTTGGAAGCCTGAACCCTTACTTGTTAACTCTTAATTTTCATTCATTTTTCACTTCGGGCACCTGTATCTTTTAGATCATGATGCAAGAGCTCCTTTGGAGAGAAATCTGAATGAATTCAGGGCAAATGAAGACTGTCAGCACACTAACTGACTGTATGATCATATTCATATAACTTTTTATTTTAATAACATGACACATTTAACATGATGATTTTTATATATTTGCATGAACATAAATCTATAATTACTATTTCCATGTATTTAATGTTTATGTGATTCATAAAACACTTTAAAAAGTTTCTTATTAAAACTTCAGCACTAATTTTTCTTATTGCACTGCCTCACATACCCTCTCAATACTCAGTTGCATCCTCTGAAATAATCCAAGAAAGACATAAGTGACCTAATGTCTTAGACTCCTCACCCTCCTCTGTTCCCTTTTAGACCCAGGGCCAGCACTCCAACTGCCTGGGTAGATCTACTGTATATCTAATTCTCTTTCATTCCATATAATTGATACCACTGTATGTGAAATATGATGAGCAGGAACTGTGACTATATTTAAATGTACAAATATAAACGAATCCCACTTGGAGTGAAGAACTTCCAGATGTCCCCAAAAGAAGTGTCTTTTCTAGCCACCTACTTCCTGTGCTGAGTATCATTTCTATGCTCCCTAAGATTCAGTGCAAAATTATGTTATCTCCATCTCTGATTCAAGTGGGCTGGGTTTATAAATATTGAAGAACTGTCACAGCCTCTCAGGGTCACTCTACCATGGTGGATGGTCTTGGGAAAAGATTGGGCATGGTAAAAGATAAATATGGAATACGCACACACACACACACACACACACATGAAAGTTTGTCTGCAGGTTTTCACTTCTCACACTCCTAAAAAATTGAGTGTTTGTTCTCCTATTATGCTTATCAGTAAATTCTTAATTTTGCTAAAGCCAAAAAAAAAAAAAAAAAAAAAGAATCCAGGGCAAGTGCTTACATTATCACCATCATCTGCTCAAAGCCTGAATTTCATTAAGTAGATTGTTAATAAAATGAGGAATGATATATCACAACTGCAATGCAGTGGCTCCCAAAGTTAATGAAGAGTTATAATTTTCTAGACGACAAATTAAAAGGCTGTTAAAATAGCTGGTGAGACTGTCAACGGATTTAGCAACATTCCAATTAAAATAGGGCATTAAAGAGAATTAAAATCTTGAATTTGGAGAAATGAGAAAATATGTTTAATATGTGATTTAATATAGTTAGGATTCCAGGAATCTTTACATAAGTGGAGAGAGACACCATCTTACAGATATCATGAGTTTTTTTTTTTAAAAAGGGGCGCATTACCATCTACTACTATTTCATAAATTTGTTCAATAATTTGATTACCCAAAACATAATTTTTACTTAAAGTAATAATTTAACTTATAAATGTATGTGTATTATTTATGAATATATTTTAACATATTCATTCAAATACTTGTCTTTCCTAGCAAATCAAAAGCTTTTCTTCTGAAATTCATTGCAGCTCCTGTTCATCTGTGTACATCTTTACTAAGAATACTTACACTGTGTATGCTTCTTAAAATACACTTTAGGCTTATATATTCTCAATGTCTTCCTTTTAACCACTGAATATGCTTAAATAATGGATGGGCTAAATTTAACAGAGTCATTCCCCGTATGTCAAAGATTTAGGTCCTTTACCCTTTTTACTATAATAAACAAGATTCAGGTAATAGCTCCCTATATATTTAGAATTAGTTTCTAGAAACAGGATTAATGGATCAAAGAGGATTAACACTTCTGTGGCTTTTTCAACATTATCAAATTGCTTACCAAATGACTTCTCTCATTTTACACAATCAGCAGTAATTTAATAACAGTTGTAATTCACCCATAAGGTGGGCAGCATGAAATTGCATTATTATTTTATAATGTCCACAAAATAAATAGGTAAGATGATACCATATGGTTATTAACTTATTTTTAATCAACCTGCCCTAAGAATTTCACAGGTAATTAGATAACATGGTCATTTTTCTCTATTAATTTGGCTTTCTATATTTTACTCTTTGACAAGCAGTAGTAGGAAGTGTAGCCCACACAGGATGCTATAATTTTATTTTAGCAGATTTTTGAGATAAGTGCAGAATTGAGCTTAAGTGTAAATCAAAGAAAAGCATAAATGAAGTAAATTTGTTTCTGTGTCCAGAAGTAGTATTTCATGTAGTAGACTAAAGTTTCTTTAGAAAAGTATTAGAGAGCTAATTCCAGGCATAATATGAACTGTTTTCAAATTATACTACAATTGAAATTTGATCCTGCATGTATTTTTTAATAAAATATTTTATAAAATAAAGATTATAAATTTTTAATAAAATATATATTTTCTCATAATTTTCTTCTATTTTGAAGAATAAAAACAAGAGCAAGAAAAACAACAGCAAAGACAGAAACAGCGTAATATATATAACAATATATATGTTACAGATTTTCAAAACAAGAATAGCTGATTAATAGTAATTGATATATTATCCATTTTTACGGTCATACCTGTTGGTCAAATTTGAAATATCTGTCATTTTGGTCTTCTTAACGTGTATTATTTTTAATATCATATCAATTAGTACTATACTCTCTTGAAAGTAATTATTTTAAGGGTAATAAAATGAGAGAAAACAAACATTTTAAATTTCTTGAGAGCATATGGTAATATTCAATCATACCTCCCATCTTGCATGGGAATATTCAGAATCTATAAATAAAATCCCTTCAATTCCTAAACATGAGGTTGATTCAGAGAAGAGCACAGAGCTTCAGTGAACAGGACAGTTACCAGACGTGGAAGACCTGATCCGAGACTCTGACAGCTGACATTCTATATAATGCAAGTAACGGTGAGAAGGTTTTCAGGGGTCTCACCCTTGCTAAATGAAGGAGAAACTGAAGAACAAAGCTAAATCGAGGTACGGTGGTCAGTCCCTTTTGTGAGCCTTGTGTTCCTCTCGGCTTGCATCCACTTTTGGAGCATGTCTGCCAACACGGCTAGCTCCTTCACTTCCTTCAGGGATCTGCTCAAATATCATTTAGGTCTGGCTACTTTCCATTAGACATGAAGGTTATATATGACCCTCTTATCTTACAATCCTTATTCTCTTTGATTATGTTTCAGGACCTGGCGTTTGCTTAATTGCCTGTTTATTCACCTACATACTGTATGAACATAAGCTTCGTAAGGGCACTTCTTATCTCACTACTGTATCCTTAGGACCTGACAGAACAATACTTGACAGAATAGATACCACATACATATTTATTGAGTGAAGGGATAGATAAATGAATGCTAAAAAAAAGTCACAGATGGAGCAATTTTCCAATCTCTGCTTTGTAAATCCAACCTGATTAAAAACATGTGATCACTTTAGTGTAGAAGTGAACAGTTTTGGTACCAAGAAGCTGCATTGTGGTAAAGATTGAAATTATGATGCAGTCTCAAGGCAAGCAATGAAATACAAGGTAACATTGGGCCCACAGGAAACTGGTCCTTTATTATAAAACGTATACCTACTTTAATAATATATTGGTCCACTGAGTATACACATTTGAACAAAAGATAAGAATCTATAATCCACTTAAACATACATTAAGATTAGGTTAAATACATTACATCAAAAATACATTACACACACCTAGCTATTAATTTACGCACACCCACACCTGTATACCCTCCCACATGTGTGTTTTGTATGCAAGTTACTGATATACAATATTTGTCAGAGTTCTTTTTTTTAATTAAAAATAACTTTTAAAGCATTTTAAATATCTATTAATTTCCCCAGTGCAAAAGAAAGATTTTCAAGTCAACTTGCCTTTTTGTCCTGAAGAGTAGGATTGCAAGAAAGAAATTTCAGAAAATTCAACCTATTACAGCTCCCAAAACTGCCTTTGCAATCAATGTGTGCAGAAAACTCTCTGGTCTCTGAATAATTTTATCAAAATTAAAGCCTTGCAATTAGGATTCAACCCTGGCTTCATGTTATATTGTTTATGCTGAAATGTTTCCATTTACAAAAGTCAATATTTCTCCATTTCATTCTAATAATGCATTAAAAGTAGTTTCATAAGCGCCTTGCATAATATTTTCAGATAGGTATGATTACAAGTACATATTTGTATGTACATGTGTGTATCTATAAACACACACAGCTGTAAATTTATGCACACCCACACCCATATACCCTCCCACATGTATGTTTTGTATGCATATAGTTAAGTTAACTTTAGTAATGTCTGTAGGAGGTATCCCACTAAATAGACTTGGTTAGCATCAACTAATGTTTTTGTACTTTTAAAGTGTATGAAGTTATTGTAATGGAGAAAAGCATGAAAAAAGTAATTCTAGGGATCCTATTGCATAAGCCAGAAGTAAAGAATTCTCTTAGAAGTTGTATTTTATTGTAGCCATGCTTTTGTAAGAATGGCACGTGCATGCACACATGCATGTGTGCTCACACAATACACACACAATCACACACAGTTATGGAGGTCTCCACCTTCCTTGGTCCAAACCCCAGGGCCGATGGCACCTCCATCAACCAGGACTCATGCCTTGCTTATGTCTTAATCTACTTTTGAAAATCACATTGACGACTTCAAGCATCATCAACTCTTGACTTCCACCCTTCCTAAAAGTGCTCTAAGCCAGTGGACTTCCCTAGCTTAACGTGGTCTTGGTCATCAAAGGCAGAATCTCTGCCGCTTCTCAGCAGTCGGCGACGCAAGTCGAAAGGATCTTTTCAGTAGGCTCATGATTCTTCCTGTTCAAGGAATGGCCTTTGGTGTGTTGCCTTTGAAATCAATTGATTTTCTTTGTATTTAATTCTTTTTCATTTTCTAAAACTTTCTTCACACGAAGTCGAATCAGCACTAAACTATCTCTGTGGTGGTTACATATCTTAGCTCGCCTTTTATCCTCCCATGGAATTGGGAACATAATGACAGAAGGTCCCAGAGACAGATCAACTCGTCAGACCTGCAGTTAATCACTGAGAGAATTCAGCTCTTTTGCCGTTTACCCTTCTATCAGGAAATGCATTCCTGAGCATCTTCCTATTATTCCTCCTATGTGTTGTGTTCCACAGAAATGTTCCATCTCTCCATTTCAGCGACTCTGCCGTCAAGGGTAATCTCTTAGGCAGTGCCTGCCATTGTGATTATTGGCAATATCACTGAATTAAGGCAATCAGACCACATTCATTGCATATACCTGGAGCAGAAGCTGAAACCACAGGTGAAATTGAAATGCCCGGTAATGGCCATTTTAGGGTCGGTTTCCTGTTCTGTTCCTAAAGTGCATTTGCTTTTGCTTTTCCTCCATGCCTGCTGAGTGAGATCTTTGTGCGGTGTGAGGTGTCTGAGCCTTGAGTTGCTAAGTTGCAAGAGGGAAGGGAGGGGAGAGAAAAGGCCACACAGCTTGAATAAATAAATGCATAAAAATATATGGTGCTCTAGCAAGCCCTGCTGCCAGGCCTCCATCACTGCACAAGGATGTCCTCCCAGGTTAAGTTCAGCATCAGAATTCTGAAGGCAGGGAAGCACATGTAGCAGCTGCTGGAGCTCCCTAAAGCGGAGCCAGGCGTGACATTCTGAATTCTGAAATTGCAAACCTATAGTTCAGTAGGTTGCAGCAACACAGAATGCAGATGGCGTGTTCCCTTGGATTGCCACTGTAGTTCTACAGTATATATAAATGGCTTCAGTTCACTCCTGTTGCCTCTGTCACTGCCATTTAACACCAATGTGTCAGTAAAACCATGTCGCAGTGACAATCATTTGTTGGTAATGGGGCTCAGAGGAGAATACCTTGGGAACATATGAAACTAACTGTTTCAGGATGGAGAATTCTTTTAAATGAGTTTCATATGTGAGAAATAGTATGGTATACCAAATCACTGGGTGCCCACAATAATTTAGATTCTCTGAGTAGATGTTATGCAATTAAATAACAAATAAAGTTGTTTTCTCTTATTCATTTACTTTTTGCTTTTTTGTACAGATATATCCCTCTAGAAGAATATTATTAACCAAATAAGTGATGAAATGATTTTCTTTTAGTCTGTAAATATCTAATAATAGAGTCTGAATGTATCCATAACTGTAATTAACTTTAAGGCTTTCCTTGGTGCTCTGTAAGAACAAGCCCCGACCACTTTTGCACTGGCAGCTGGGGGTTGCTACTCGCAAATCACATCTAAGACCATCTCCACTTTCAAGAAACTTCATCTTTCCCTCAGACACTGCCTCACTAACCCATCTAGAGAATTAGGTCCCTAGCCATTTGCAGTTATCCCAAATTCATCCTGAGGTTTCCAGTTTGTCAACTTGCTTGTGACTCAAGACCAACAGGTGACATTGGTACCTGGGAAACTGGCTCGGAAAGTCATTTTCAAAATTCTCTTCTTGAGATTGTCAATTTAGAGATGTCTTTCATTAAACTGGGAGGAAGAGGCCTAAGAAGAGAACAGATACAAAGATATTTTCCTATCAGAATGGTTAGTTAGGACCAAAGAGATGTCTCAATGGAATAAGCGCTTCCCTCACAAGCTCAAGGGCCTGAATTCAATCCCTGGTTCTGCCAGTACAAAACAAAACAAAACAAAAAACCAAAAGAGTAATTAGTTATATGTTGTGAAGGTGATTATCAAATGAGGCTTCACGGTAGAGGAAATTTAGAGATTTAAAATCTTTCCCCTAAAAACAATCATTTCTATCCATTTATCTACATACAGTAAGCAGATATAGAAGAAATTTACTTCAGTAAGGACCCAACATTGAAAAGACTTTAAGAACAACCATTCTTGTGATGTAGGTACAATCCTATCAGTTTCACTGGTACAGAATATGTTCAGGATAGATAGAAAACCAGGGCATAGAGAAGAGACCATGCTTGCAGACCCAGTGTCCCAACTCTGATATTTTTTGCGCATAATTTTGATTCAGTTAATATATTTGTATGAGACTGGTGGGGGGAGAGATGGTGTTTACCACTTCTGTCAACTAGAAATAAGACCATTCTATTTTGGCTTGTGGTATCATTTAACAAATAAAGACACTTTACCAGTTGTCTGAAATTTATAAATCCTCAAACAATGTTGGCATGATCATTGCTGTGTTCTTGTATTTACTTTTATAACTAAATAAAGCCAGAAAGGGAAAACCCAAAGGCAATTTATTCATTTGTTTGTCATTTTCTGACTTACTGTGGCTATTGTTTAGAATAGATGCTTAATGCTAAAAGAAAAAATAGAGCTCAAGTCTAACACTTCTTATTGTAAAATGGAAAAACAATGTTCAGGGAAGTTGAATAAATGGTCATCCCAGTGACCTGCGCCTTTTTGGAGAATGGCACCATGCTAGGGTGCTAGGTTTTCTCCCCTACAAAGGGATACCTGCTATGCTCCATGGTCCCTAGATTTGAATCTTAACATTATATCTTGGAAAGAAAAATATCTGCAATGGCAGTTTCACTTTATATGTTAAGCAACCTAAAACATTTTAAATATATAGAATGAAGGGACTTTTAATACTTATAATATAAGCAATTTTAACAAGCAAGATCACTAATGTGTTCAAACATAATATGCCATCAAACTTTAACCACTCTTTCTTCAAAAATTGGTTAAATTCTGTCTGATATGTCTCTGGCATCCTGCTAGTTATTGTCTTGACTTCTCCCATTCAGGCCATAGATGAAGAACCTCATTTGTATAATGTAATTTGATTCTTAGAGAAAATTTAGGGCATGAGCACTACTCTTAGTTCCATCCTGAGTTATGAAGAAAAATTAAGATCAAATAAGAACAACAGTCTCCATTCTATCCTTACCAGGTTCAGCTGAATTATGTGTCTAAAGTTAGACAGTGTTTACCATCTGGCCTATAGTTGGTGCTCAATAAATGTGTGTTTAAGAAATAGCCATGCCCTCTAAGGAGAATGAAATTTGTACTTAAAATACAGCGCAATAACTCCATGCAGAACAAAAAAGCAACACAGTTGAATTAAACCTTAAAAGCAGAAGTAGACTTAACTAAATAAAGATATGAACAGATCACTTATTAAACATGGAAATGAATCCCGATTTAAAGGACATTTAGAATTTCTTGGCCCATTTTCTATTCATGGACACAGAAGCAAATCTTCAGGGTCTAGACATATAGGAACGACTTAAACAAAGTTGTTCAGACATTCATCTTTCGATATACCTTTGAGTAGTAGAGGGATTTATGCCTGATAAAACAAACAAAAACATCAGAAAATGTCAGAAACAGATACATGATGATGATTACCTGTTTTGTTCTCTTGGGGAGCTGCCTCAGATTAAAAGCACATATTCTTGAATATTTAGTGCGCCTAACATAAACTTGGCATTTTCGAGTTGCTTCTTACAGTTGGCATTTTCAAATTACTTGCAAACAAGAAAGAACTAGAAAATTATTAGGTAGATGGAAAGGGTTTTTCTTTATTAAAAATTATATTCCTCTCTCTGCTGGGCAGTGTGCTGCAGTTTTAGCTGTGATAAATGTTCACAAAATGAAGCAATGTTAAGCTAAAATAAAGAGAAAGCTCATTTATTTGACCTGTGACACTAAAAAGCAGGGGAAAAGAAGAAAACCACTGTTTCTTCCTTTTGTGGCTCTTTTTATGTTTTTCTGACACAAGAAAGGCTGCCCTCTTCCCTGTTTCACTCTGCCTTGAAGCCAGCTGAGTATGGACTGAAATGTCCACCAACTATATAAACCTTTCCTTCCTTAATTTTGAGTGTCAGGTATTTTGTTCCAACAATACAAGGAAAGTAACCGAGAAACCTTGACTCTGGAGGAGCTGGCAGGATCATCCAGAAGCAATTTTGAAGTCAACTTTGTATTGAATTAAGAGTTTTCCCCCTTCCTCAGGCATGGGCCTTGCAGGGTTTATCACTAGCTCAAGAACCTTTTTTTTTTTTTCTTTTTTTGCCAGGAATTTGTATGTTCTAACTTTCTTGGACTTTGGTTCCTCAGCCAATATGTTGGCCTTTATTTCCAGGCTGATGATGAGGCATTTGCTAAGGCAAATGAGGAAAAGGGCAACTCCGACTAGGAAGATCCCATCGCACAGCTCACCATGCCTGCTCTTGGCTGTGCGTCTTTGTATGTGAGCTCTGTAAAGCTCAGCCTTCCTGGCCTTGGCTTTGTATGCTTATGTCCCCTTATTTTTTGCCTAGACTTTGAATCTTCATGCTTGGCTTTTATGTTGTCTTTGACTGGCTTGTCTATGATACTAAATTAAATGCCTGTTACTATGCAAGAATAAACTGCATTGTCTGTCTGGGAAGCATGAAAACTCTTGGGTTCTACATTCTGATGGGTTACATAGAAACCTACCACATAGTTTCCTACCTAGGCGGCTTCAGCTTAGAAACATCCCTCTACCTTTTTCTTCAGCTATAAAACATAGATAATATTTCTTGCTTCTACTGGGCTGCAAAGATCAAATGAGATGGCTCATTTAAAATGCTTAACCTGCTGCTCAAGAAATCTTAACATCTCTTCCCCTCCTCCTTCAGACTCCTTCCATTCTTTCTTGAAGATGAGAATAAAACATGGCTGTTTAAAAGCAAAATGAGGGAAAATCAAGTATTAAATGATTAAAACCAGAATTTTCCTTTTATGTACTTAACCAATGGGTCACTCAAGGTACTTCACAATTTGTTGAGAAAACCATTAAACACCATTAGTAGGTCATCTGCCACTGACTTCAAAACTATAGTCCTTAAAAGCCAGGCAAATAGAGAAATCATGTTAATAGCTCGGATCACTTTGACTTGGGCCATAAGGCCATAGTGACAGATGCACTAACTATCGCATAAATACTGTGGCATTTATTTTACTGATTATAATTCACAGAATAGAAATGGTCATGTGCTATCATTATGTAATGTGATATCATTTAAAAATTGTAAAACTTCAGCAGGAGCACTTTGATCAAGTGATTCTGCATCTTTAACCACCCCATTGGACATAGTTCAGCAGCTGGTATTGGGCCTTTGCCTCCTTTAACTCTTTAAGGGCATTTTACATTAATACAACTTATAGAACTGGGATAAATTTTTGAGATGGATCTTTTAAGTCTTCTAACCTTTGTTCAGATGGTTCTAGAAGAACCTTTTAAATGTATAGATAAGATCCACTTTCTGCACTCTCTCTTCCGAGAAACAAACGAGGTTGTGTGCAAAAATGGCACTATCAAAGAGAAGAAGGAAGAAGGGGTCCTCTGTATTTTTGCTTGTTTTATATTTAAGAATATGTGTATATGGTGAATTATATATGTATGCAGTGTGCGTGTGCGTGTGTGTGTGTGTGTATCAATAAAGGCTGATGATAATTTCCGCAAGGCTCACTCCTTCATGCATACATAAATATGAATTGTATTGCACATTTTATGTAAATATGTATTATACATTAAAATATATTAATAGATGTATACATTTATAACTTATGAGTAAATTTATAAGTAAAAGGTGTGTATACTCAGTTTTTAAAGAAGAAACAATTCAAGAGACTAAAGAATGTCAGAATTGCCCCAAATTCCAGAAATAACATCTGTAAATATTTTTATAATTGTTAAGTTGATATATATTAAGTTACCTAAAAGTGTGCATACATTTTCTGAAGACAAATCAATGTATAGTTGGTTTTTATTATAGGACTTATATTTTTGCCAAAAGAATGGCAGAGGGACACTAGTTTGCCAAGTATAGTCCAGGGAAAACTGTCTCAATAGCACTTGTGACACGGAAAGAAATGTGGATAGTCAGATCCTGCCTGACACTACTGAAATTCTGGGGTTGGAACCCAGTGATCTGTGACGTAACAAGTACGCCGGACTTGATTAGCAATCAAGTTGGAGAAACTTTGGCCTAATGTGTTGTCTGAAAAATCTTACTATAAATTCATTTTAACTACAACCCTCATTGGATTTTGACCTTGAGTGTGTCGTTGATCCACCCATGTTTCTCATGGTGAAGATGATGTTTATCCAAAGAAATTATTGTGGAGATTGGAGATTAATTAAAAGAGTTGAATACAGAGACTAGATCATGGGCGGAGCTCAGTTGATTATCCCATTCTATGAGGCTCTTGTATCTTTTGGTATTAGTCAGTTCTACTATGTTTTGTTTTTGTTTTTGAGATAACATGCCACTCAGGCTAGCCTTGAACTCGCTGTGTAGCTCTGGCCAGCCTCAAACTTGTGGCTTTCCTGTCAGCCTCCAAACTGCTGGGATTACAGTCATGAGCCCCAATACATAGTGCTGTCCATAACATTTTTGAGTAACACAGCAGCATATGCTTTAAGAGAACCTTACTGTTCTTAATATTTAAAATTTGTAAATAATATTTCAGCCATATAAATATGATCCTGGTCCATTTCAAAATGTGTACTTCTAAGCAATCACATATGGTTTGGCATTGCCAACTAAGTCTTTCAAGAGAGGCTATATGATTTTGTCTAACATATTTTAGTCTGTGTAAATTGAACTAATAATGCTGGACATGAGATTCTCCAAGAAAAGCTACATTTTGATTACTGAACTCTGGAGAGCAAACACAAAACTTTGTGCCATCTTAGCCCCCTGTGAGAAAGAGACACAGTGACACAATATTAATTAAACCTTTTTCTCAAGAAAACTTAAGTTATTGGGGCCACAACATGTTGGCATAACACAAAAGAAAAAAAAACAAGAAAAATGAATGTGAAATAGAGGCAAAGACAAATGGAACTGTGTGTGCTTTTAGTTGTATTAAATTGCCTGAAGATAATGACATAAGTGTCCAACATTCTGACACATTGATCATGAGGGAGAGGAACTCAGATAAGGGACACTTGGTAGACTTAGTAGGACTCCAGCCTCCTTCTGAACCCCTACACAAGTGTGCCTGTGGAGGAAATTTGGCTTAAATTGCTCCCTTGGGGCAAATTCTAAGAAATTGTGCTCTTCATTCTGATCTGAATGCAAATTCTGTCCCAACAGCCCTCATGGCTGTTAGGTATAGTGCTGTTTCATTCAGTCTATGGTGAATTTTACTTCCATTTCCATTCCATGTGTTTTAATCACCTTAAGTAGAGAATGAATCTCTGTTAAAAACTTTCAGTGATTTCAGAAAGATTTTTTAAAAATATACCAATAAAATGAAATCACGCGATGACAATATTTAAGGAGGAATATCATAGCAGACAAATCCTTGGAGGTTTATTGCTAATGGCCACTTGACATTTTTAAACAGAACAGTTCAGTAAATCACTGAAAATTACCCCACAAGAATTTATATTCATCTATTTAAATGATGCTTATAAATAAGTAAATATGGTTTAAATATAGTTTGAGTGATGTTGGATCTTCCAGCAGTGCATGTTCTCATATAGGCTTTTGTTCTAATTTTGGGTCAATTCAATGAGCATCCTGTATTTTGGTCAACTCAACAAGCAAGTTGTAGGCCTCCCATAAGCCATGTGGTGTGCTACTTCCTAGAGACCCACAGCAAAGACAAGTCAATTCCATAAACATAGCAACTCACTGCCTAGATTAGAGCACGCAATCCTTTACCCTAGAAAAACACCTCTTCTTTTTCTGACGTGGAAACCCATGCTAGAGAGCTTTTATTACATGTAGGTTAGAATTCAAAACAGCTCTTCATTATTCCATGTGGACTTTGGCTGACACACAGTTCAAGGGCTAGACACTGGTTAATGGTTTGTAATAAGGGCCAGTGGCACAGTTTAATTATGTATGTGCTAATTCATTCATTCTATAAACATTTGCTCTGTGTGTTCTAGAACAGACATTGTCCTAAGCACAGAAGACAGTAGCTGTGGCCCCTCTGAGAATGGTGCTGGGCTGAGCTTGTACTTATACTAAGGAGATGTGGGTGAATCTATAAGTAAATAAATAAACCTCAAGTTACATTGTTTCATTAGTTTTATTAAATAGAACAATGGAATGGGAAGAGTAACTTTGGCAAAGAATAAGGAAAAGACTTTACCCAGAGCTTTCTGGAAACAAAACAAGACAAATTAAAATAAAATTTGAAAAGGTATTATTTAAATTAGATCATGAAAGAAACGAGAAGAACTTGTGCTGCGACCATTGTGCTGACGGCCACAACATACTGGCCCTGGCTTCAGAGCACGTGTGCTCTATGCAGTTCAGAATTAAAGGTCAGTATGGCTATACCTGTGTCACTGCCACAAGAAAATTGTCCAAGATGACTTTTGAGAAGGGAGGAGAACATATTCTCCAGGCTTCTGGGGCCATACCTTAGCATTTTTGTATTAAAACAAAAAAAATCAGTGGATCTGAAGTATGAAAACTACATTACTTTGGTGTTAAATTTCTAGAAGAAGCAAAGAATCCTAGCAAATTTTGTATTCATTCTTTTAAAACAGAATAAACTCAACTCTCCAGTTATTGTTCAGTTTAGGTGTCACAGAAAACCTTCAAATTGTACTCAATGATCAGTTCAATCCTAGAAGCATTCAGAGTTTGAAAACAGAAACAAAAATCTATAAAGTGCAGCATTTACAAAGGCACTATGCTAATGAAAAAATAATTTTTATCTACCAGCTATTGAAGGAAAGAACTATTTATAATTATCTCTGATATAAAATTTTAATGGAGGAAATTCTGTATTGGAGGCTTAAGGGAAAAGCCAGCAAATTCTGACAACATTAAACATTTATTGAACAAATATTTTTGATTACTTGCCATATGTCAGAATGGATAGAGTAGTAAACAGAACAGTCAGGGATCAGAGTCTTGTGGAGTTTGGTGTCCAGTTGAGGATACCAAAATTGAATATTAAATGTATTCACAAATTGAATAAATGCAAAAGGCAGGAAAGAACAGCATTTAAGAGCCTTACACATGGGCACTGAATCAGTATCAGCTGAAAAATGCAAGGGTGAGTCCATGGTTGGTCTATTGTGGGACTCACTTTCAGTAAGTAAAGTACTTTAGATAGATGATCAGAAATGGTTCCAGGACGATCTCCTATTTAAATTGTTAACAGAAGGAAATAAGTTATTATCACTTTATCAAATCAGAAAATAGGGTGGCTTCTATAAAGACAAGAGTGCGAAGGCCCATAGATGAGAAAATGTTGTAGAATCTGTCATAAAGCCAAGAATGACATTAGAAAGAAAGGAGTGTAATAGGGTGAGGCATTGCCAGTATAAGGAATTAAATTATTTTAAGCCAACTAGCAAGGCATTACAGGGCTTTAAATGTTTTAAAGGTCATCCTAGCTTCTGCAAAGTGAATTGATCATGGGTGAAGTGGAAACAAAAGATAGTGATTATGATGTTCATTTATCAAATTATATTAGTAAGATATGATGGTTTAGACTAAGACATTTAGACTCCACATGGATAAAGATGGAAGGATCCAGGGACAGTCACTGGAATTAGTGTGCCAATGTATTTTTCTTCTCCTAGTTATGCAGGCTAAAAGGATGAAGTCTTTATCACAGCATGGAGGATGTCTTGATAAAAACAAATTAATTGTATACTCATAAATGATCTGTGACTTTGAACCTTTAAGTGTCCCATCTTGCTCAATTCCTGAATCACTGTCCTTTTGCATCCTCCTGACCTAGTCCTATCTGGTCTTCCCACTACACTGAGACAAGACTTCTGTCCTCCGCTTTATTGGTCCTTGGCTGGATATTCATTCTAAAGACACTCAAATCAGTCTCCACTTTCTTTAGCTCTTAGCTCAAATATCCTCCTTCTTATCTTAGTCTGTGTAGTTGTACACTAGAAGACTCTTAGTCTACATAGTTACACAATAGGAGAATATCTGAGAGTAGGTAGTTTGTAAAGAAGTTTGCTATCCTCAATTCTGGAAGTTGGAAGCCCCCCATACAGGAACCTGCATAATGACCTTCTTCTTACGTTGTAACCGGGTGGAAAGGTGTTCTATGGCAAAAGACCAGCAGTCCACAAGCTGGAGTTTTTTCCTTCCTCTTCTTATAAAGCTACTATTGTTGTCGAGGGTGGGGTTCCTACCTTCACGATGTCTTAAATCCTACATGCCTTATAAAGGTCCACTTCTAAATATCTTCAAATATGATGGTTGAGATTAAGTTTCCAACATTTGAATTTGGGGAAGACACTTTTAAACCATAACATTTCCCCTTGTCACCTAAAAAATTAAAATCTCTTTTTCAGTGATTTTTGTCCTCCCTGCTTTTTTTTTTTCTTTTTAGTATTGAGCATTATCTAATAACATATATAATTTATTTCTCAATATTTTGCTTGTCTTCCCAATAAAATATAAATGTAGGCCCTATATATATTTATATTATGCATATAATATAATATGATACCGTATGTTATATAATATATGTGTGGTGTTTTTCATTCTCATATGTATAGTGCCTAAAACAATATTAGCTCATTGTGGTTAAATGAATAAATGACAGTAGTTGGAGAATGAAGGCAGCATCTTGCAGAACACACATTGTTATAGTAACTACAGTTTAGTGACCAATTAGCATATGTCAACATAGTGTCTATTGACTTTTTCCCACAGCTCTTGGTGTGTAGTGAGCCTAGGTGGATAGCCATGGGTCTAGTGAGAAGAATCTTAAATAACTTGACAAGAAGCTTGGGCTCAGTCCTAATGTAGTTAAGACTCATTCTATGTTTAGATAGCTAGCTGGCCATGCTTACCTTTTTATAAGGAAATAGCAGCACTGTGGAAAAATATGAATGTGTGGAAATTGAAACTAAGGAAAAATATTTCAGAAAATTAATGAATTAACCTGGCTATGAAGTGTGTGGTGGCCAAACTTTCAATTTTTAATATGGAAGTAAAACAGAAGATATATTAAAGAAAGAAGTCATGTGTTGTTTCTATTGTTGTTACTGTCAGTTTATATGAGCTACTGTTCTTTAGAAGATTTTCTTTAGTTCTTCACATCCATAATTCCTCATAAAGCATTTGGACCAATTTGTTTCCTGAAATATAAACATCTTCCTTGAATTCCCTACCATTTACTTTAGAAAATAATCCTATGTACTTGTTCTGCAAAAATAGCTAGAACTTTCTTGAAAGTTTTCTTAAGAGGAAGCTCTTTGGGTTTCTGAAAGAAATCTCTGTTCTTGCTATGTTTCTGATACTTACTAGGTATGTGACCTTGAGCATATCCCTTCACTTTAAACACTGTCACCTTTTGATGTGAAGGATGATTGTGAGAAGAGGCCATCAGAGATTTGTCTTCAAATATCTAAAGTCCTACCATAATTTCAACTGTCAACCTATTCAGATATACTTAATGAGTGGCAAGCTTTGCATCCATCAAATGCTATCAGTTTGGTATTATTAGGAGCTAATCTCTAACCTTGTCAAGTTGAAGACACTGAGACTTAGGTATGGTGCACTGTTTACTGGAGGACACTTGGTTGAGCCATAAGATGTGTATTTCAATGTCGAGTCTGTCTCCAGATGTGTCCTCTTACACACTGAGGTACAAGCACATGCTCCCTGGTTAGCAGCACTGTGCTGGCCACACCTCCATATAGGAAGGGACTTTCACAGTATAGAGAGATGGTGAGCTCCTTTGACTGGAAGTAATCTCTCTAACAAGCATTTAAAGCAAGAGAATCGGCACCCATGGCTTCTGAGCCCTCGGTGTTCAGCAAGCAGACCCAGCCCTAAGAAGGTAGCAGATGTAGATGGCTTGGCATGCCCGTGAGCTGTGGACTATATGTGTGTAGCTTGAGAAGTCAGGAATCCAGCTGGGCGAGTTTCATCCAGGCCACCGTCACCTCTGCGGCTTCTTATTTGCTACAGCACCTAGCATGCACAGCAGCTTCCTGACATTTTGCAGCATCCTCCTGTTTGTTTTCCTCCTTTACCTCCGTGTTGCAGGCAGGGATTTTTGTTTCATTTTCCCAGGTTTCTTCCACATGTAGATCTGGGCTCCTCACTCTCAGTAGGCATTTAAGTCGTACCATGTATTTATTATTTATCAAAAGGTATTATAAAAAGATGATTTGTTTATTAGATTCCAATTGGAACAAAGAAGATATCTTCAAAGACATGTAGGAAAAGCTGAAAGGTTCAGTGAACTCGCAACTCATTCAGGATTGAGGCACAAGTATTTCCTACAGAAAAAAGACCACCATCCTACAAGTGTTCTCAGTGCTTCAGGGGGCCCCACCAAAGGCCCCAGAGGAAATCTAAACTGCCTCATACTACCTGAAAAGGATATAATTTCATTGAAGGAAGTTGTGTTACCTTAAGGAGATTAAACTTTTTTTTGTTGTTGTTGTTTCTTCTTTGTTGGAGCAAAGGAGGAGGATATTTTCCACTTGAACAATATGTTGTGAAAGAGCTTGTAAAAACAGCAATGATGAATGTCTCCATAGAAGGGACCCAGCCTTGAAATAAATGCGGTTCAAGTGAGACCCATTAAATGTAAGCAGCACTGAGTCAAGCTGGACATAATTATTGCAGAAGACAGTCCTCAAGTAGGGAACAGGCTTAATGACTTGTCGGAGCCTGAGCACTGAGGAAAACAGCCCAAGGCGCATTTACTCCTCCTTTGATGGAGCCGGCAACAATGTAAAATCGAGGGGGCACCTGGCGTCAAATACTGTATTTACAGAAATGCAATAAAAAAATCAAGATAGCATTTAGTGTATTATTCTTATTACAAAAGAGAGAGAAGGAAAAAAATTGCCTCTATCGACCAACATATTCCAATTATGATGTTTTATTTAAATAATCACAAATGGGCAATTTGTTCAAACTTATTTCTGTATTCCCAGCATGAAATAATCCCCTATCCACTCAGGCTTTTCTATGAATCTAAGATGGGATAAGCAGTACATTAATTACGGGAAGAACTTCGGGCATTGCAATTGCAGTCCAAAGTGTGGGGCGCTCGCTTGAGCGGCCCATGCGGTTCAGTTGTTCTTTGTTGCGGCTCTATTTTTCCCTTCACTTTAGCTTGCGTTTCCTCACAGTATTTTAAATTAATTATCAATACCTTTTATGCCTTTTTATGTTTTTGTTCTATATTTGTATGGACAGCTCCTGCTATTCTTTGTCAAAATTGCTTCCTTTGCCTTACGTGCGTCTGAACTGCGTTTGGATCACCATGAGGGCCTCAGCGCTGGAGCTGCACCCACCTCAGGTGCAGGCTTTGTTCCCTGGAGAACAGTTTTATGACAGCTGAACCAGGAGCTTCTGCGCTACTAGGGAGGAGCTGGAGATGAGCCCTTGCTTTGCTTGGCACTGGGCTCTTGGCTCTGCCCCCGTTTCATCCCCATGAGTACCATGCTGTCCTTCCTCGGGATTCTTAATGTGACCAATCACTTCAGGAATATCCTGTGCAGTATTTTATTTGCTTGGGCTGGGTTAAGTTCATAAACACTAATCACAAAAAAAAACCTAATTAGCTCAACTCTGAAAATGGAAGTGCTGAACATCTGAGTACTTAGGAATAGTCTTTCAGAGTTGTTGATTCGGTGAGTTATCGTGTATATTTTATGTCCTACATACTACAGTAAAATAATAGTATTCTATAGAGAATCACTTAACATAGAAGCCAGGAAAAGAGGGTGCTGGAAATTGGCATTATGGCTGAGTCTCAAATTGAGGAAGCCAGCTGATCCCCCAAGTTGTGTACACGTGTATGTGCCAACCAGGTAAAGGAGTTTGATTAAGAGATAATAGAGGATTTTCGAAAGCGTTGTGTGTTTTGATCTCTCAGGCAGTTGTATTCATCTACTCATAAAATACTGGAATTATTTCAGTAATGGAAGTTTTGCTTTTGAGAGGTTTCACAATAAAGATGAGACCTACTGTTTTGAGGGATCTCTGGTAACCTAGGTCTACATATCTACCTGTATGGATTCATATATCTATATCTGTATCAAATTATCTGTCTGGTCTAGAGCTGGTTAAATAGCTTAACAAGACTAAAGCACTTGCTTAGGCAAATGCAGAGGCCAGGGTTCGATCCCCAGGGTGCCTTGCTGGCCCTGACCCCAAGGTGCACTGAGATGGCAATTGAGACTGGGCATGGTGACATGCCTATAATCCCAGCTTCTTTGGGAAGCTGAACACAGGAAAATCACTAGAGTCCAATCTATGTAGTAAGACCTAGTAGACCCTTACTAAAATACAAATTATCTGTCTTGTCTGTAATAAGGGTTTTGGACAGATTTATTCTAGTTAAGCCATAAATGTTGATGTTAACCTGTTTGATTAAAGAACATTTCTATCAAAGAAAAAAATGCTGATGTGAATTTTAACCTGAAAAGCAATAGTATATATAAAGCTGTTTCCAAAGTGAATCCATATCCATTTACAAAAAAAAAAAAGAAAGATAGTGACCACAGTGTGGACTTTAACATAGGTGAGGAAAAGAATATCAGAGGGGGAATCTTCAGAAAAGTAGGCTGAATGCCTAATACATAATTAAGACAAATCAAAGGAAAAGGGAGAGGGAAGCTTGCCTTGCTCTAGCTTCCCACTTCCATGCTGTGAAGCCCCAAGAAAGTCTTCCTTCACTGTTCAGCCTCAGTTTCCACAACTGTGAAGTAAGAGCTACATTGGTATCATTGATGATAAAACGTCACCAAATGAGGTGGTGTTTGCATGAAGTTCTTAAAGCAAGACCTGCCATATTTGAAGCAGAACTTGTTGGGGTTTTTCTTCTTAGCATTACAGAAATAAATACCCTAGACAACTGGAGTACAGAACCACTTTTCTCTTAGTGCTTTTCAACTCAAAAATAATCACAAAGAAAGTGTATTTCTTGGACTGGCTAATAGAGGTTTCTTTCTTCTGAGGGTAGGCAAGTGGAGACACTGCAGATGTGCAGAGGGCTCCCTGTGGGATGGAGGAGCCTGACTGCTTTTGTTCTCTGGCTCGGCCTCAGTGTGGACGTGCTTGGCTTTCCTGCCCTGTTCTGCCATGGTGAAGTGGACCAACCAGCACGAGAAGAAAAGTGTCTCTAACAGTTAGGTTGCTCAGGACTGCAGCTAAAAGAAAGTTGGCTTTTCAAAATGAAAAATTTTAGAAAATCAATAACGTGTTTCTGCAAGTAGTCCTAAGCTCCTGAGTCCCATGGTTAATTCAGCTTGACTCTATTAGGCAATAGTGCCTAAAACCTCAAGATTTATAATGAAAACATTAAATCAGTAGGTTACCTAGGTCTGCATAGGTTACGTGGCCTGCACATGTTATGAATTAATGTATGTACTTTGTAATGAAATATATAGCCTTAAGAAATACTGAAGTAATCGGATATTAACAGATGCATCTTCCACTCATCCTATGTGCCAGATATTTAGGTGCTTCTATGAATTGCTTTATTTATTTTTCCACCAAACCCTGCTCTTAATCGAACTCCTTTACCTGGTTGGCACATACACTTGTACACAACTTGGGGGGTCAGCTGGCTTCCTCAATTTGGGATATTTTCATATCTCAATTTTGGCAATGGGAAAATTGAGATGGAGAGGTTAAGTAGCTTGTTAAAGTTCACAGCATTAGAAAATAGTAGATTTGGGTTTTAGCCCAGGAAATCTGGCACTGGCTCTATCATTTTAACCAAATTATTCTTATTTTTATTAGTATATGTTTCCAGTGCATAATGATTGCATTTTTCATGGGGATTTGATACACGTATATATCTTGGGGTTTTTTTTCCTCTTTGTTTCTAGCCCTTTCTCCTCCCAATCACCAACTCATCAAGTTTAAAAATTCTACATATAATAAGTAACTTAAAGCATAGGTATGGTTACCATATAGTTTTCATTGAAGGGTAATGGACCTTTCTAAATTACCTTAAAACATACTTGATAATATAAAACAATTCACCCCTTTGAAATAAGGCAATGTGTTTTTAGGCACATAGAACTGTATAAGCCATTAACGGTGCTCTGCATAAACCCTGCCCCTTTCTCTGAGGATTGAAAGTTATGTGACATTTTTTCCTTGACCAGACATGCAATGGACTTGCTATTGCAATAATTTTCATACAATAATACATTTTCCATTCTCTTTTCTCCTTAGTCTTGTTTTCCAATTTCTTCCTTTCATTTACTTCCTTTTGTCATTTCATTCTGACCTGACAATGCTGTGCTAGCATCCCAGGGTACACCGTGCTATTTTAGTCATGATCAATATGTTAAAATATGTTGCCTGATTTTCAGGTCATATTATCTGAACTGGCAACCTCAGCTGTCTTACAAAGACACCAAACTGAAACCATGATATACAGGCATCTTGTATTTGTCACCAAAGCCATATTTTCTTTTGAAATCAGAATTGGTGAAGGCTAAAAATCTAATAAAAATTGAAAATCATCCACTTTGGACACAAATTCCACAAAAATTTCATTCCATGGAGCTCCATTGGGTCCCTGGTTTGAAGGCTTGGTAGGTTCAGATGAACAGAGCTTGAATATTTTAACTTAGTTGACTGGGAACTGTTGCCCCACAGTCTAGCAAGGTACTTGTTTCTCCAGCACCAGCCCACCATGCCACCCTGTTTTCAGAGGGACCATTTCATGCCTCAGACACTATACTAGCACCACAGGTGAGACCCATCTTTTTAAAAGGTGATGAAAGACAAATATCAATGAGACAGTTTCAAAGCTGATTAATAGGACAGTTTCAATAATTAATACATTTTACATTGTTATCTTCCTAGTGGTTATCCACAGTACAAGAAGCAGACAGGATATCCTGTCCAAACACTATTACTACTAATCTTTCTTCTCATAGAATTAGGCGAAAGTAGGTGCATCTCGGGAGGCTGAGGCAGGAGGATTGTTGTGAATTTGAGACCAGCCTGAGCTACAAAGTGAGCTTAAGGCCAGACTGAACTGCATAGTGAGACCCTGTCTCAAAAAGACAAAAAAATAAAATAAAATAAAATAAAAATAAAAATAAAAGATGATGAAAGTGCCAGTGAGACAGGTCAGCAGACTGAGCACCTGCTTAGGCAAATGCTGGAACCACAGTTACATTCCTGGTACTGAAAGCAGCAATAGCCCTGACCCTGGACATGCTGAACCAGCCACTGTGCCCAGATGTGGTGATGCAGGGCCATAATCCCAGTGCTAAGGAGGCTGAAAACAGGAGGATCACTATGAGTCTGAGCAGTGTCATGATACCCTGTACCAAATACATTAAATAAATAAAAATTTAAAAAATGAAATAGCTGAAGCTAAAAAGAATGTCTGCAAAAGGTAACATAACTGCCTCATTCTAATGCCAGTCTTCTAAATTCTATCCCAGCTATTTCCCCCATAGTATTCCAACAAATCAAGCTAGTTAAGCTCTTGTCAGTTACTAGAATAATGCCAATGACTATTAATAATGTAGACGCTGATGTAGTGCAATATTCTCAGCATCCTCATGACCACACGTGTGAATTCTCAACGGAAATCAGATGCCTTGCTACCTGTGCTGTGCTGTGTTTAGCAGTGAACAATGAATCATTTCAACAAATCTATTAGGGCACTATCTTGAACCCTGGCTTACAAATGATGAAACCAAAGCTTAGTAGCTTAAGTCACTGCTGAAGTTGCACAACCAAGGGGTGCCGGAGGTTTCTCCCAATCCTCTATCTTCCTGATGCTGACCGCCAGGTAGTGGAGCCCCCTGATGTACTTTGAAGCCATCTCTCCTTCTCCCATGCTAGAAATTCTGTGAGAAGGTCCTTGCATGCCCTCAGCGATTTGTCTGATGTCCTCATCTGGTCTGATTCTTCTTATTTTTCTCCTTTCTTTATTAGGGTAGGGGGTCCAAGAGAAGAGGAGGCCACAGTAATTTGTAGTTTCTCTGTTTTTGCTGGCCTCATGCTGTAACTGGCTGATCAGGATGAGCTCTTCTGGAGACAGCCACTTGGAGTGATGCCAACCTCAGGTGGCCATCACCTTTGATTAGGAGCATGAAAAGGCATCTCTAGTCCATGGCTTTTTTTTTTCTTCTTTTGTTCCTGCCATAGGAGTGGTAGGGATGGAGACTGAAGAGGCACAGTAGGCTGGCTGAGAAGAAAGTTAAAGAAAGGTTCTCTATTACCAAAGGAGTAATATAGATCACATTTCAGAAGTTTGCAAAGAGAAATGTGCACATAACTGTGGAGAATTCCAAGGCTCCTCTTATTCTTTCTAGTAGTTTGATGCTACACACAGGCTACAAACAAACTTAAATATTAACATGGCAAAACTCCCAGGGCTGTAATAGCACATGTAACACACCCAGCAGTAACAAGAAAAAGGAAAGTCAGTAGATGTACAGTTAGTTTCCTCTCAATTATCAGGGAGAAAGTAATATGACCATATTATCACTTTTATTAAGTATCCAAGATTTTTAGGCAAAAATATCTCACAACTTGACATTGTCACTTAATCATTCAGCAAATATATTTTAACTATAAAACCCAATAAATAAAGGCTGTTTCCAGACAACACAGAATTAAGATACAATGAACAGACATGTTAAGAGGTGAATCATAATTAAAGGAAGTAAGTGCTATGATAAAGGTATCTGTAAAGTGGTTTGGAATCTGATAGAGGCAATAATTTTCACCGCTCATGTTAGGTAACGTTTTGCAAAGGGGGGAGTCTTGGGTTGTATGCATCTTACTTACATGTGAAAAAAGTGAACAAGGGAAGATCTCAGAGAAGCCTGTTGTGTGTGGACTTTGGATGTAAAAGGATGTCACTCATTGAGGGAAAGATCCACCATCCAAAGTGGTGAGTGGTGTGGCAGAAGAGATGGATTATAATCTTCAGAATGCAACTGAGATTATGATGCATTTGTGCTAACACAAAATACTATTCCAGAATTATCTTGGATATGAGTGGCTCTCAGAAAAGTCTTAAAACGTAAGAAAAACATTGTGATTTCTCATTACTAAATTTTTTAGCAAATCTCATGTTTAAAATGTCCAAATTGTAATTTTACTCACTACTAGATCTGTAACATATGCCCACTATAGTTTTCAGTGGATTGTAGCACACCATTACAGGTTTATTATTCTTATTGCTTGCTTCTGTTTTTCGACCTTCCCCCAGAGGATTAGAGGCTTTTCTTAGTTTACCTGCCTGCTTTATTTGTTGTTGGTGGTGTTTCCCATCTAAGACCAAAGTTGCTAAACCAACCTCATTCATGGAAGGTCATGGTGATTTAAAGGAATCTATGTGCTTTTCACACACATCTGTCGAAATGGCTTCGCTTCAGATCCTACTGTCCTCACTCGGATGTTCAGAGTGATAAAGGATTCACTGCCTGGATCATCACAGGTTACAGAGGCAGGTAAAACAAAATACACTGAGAATCACACTTGATCTCATCAAATCCTAGAACTGAAAGTAAATGTAACCTCTGCTGATATTTCATTGGCCAAAACAGATCACGAGACTTTCCCTTCTGGTTTGGTGGTGAGTCCTACCATATACCGCTTGGAGGAAAGGGCTAATTATTCCACAATCAGACTGAGTTGGTGGCTACATATTAGTTCTTTCAGGCTGTTTTCACATAATGCCATAGACTGGGTGGGTTAAATAATAGAGGGCTGTTTTGTCCAAGTATTGAAGGCTGAGCCTGAGAGTGACAGAACGCTCATATTCTGGTAGCTACACAATATAGTTTGGGCTTACAGATGTCTCCTTCTCTGTGTCCTTAAATTGCAGAGAGAAAATTCTGATGTTTCTCTTTTTATAAGAGCAACAGTTGTTTTAGGCTAAGGTTCCCCCCCCCCAATGACCTCATCTAACCCCAATCTCTCCACTTTTCAATCGTCACTTGTTAAAATTTCAATATATGAACGGGGATGGGGCATAGCTCAGTCCATAGCAATTCACCCTTGCCCCCCAAATATGTGTGCTTCTTGTATAAAAAATGCACTCATTAGATATCACCTGTCCCCAAGCCTTAATTTATTCCAACACAATTTTCTGATTCCCCAAATTCTATTTATAACCATGTAAAGAAGATAGGTTGAAATCTGTAGTAAAACTGATCCTGCAGAATTTCTCTCCAGCTATCACCTTGTTATAATAGGCTTCACAATACAATGGTGGACACACATTGGATAAAATTCTGGTTAAGGAGAAATCAGAAAGAAAGAAGATTTGACAGCTGACAAGCAAGCTTAGAACATAGCAACACAAATGCTGTTACAATTTTTATTTCACAGGTTAAGTGCCTTGACCCTCTGTGTTCCTGGATAGCACTATCATCTCTGAGGATAGGCCAGTACCCAAGGCACTGGGTAGTATGTTTCTGACCTGCCAACACCAGAGATGTAGCCTTGTTTTAAAAGTGAAGAGAGGAAAGAGCTGGAGCTCTGTGACCTCCTTCAATACTTTGCAAATAAATCGTAGCTAAATGACCAGTTCCATCATTTGCAAGTGTTTTCTCTCACAACTTGCAAAATCACTTCTTTTGAGTTCTTTTCCACTTTCTATCAGAAACTTCTTTCCAGTTTCCAATATTTCCACAGTAAACTTCACCAAAATGATTCCTAACACCTATATTTCTAGTATGTACCCCTCAACAATCCTGGAGTCTGTCTGTTGCAAAATTCCAGTATGTGGGCGAAGAGGATAATTCAGTAGTCTAAGCACCTACCTGGCAAGCATAAGGACCCAAATTTCAATCCCTGGTACCACATGCCAGGCCAGCTCCAGAGCCCTGGGTATGGTGTGGTGAGGCACATCTGCAATCCCACCTCTAGAGAGGCTGAGACAGGAGGATCACGGCAAGTCTCAACTGCACAGTGAGACCCTGTATCAAATAAGTAAACAAACAAATGAATAGTAAAGGAAGTGTTTAGAAAAAAACCCAGGATCTCTTTTGCATGTCTGCACATTCATTAGGACAATACCCCAATTCTTGGTACTAAAGCTTGCATCAAGTCGTTCATGCTGCTCTATGGAAGTAACATAGACTAGTCACTCATCACATAGAAAGCTATTTTCTCACAGTTCTGGAAGGTAGAAGTGCACAACCCATACGGGCGCAGGTAAGGACTCCTTCCCAACCACCAAACTGTCACCTTTGTGCTTGCTTCTCACATAGCAGAATGGGGCCTGGTGTCCTCTCCCTTCATATGAAAGCGTTATTTCTAGTGCATCATGTCTCTGCTGTCATGATCTTACTTGACTAGAATGATCTTCTAAGAGGCTCTATTTCCATTGCAGTTCATGATACTTTAAGGGTTCAACTTATGAAATAGCTTTGGAGAGAGACACAAATTGGGTCCCTGGAAAATAATATATTTTTATAAAATTTAATTGTATACAAACATTAGAAACAACACTAGTAAAATCGTTAGTTGCATGAACATAGATTTGCACTACAAATAGCACAAGCAGTGTCAATTATATTATTAACAGAACATTAAATTATGTGCTAAGAATATTGTTAGCAAATAGAATCAGTATGTATACCCTAAAATATTCCTTTTTTAATTTTTTGTTTGTTTGTTTGCTCATTTTATCAAGTTTCTACAAAGACAAGGAAGAGTTGAGTAGAAATGGGGTTCCTACACTCATCTCTCCCCTCTTTGTTCTCTACATGTACAGTGGAGGTCCTGCTGGTGACAATGGATGGATTCTCATAGCCAGGCCACATCCAACATCTCCTCAGGTCTCCCTGGTCTCTTTTTTTGCCTGTTGGTTCAAACTAACTTTTTATGAACCCATAATGATGGATTCACTACCCCATGCTCACATTCTTTGTGTGGAATTGCTGAGCGTAGATATAACATTTTAATTTCTCTGTTCATCCACCTTACCTCTCCTCCATTTCCCTCCCTCCGTCTCTGGATTCCCTTCCAACCTGAGAAAAATCTAGATATGGCATGAGGTATTCTGCCTGTCCTTCAAGAGCCATGAGTTGCTCATGAAACTTGCTTAGGTGGAGGATATGGCTTCTCTTCCTGCAGTTGTCTTCCTTTATCTTTTGTGTTTTCAATGAGAAGAGGAGAACTTTATTCTGTCTCATTTTATTTTTAGCTCTGTATCTAGAAATCATGGGTTTGAGTGATTAGCACATTATTTTGCTTTGCTGTATTCCACAAAATAATTTTTGCAGCCATTATTTGTTTATGAGATCTATAAAAGTTATATATATTTTGATTGTTAAGCCTATAATACTTCCTTTTATTTTTACTATTTTTAATTTTTATTAGTATGTGTTTTCAGTACACAATGATAATATTCATCATGTGGAGTTAGCACATCTGCATAACATTTCTTAATTCATTTTACTTATTTCTTATGTTGTCTTCTTCCAAAATGGCAGGCTATATAATGAGAAAGCTAGTCAATGGACAAATGTGCTTATTTTATTTTATATTTAAACCGAATTGCCTATTTTGGTAAAGAATAAATTTACCTGCTTCGTTCTTATTTTTATATTATTCTGCTATCTGTTCTTTACTTATTCTGTGCAGAGTTTGCTTAGGTACTTTCTATCAGCTTATTCAATGATTCCTAGGAAGACAGTGCGCAGTTTTATGAGGTACTTGGCATTTGAGTAGTCTGGAAGAAAACTTTCATTGCAGATTTCATGAAGAAGTAGTAATATATCAATATCTGTCTTATTTGTAAAATTGTAGATCTGTTTTTGTTTTCTTGGTGAATTCATTATTTATTTTTACATGAAAATAAAACATGTTTTCACAACCAAATAATAAGGGAATAACAATAGTTATTGCATTGTGTGTTATTTTCAAAATAGTTACTCAGTATAAGACATAATGCAGAGTCCCACAAAAGGAAGCAGATAATAACATAAACTTTCTTTTAATGAACTGAGATAAACTTTTATAACTAATCTATCTATATCTGTATCTATCCATATGTTATACAAATTGTTCTATATATAATTATGGACAGAGACCTTACCCAACCTAAACATATCTCCCATGCCTGAGACATTAGAGATAAATTTAGTTCTGGTTCAAAAAAATATGCAAGATTCATATTTCTTTTTTTCTCTACTTTATTTCCCTACAAAAGGATAATTTTCTCCTTTCTACAATGTTTTCCTCCTCTTTCTGTGTGGAGATTTTTGAAATGAACTTTTCATTTTAGAACTAGCTTAAAGATTACCAAGTTTTAGTTGTATAAAATTATCTCGAAGAGTACCTTCAGCTTATACCGTGTTAATGGTATTATTATCCTTTTTCTTTATATAGTGCTTTGTCACAGTTGATGAACCAGTGTTCACACCAGGTTGTTAAGTATTGCTCATACTCTATTCTAGTTTTCTTAGTTTTGCTCTAGTATCCTTTTCCCGGTCCAACATCCCATGCAGGGTATCACTATATTAGGTGTTTCAACATTCTTAGGGCTTCCTTGGCAAGAATCATTTAGACTTTCTTTACTTCAATGACTTGGGAAGTTTGAGAATATTGTTCAAGTATTTCATGGAGTGGTCCACAGCTGAACTGTCACTAGTATGTAGGTATGTGTGTACATACGTATGTATATATGTATGTATGTACGTATTAAGTGATACCAGGGATTTAACTCAGGACCTTGTGCTTCTCAGGCAGATGCTTATGCCACTGAGCTAAAAAAAAGTCTCTAGACTTTTTCTCCTCATTAGACCTACAGTGTTTCTGGGAAGGAGGCTGCACAGATAAGGTGCCATTCTCATTATGTTGCCACCTCAGTGCTCGACATTAATTGGTTCAGGGAGGTGGGGTAAGGAATGAAAACAAAGAACACCGAAGAAATTGCTTTGGCTGGAAACTATGGTGAGTCATCAGGCCAGCTCTAGCTTGTGTGTCGAGTACCAAACAATGAACACTGGGACAGAAATTTTGCCTTAAAATGTGTTGAATACTAAATTCAACAGTTTTAGGGCAGGCCAAATAGTTCAACATATTAAAGCACCTGCAAGCAGGCACAGGGGCTGGAGGTTCCATCCCCACACCTGCTGTGCTTGCTCCGGTCCTGGGGCACACTGGGAAGGTGATTGCGACTGCACGTGGTGGCATGCTGTAATTCCAGCTCCTGGGAGGCTGTAAACAAGAGAATCACTATGAGTCCAATCTAATAGTGAGACCCTGACCACCCTATAGACCCTTCCCTAAAATACAAAAAATAAAATAGATTCAACAGTGGAGTAGTAACATATGACTTTATATATCATGAATACATTCCATCAATTTGAGGCTTATAGTTGATAATAACAGTAGTCACATGAGTAAGCGAGCATCTTTCAGGTTTCTTTAGGGTGAGAGTACTTGTATAAGCTTCTCTCTGTAGTGCATTTAAGAAAAGGTCGGTGCGTGCAAATTACACTTTTGGAGTGTGCTCTTACGTTCCACCTCACTGAAGCAGTCAGTGGACGGGAAGGTTTGGAGAGAGGAGCTCTGTCAATCTGAATGAGAGGCCTGTTCTTAACTTGTTTATTCCTTTATTCATTTCTTACATCAGCATGAACTCATGCATGGATGGATTCTGCCTTTTGGCTCCTGACCAATGCTACCTGATTTGTGCCCTTGCTTGTGCTTTCTGGCCTTACCCCTGGGGGCTCCTTACCTTGGCTCCTGTGCTTTTGACATCCACCCTTCACTGTGAGCTCAGTGGCCCTCATTGCTATCTTGTCTTTAGTGTTATTCTGCTGAGCTTTTTTGGAGCACTTTCTTACCTTTGAGCTCTGTAAAGATGCTCCAGGACCTTCTATATTTTCTGACTTCTAGAACAGGTCATTTGTTTGTTTGCTTTTTTCAGAGAATTATGCAAAAATTAGTGTTTCTTTTGCACAAACCTTCAAGTGTTGCCTCCTACTTTCAGCCTGATTTAGTTTTACTATTTGTTGACTATTGAGAAATTGATATTTATCCCATACAACATCAGAAAGAACCATTTTGTGTCCTTCTTCTTGATGCCCTAGATCAACTTTAAATTCTGACACCAGATGATTTGCTTTATCTGATAGCATCTCTATAATTACAGTATTTTTAAGAAGTTGTACTTTTACTTTTGACCAAGAGAACATAACCTTCCTCTGCAGTATTCCTAGGCAATAGGAAAATATTAGAAGTGAAACTGCTAGCTAACTGTGATTTAAAGCTAAGCTCATTTGTGATTAGGTTATTTCATGATTATAATCTGCTTTTATTTTTTAAAAACCCTAAGTTGTGATGATGTCCTTCTGGCATATGCAGGTGAACAACAGCATATAGCGGTTGAGGAGAGTGGCACTAGATGACCCAATTTCACTGGCACAAACAATATTCATGATACAGCAACATTATCCAGGCTGCAGGTGTAACGCAGTGGTAGGGTGCTTACCTAGTGTGGGTGAGGCCCTCGGTTCAAACCAAATTAACTAAAAATAGATAAGTAGATGGAGGAATAAAGCTGTTATCATAAAAATATATTAAACATAACTGGGAAAAAATCTTTAAAATTATCACCTCAAACTGGGCCATCCTCATTGTGAATAAAATTGCTTACTTTTTTTTTCTGATTTACTTACCTAAATGTCAAACTAGCATGAAATTTCCAAGTATCTTGAGATGGAACCAAAATATATTTATATTTCTGGAAAAGAAAATGTTTAGATGCTAATAGAACTCTTCTGAACACCTTTTGTAACTAACTATAGAGATCAAAGTTAATTTGGATTAATCTCACTAATGATGTCTCAGTAAATTTATTATTGAAATGCGTAAGTTTTTATTTTCCTAAAATAATGGATATATATTTCTGAGTAGAATATACATATATATATATATATATATATATATATATATATATATATATATATATGGATGATGTTAAAAGCTTGTATACATATATTTGCTTTTTTGACCTGAGATTCACTGGCTAGAACAAAAGCTGTAAGCAGAAACATATCTCTGCTCAGAATAAAGTTAACTTCTCTAAGGGAGAAAATAGATATTCAGCTAACTAGGCCATTTTTGATGATCCACCAAGAGTATATCCCTTTGAATCATATCAAAAATGGCAATGTAAGCCCTAAAGAAAGCCACTGAAATGACTGTGTGACAATCACCCTTTCTAATCATCGGCAAGGATAAGACCACAGCTTGGGTCTTATAGTTCAGTGTCACATTTCTTTTACCTCCATCTGACTGTTCGTATTGGTGACAAGAAAAGACATCGCAGAGCACAGGGCACACCCCAGAGTTAGACAACAGATGTTAAGCTGTCTTTCTGCTCTTTGATTTCCGGAAGCCACGTTCTGGAACACCTGGATCCAGCGGAGAGCAGGGCTGCAACACCTGTTGCCATCTGCAGTTGATGGTGAGAGACTGGAGAAAGTTGCTCATTTTAAGCTTTTAAAACAATCCAGTTCCAAGTGTTCTCTGTCCTCATGGTATCCCAGCCTGAGACGGAGTGTGGAGAGATGGAAGGAGTGGCTGGATAGTTTCCTTTGAAGGCAAACAGAAAAATTGCAGTTTCTGCAACATCTTCTGCTACAGTGCTGTCACCATTTTAAAAGGGACATAAAGGAGTCCTTTATCACCCACCCCAGTTTGCCTAACCTGTATTTTTGTTTTCTCTTGGGACTGTGTCTGTTGGAAAGCAAGCATCAGTAGGAATTTTAGGCAGAGAGCTCATGGCAGCCAGAACTGCCTTCGCACTCACCTCTGTCATTCAACATTTATGCACCAAGTATGTTGCATTTGGAACTCATACTCATAAGTGTATAGAGATGACAGGGAGAAAAATGGTATTAAACCTAATAGATTTATTTAAATATATTTAATTGTTGTTTTAATTTTCCAAAAATTTGACATTGATTCTTTACTGGGGAAATGGACGCCTCAAGCAATACTAACACATACATTGCTTTTAGTAGAAATATTTTTTTTCCACAGGCATTAAAATCTTTTATTAAAATGATGCTAAATAACTGGCATAAGCCCCAGTGTTGGAACGGACCTAATATTCTTGCTTTCTTTAAAAACTATATTTGGACAAATCAAATAGGATGAATCATAGAATCTCAACCTAGGCAGGGGATGTTACTTGGTAACCTGTTGACCTGCATGAAATTTTTTGGGGGAAGGAGCATTTTTCTTTTTATCTCTGAATATAATCTGATTAGCTCTGATCATTTAAATCAACCAAATAACACAGAACAGAAAAACAAGCAATCAGTAAGAGGAAAGCATAATGTGAGTCTTATCAAATATCTGGTGTCTGAGTAAATTCTCACAAAGTAATGTAACAGGAGATGCAGCTCCCAGAAACACTTTATGAAATTCTGCCACGCATAAGATGTAAAGACCTTGAACAGTTGTCAAGTGCCTTTTAGCCAATTTGCCAAACAATGAGTTACCTGGAAGAAGTCATTGGAGAACACACTGTTCTCATCTTTTAAAATAGAATTTCGGACTAAAAAAAAATTCTACCATATTTTGAAAAATTTTGAACCAAATGCTTTAAAAAGTGATGACTGGGTGCTGGAGTTGTAACAGAGAGATCAAATGGGAAGTCTGATGGGGTGCAAAGAGAAGTCAGAATAACTTTTTTCTTTTACCCTTTGTCTCTCTCCCTTTATTCTTTACTTTCCTCTGTCAGTTCACTTGCATTTATTGATGAGAAAAATCTCAATCTGTACACCCAGGATAGCTCTGGATGTTGAAAATACAGAAGTAAATTAGACAAAGTACTTCTGTTTATGGAATTTGCATCCCGGTAACCAGCTTTCACATGGGAGATGTCCTGGGACTGGCGGGGTTGTTGCAATATGGGAGACAACCATCCAGCATTTTCTAACAGCCTCTATTCTCTCTGAGAAGAGATGGAAAGGATCTCTTCCAAACCTCCGGCAGCAAGACAGGGTTCCTGTCACCCTCTCACACGGGATCACAGGGCTTGTTGTTCACAAACATCTCCATTATCCCATTCCTGCCTAGAGTTTGGGAAAGAATTGTTCAAATCATACGGGAGATGATTCATTGAAAGCTCCAGCTAACATTAAAAGAGAAAACAGGAGATTTACCATCTGAGGCCAGACTTAATAATACATAACGAATTGCAGCTCTGTTTGGGAATCCCCTCAGGTGCTATTCCTAAGGATTCCAAGTATTTAATTGAAATTTCTTTGGGGACAGTAGTAATCATTCACTTAAGCATTATATTTATATTTTTGTATGAGGGAAGGAAGTCAAAGGGCTAATAGACTGAGGGACCAGAATGGCTGCTTTGCAGCTGCAGGCCGTGACGCGCTGGCAGTTCCCCCAGGAGTGCTTATCCTGGCGACAGCTTGCTGAGGTTGGCCACCAGGGACTGTGGGAGGAGAACTGCGATGTGACTGACAGCTGTTTTCTCCGAGATGAGACAGAATACATGATCCCAGTGCAGCCTGTTTAATCAAACTATTTTCAGTCTAGAGGATTAAAACAAAACAAAACAGAAACCACGATGGAAAATTATTCCTGTATAGATTTATTCTTAGAAAGGCTATTCTTTTTACTCTGGTGGTTAACATGGAGTGTCTTAATCCCTGGGGACAATGTCTTCATGTTTCTCCAAGGGCAAGTTAATGAGTAACTATTATTTTAGGACTATTTTAGCCACAGAACCTAGTAATGGAATAAAAATGAAAGTCAAGGCATTGTGTTAATATTATCTTCTTGGCACCTTCAAATCTCTCACTTTCTTTTCCTGCACGCTGTGGAAGAAGCGGATGAATTTCACCTTGCATCTTCTCTGTGTTGTAACCGTCAGGGGTTGGTTCTATTGTGTCCTGGATGCTGTTGCCTGTAGTTCTCCCCTACATGCACTGAAGTGCTTGCACACAGACTGTTTACAGTTTTAATAGTTTGAGGTATAATTTAAAAATCATAAAGCCACTCCATTAAAGTGTGCTACTGCACAGAGCAGGAGTGAATTTCTGAGCTCCGTGCTGGTCCCTACCACCTGGTACGAATACTCTTCCTTCATCCCTGGGAGATGCTCATGCTTAATCTTCTACTTCCAGCCACAAGTGACCACTGCTTGGAATCCAGCTTCACGCAGGAAGGGCTCGTGCTCAGCACCCCGTAGTTCTAGTTTGCTTCTCCAAGATGTTACTTACGTTCCACACTTGTCAGGGCAGCTGACATGCTCATCCTTGTTTTATAAATGAGGACATTGAGATTCAGAGAGGCCAGGAAATTTACTCAAAGTCCCAGAGCTAAGAAGCCTCAGGACTTGAACTTTGTTTAGTCTGATTCCAAAGCCCCCTCGCACTGTGCTGCACAATCCCTCCTAGCTCAAAGCTGAGACAGTTGTGGATCTTAATAGAAGTTCAAGATTATTCAAAGATCATTCTTGTTGTTCTTGTGTCTTTGTGTTTGGTAAACACACACCTTGCACTTCTCTTCTGTCTATTCTCTCATTGCTATTATAATGCATATGTATATATACTGATGTGTACCATATTCACAAAATATATTATATATATTTACATTTCTATACTTATAAATACATATGTAATATATATATGTATATATGTATATATATATACACATAATATATATATGTATATATATAAATATATATATACGTACACACACACTTTGCATCTTATTTTGAAGGTTATGTTAGGATTTGATCACTGATATTCAGACACTAACATGATATATGAATATATATATATATACATATATGTATATATATATATATATGCTTTCATTTTAAAAATGATTCTACTATCTCTTTTCTCATTTGTATAAAAACGTCCTATTTATTTTTCATAAGGCAGCATGGCTTACATTGAAAGATACTATAATATTAGATTTTGACCAACTAATCTTTATGTCAAAATAATGACCTATGATACTTTCATTATTTTTTTAAAATTGCAATACAAATAATTTGAGACCCAAGAGCTGAAATATCATGAGAATGCTAAGTTATGGCAAATCCTATCAGTAAACATCTTATAAAAACTCACCAGCCTACTGCTGACCCTGTAAATAATGGCAGACCAGGGCCCTCAGAACCATTGTTTTTAAAATCATCCTAATTAGCATTTTACAAAAGTTTTGTGGCCCAAGAAGCTGTGACTACAAGGCTCTGGGACAGAGAAGCTCCATCAATCCTTTGTGCTCCCTGTAGGCCTTAACGGTACCCCCAGAGACCATGGAAAAAGGGATTAAAAACCACTGCAGTGGATTCTTTGAGGATCCCCTTCCTCAACATCTCACTTATGGACTTAATTTTTCTTTCTCCTTTTTCATTTCTTTATTTTTTTTCCTTTTTCATTTCTTAACAAACACATATGTAAATAATCATTGCAAAGAAACTAAGAACTGCAGAAAGGAAGCTCAGTGACCTGTTTTATTTCAAATGCATTTTTTTTTACAGAGATGGTCTCACTAAGTCACTAAGTGGTCCAGATTGTGCTTGAATTTATTATTCTTCTCCTGCCTCAGCTTCCCAGAATGCTGAGACTTCAGGTGCTTTTGAAATTGCTTTTTCTTTGCCATCATTAAAAGAGGAGTAAATATCACATAAAATCTAGAGCTCCAGCTTTCCAGCACACTTAGAAAATAAGTCCAGTTCCTTTAACAACAGAAATCAGTGCCACTGTGTCACAGCCACCTCCTTGGACCTGTAGTCTCTTCCACGGAAAACCTCTGCCCCTCAGTGTTTTGTGCCTTGGCTTACTATGCTCTTTCATGTTATCTGCTTAAGTTACTGGAATTTGCAAAATGTGATTTAATGAACAATTAGCTGACTGTTGAAATTTTTATCTTTTTCAGGCAAGCAGATAATTTTTTAAACATATCTTAAACCTGTTTTTCATTGAAAGTTCTGTTGTGTGATGCTTTCCCTTTTGGAAGAATTTATGCATATGATGAGTTTCCCATAATAATTATCCTTCCATTGCCTATGTTGCTCTCTCCAGCCCTTTAGCTACCAGGATTTTAGTCTCTTGCTCAGAATTAATTTCTGCCGCAGTGTTTCTCTTACCAGACAAAGGATCTACATAGCAACAATACATGCAAGATGAGAGATGATGGTACTATTTATTTTTTTATTCGGGGCAATCTTCTTCTTAGAATTGTAGCTAATAAAGTCTTTGTGAGGATGTGTAGTCAAACTTTGACATATGTCATGGTTGTCAAAGTCAGCATTAACGCAAAATAATAAGTTATTTAATATAAGTTTCAACTTTATTATTTTTTCAAGTAAGCTGTCTATCACCAAGTTCTGAAGTGGATTTCTTTAAAGTCTCCCTGTCTCCAGAGAAAAAGGGGAAAAGGCAGTGTGTCCCTGGACAGGATCTATGGCTCATTATGTCAATCAAACCCCACTTCAGAAGGGAATAAAGAGATTTGTATCTCAAAGCTGCACATAACGACTCCTCGGCTTTTCATTTCATATTTATGAGCGGTTTACTTTGAAGTGTTTATCAGCCACTGCGCAGAAGCGCGAGGGAGGCTTGCCTGAAACCATGCTCAGGCGCCTAATCTGTGAAATGCTTGCTGGGCAGGCCAGCTCATCAGCGCGTGCCATGCAGAAATAAATACATAAATAAACTTTTTGTTACAGAAGGTCTCAGAGCCATGTCTTTATATGAACTATAAAAAGGGGATAAATAGTGCTGAACATTTTGAAATCAGTGTAACATGGGGAACTTGGCTCGATGGTATGCGGAGGAACGGGGTAGATAATTCCCTGGTTGAAGCATAACCTGATATCATGTGGGTAAATTAAAACACATATGCCTATATTTCATATATATTTCAAGGCTTTTAGTTCTTTAGTGACCGCATGATCGCAGTGAATTATATAAAGTATTTTTTTTAATATCTCTGAAGGTGTAATAGTTGTATGGTTAGCATACGGCGATGTTCGGAGGCTGGCAACACTAACGCAAGCCTCCTTCTCTGTATTGAGTCAATTATCTGTATTAAAATACAGAGAGACAAAAGGCATTGGGAAAGTGAAGAAGAAAAAGGCAGAGAGTAAAACAAATTATTCATTTTTTGATTGATAGAACTGGGACATTTTCTGTTTTTACTATATTTGATTTCTTTAATTTAACTAATTAATTCATCAGTTATTTCTTGGAGACCTATTGTTCTATATCCTGAATTTACATTAAGATCAGCCAGAATTTCCAAAGAGGGAGCTGAAGTTGGACAGAGAGAAGTTCGTAGATTAGAAAGTCTCCATCCATGCTGCTTTGCGCCAGTTGCTTACCAAGACCAAGCAATGCTTAGTGTCCTGCTTCTCTGTGTTCCTCACTTCCTGTGTTGCTGTCCTCATTCAGATAAATAAGCCTGGGCTTGGAGATATAGCTCAGTGGTAGAGTGCTTGCTTAGCATGCAGGAGGCTCTGGAGTTCTGTCCCCAGCTCTGAGACAGATAGGAAGGGAGGGAAGGAATAAAGGACGGAGGGAGAGAGGGAGGGAGGGAGGGAGGGAAGGAGGGAGGGAGGGAGGGAAGGAAGGAAGGAAGGAAGGAAGGAAGGAAGGAAGGAAGGAAGGAAGGAAGGAAGGAAGGAAGGAAGGAAGAAAAAAAGGAAGAAAAAAGATTAATTCATTCTGATACTTTACACATTAATTTTGTTGATTTGAACAGATGGACGAAGACCGTTAATGAGTTCAAGCCATTTTGTAGAAGAACTTCACTGCTGTTTTGCTCTAGAGAGCCAATCCTTTCATTCCTCCCCACCCCAGCCCGACTTCCACTATCTGAACTGGTTTAAATGGCTCCATACCTTGTCTGTCCATAATCATCAAAACTTAATGCTGAAAGTTTTTAGGTGTAAACAGAAAGCATAGCTTTTGAGAGAGTGTATATGCTCTGAAGTTCAAAAAAAAAAAAAAAAAGATAAATGTTAGAGCCACAGTTTGTCTACCTTGTCTTTGTATGGCCTTAGGAATCTTATTTCTTTCTTTTGAACTTCATATTTTTCTCTTAGCTTTGTTAGGATTATATGAGTTTTTTGCACTTAAAGTATTTCTAAATCAGTATTTATTTGCACTTAGCATATGATCATCAAATATTGAACCTTCTCTGATGGCTGGATGAATTAACAAAGAGTACCAACTTTCTCAATCTATTCTTTTATTTTCAAGAGTCCTTGAAGGCTCGGGCTTAAGCAGATTCTCTGAGTTTGCATTGCATCATCTAGAATCAGGCTTCTAAAAGACAAAAAAATATAATTATCTATCCTTGTTCTTCCCTCTCACTTATGCCTATGGAAGTTGAATGGGAAATAAACTTATCAGGAGCAGGCTATAGTATCTCAGTTCTGTATTTATACTTTTATCTTCCTTATTAGACTGTGATCTCTCCCAAAGAAGGAACATCACTGGTCTGACTCTGTATCCCCAGTCGATTCTTAGCACACCTTTTTGTCAATTTGTAGGGCTGAATTGAACTAATCAGTTTGAAACATGAGCAGTAGGCGCCCTTGGGGCTGTGTGTGTAGCATAATGGCAGCTATTCTCGGGCGGACTTAAGCACAAAGATGCCTAACACCTGCCAGATATGCAGGCAAGTCAACCTAAGCCTTTGTGGGGTGCGTTCCTGATAATGCTGATGGATAGGTTTTCTGAAAGGACTATTTTGATTTCCTTATCCGAATAGAGATTGAGCACACTGCACACAAGAGAAAGTGATTTGAAGCCAATTCTAAGGGAGAGGAAATTGAAGTAAGAAATAAGTGTTTGAAATAATAATCTGCTGTTGATCCCTAACCAACCTGAAATGAGAGCACAGGAATTAATGAGTCTCCTAACCCTGTGTGACATGGGACTAGCAGACGCAGACCAGTGGTCTGTTCATGCCTTCTCAGGTAGCAAACAAAAATCACTGTCCCCTTTGAAAGCAAAACTATCATGCTACAGGAAATGTATCTTCTTAGATGGACACTCAGAGAGTGTCAGGGAGTACAAATGTTTTGCATAAAGCACCCAAGAGACTCAGCAAGATGAAACATCTCAGTGGAAGACAATTGTCACATTGACTTTCACTGCCTGTCATCTAGAGATAGAGCAGTTTTGTTAGGAGAAGGTGGCACTTTAGGAAAGAAATGGTCTATAAGAAGAGACCTATTTTTTTAAAAGTGCAGAGATGCAAAAGAGATGCCGCAAAAGCTCTGCTCTCTGTGATGTATGTGCCTAGTGACTCTCCAATCACGTAGGAAACTCCCATTATTTTGTGCTTCTCAGGGTAGAACTTTCCTGGAAGCTATTGAGCCCTAACCCTGCATCTTTGGAAAAAAACAAGTTTGATAAATATCTTCTCTGAATATGGAATAATAGGAGCTGGTAGAGTCATTGGATTCTGGGAGATAATTTGGGAGAACGTGGAAGAGCCAAGGAAGTTGCCTGTAATGACTGAACAGTTGTTCCACTAATTAGAAGAGGCAGGATGATATTATCACGGGACCTGCCTTGCCAGAGCCCTTGACAACAGAGCCCAGGCACCGTTCCTGAGCCTCAGAAAAGCCAAGTAGCCACAGGATTTGATTTTTGTCAACAGAGAAATGTGTTATTTTTGCATTCCAGGATGATAACAATATTAGAACACAATCCAGATTTCCTTTCAAAAACATGTTTTTTAGGAAATAGATGTTTTGATTTCTAGTGATTTTGGACTCTGTATACATAAGGATTCCATGGGGGATGGAAGACTCTGCTGTCACCCATGTAGGCCCTGGGCATTTTGCCCTTTGTCAACCCCATCTTCCACATATTGGGGCTGTGAAAGTAGCTCAGATGTAGAACACTTGCCCAGCATGAGTGTGAGCCTTGGGTTTCCTCTCCAGCATGGGACAAAAAATACAACTGTATTATTATTTAAAAAAATATTCTTTTCTATGTAACATTCCCAACCATTTTTTTTCATGATGCTAAAAGACTTTAAAGCTTTTAATGTGCATTGTGCTTATTGTGCCTAGTAGATTACTTGGCTTTATAAAGAAAACCTGATTGAAATTGACATGGGATTGTCATAGCTGTTATAATGGTTGCTGTCCCTCTGGATCTAAAACTGTCAATTCCAGTGTTCTGAGATGCTGGCCTTTTGTCTCTAAGATTATACTTTTACCTGATGAGAAGCAGAAACTTGTTGCATAATGTTAACTAATTACTATAGTTGGACCTTACAGTTAAGGACTAATATGGTTCATTTACTGACAAGTCCCTGAATACTTTAATTTTCTTCCTAACATGGGAACCATTCTATATAAGGACAATGTTTCTATACTGTGTTTAGTATCTCATTTTTAAAGAAAAACTCAGTGCACTCCCCATAATTTAATTTTTCCATGTGAGTTAAGATAGTCCTAGTAAGTGATCCATATGTGCTTAAATAATTTGTTCCCAGAACTTTTTGGAATTTATTAAATTTCCCATAGTCCCTAATGGCGCTCTGCAAGTATACTGAAGTCTGTGGGCTATGCATCTCTAACTCTTGTAGATGTCAGCCTCATTTGCTCTGCTATCTCCTAAACCTCTATATCAGTGGTAGCAAACCTTTCAGTGATAAAAAACATCCGGCTGCAGAACAGGGCCCCAGGTTTCTACTGCTGCCCTCGGATCCCCTTCCTAGGCTCACATCTAAGCAGATTGCCACATTACAGCTACCATCTGCACATCTTGGTCTCTGCATCCTCCGGCTGCATCTTCTTGCCTGCCACTGCAGATGGGCAGCTTCCACTGCTATCTGGAACCCGTCCTTGAGCGCAGTGCCACTGGCCTCCTCTAAGTTATTCCTGGAGTTCAGTTACCTCTGTCTCAAATCATCCATTCTTCCACTGGAACCAGCACACAAATATCCCACTATTGTCCTTCACTTCTCCATTTCTTCCCCCTGTCCCCATGTGCAGACACTTTCACATTTGTCAATCTTGTTGCCTCTGATTTCTCTCCCTCATTTTCTAAATGTCTCAGCCTAGCCAAGCAATGACCTCTATCCCCCCACATAATTGTCCTTTGCAGTGTCCCCAGCAATGACCATGCTGCAGTGTAATAATTGCTAGCATTTGGTACTCACATTGATGACCTATTAGCAACATTTAAAACAGGAGTTTTCTCTTCCTTGATTTTTTTCTTACACTCTTTTCTGCCCTACCCTTATGATTTCTTTTTCTTCTTCTACACTGCTCACTCTTTTATTATGTTCTCCTCTTTGCTCCAACATTTTAAATTAAATTACCGAGCACTCAGGGGCTACATCTAAGCCTCTCAGTGTGCAGGGCTCAGGCTTTGGTTCTTTTCTCTCTGCCATTATTCCAGACTTGGAGATCTCGCCCAGTCACCAATCAGAATCTATCTACTACTGACTCTAAAACCTTTCTCTCATATTATACCTCTTTCCAATATATCTAGGTAACGCATCAGCATCTCCACGTGTGTATCAAATGCTTAATTCAAACTCCACATGCCTGGGAATTCTGGTCTGTGCACACAGGTGGACACACACTGCACCCCCACACACCTCAGCTCAACTTGTCACTGTCCCCGTCTCGTTGATGGCAGCCCTTCCTCTTACTCCTCTCTTCACAGCAAATCCTATCTGCATTTATTTCATCAGCAAATCCCATTTCTGGCCACAATTCCAACACTTCCACCCAGATGGTAGTAATCACTGTTTATTAACTTATCCTATGTGGTTGCCTCAGGTCTACTCTTGCCTCTCCTTTCTTTAATGTTCCAAGACAACGATCAATGCAGTCCTTTGCTATGTAGACTATGTGATATAATTGCAATATCCTAAAATACTGTAAAAGTAAGATTTCAAGTCTCTCCACAGGACCCTGGTTTCTCATTTATTCTAAGGTTATGTCTTGGCTGCAACCTTCTTGCCTTGAAAATACCCCTTCGTATTTATAGAATATGCCAGGCATGCTCTTTCATGGCCCTTCTGCACAGGTAGATACTGGAGAGGCTGGCTTCTTCAGCTTATGAAGACATGGCTTAAAAGTCACTTTCTCAGTGAGTTCTCCACATCAAATTATTGAAAATAACTGCTCTACTTATTTTCCTATCACAGGATGTATCATCTTTTTAAGATCATACATATCAAATTTCCATCATATAGACCATTCATTGACTATAATAGCTAAATATAAGCTCCATAAGGACAGAGCTAATGTTCAGTTTTATTTGCTGATATATCTTAAGCTTTTAGAATGGGCATATCACTTAGCACCAGTAAATATTATTCCAATGCAAGAAAGCATTCCAGAATGAGTAGGGCTCTTCGTGTTTGCTCAGCCAGGCCCAGAATCACATTCTTGTAGGGTATACAGTTTGTTTATTATCCTTCTGGCTTCAGGTAGTCAGCTGTCTTTCTACCCACGGTATCCACACATCATGAATGAATGTCCATCACAGGAATGAGGACTGACATATTTTCATAGGTGTCAATGTTTCTCATACAACTTTTGCTTTGCATTATTCTCTCAAATGTCTTATCAAGACTCTGCTGTGTTTTAGCCATACTGTCAAGAACCCTATTGGAATAGATAACTTTTAATTTTCCAACCTTATCCACATAGATATTGTTAAGATTATGTTGTAGATGAGAAGTCTGAATACTGGGAATAGGGAATTGATTACATTGAATATGGTCAAACCATAAGTGGTGGGGTAAGAATTCAAGTTTTGAATCACAGCTTCCGAAGTGCATGTACCCACGTGACCATGTAGCCGCTCTCCTGGGCAAGCCTGGGTGAGAGCACGAGCTCCCTGGCAGTGTATCAGTCACAACGATTTTGTTACACTGACCTTTGTTTCAAAACACCATTGGCTGGAAATTGATATATTCCTTCAGGTTTAATTCAACATGTGCATGTGGAAATGCTGAGGGATGTGACCTAGTAGAAAAAATATATCGCAAATATCTTAAAATACAATGAGCGATTGAAACATGATATTTTTAAAATTTTGACTTGATGTGATCAAAAACTAGAAGTGAACATACAGAGAAGGAAGCAATATGAATCACTACAAATTAAAAATTGTTACTATTCTGTCCAATTTACTTCACATCTTCTTTCTCAATTTAATTCTTCTCTCTCCATCTCCAGAAGTAATTATCTTCAAGAATTAAGTATATATGTTCCAGTTCAAAATCATCCAGTTACATACAAGTTTCTAAAATAACATAGAACATTATATTTTCTTCTTGTTCTTATAACTCTAACTCTAACATAATCTGAGATCTACTCTTTATAACTCTAACTCTAACATATCTGAGATCTACTCTTTATAACTCTAACTCTAACATAATCTGAGAGCTACTCTTTATAACTCTAACTCTAACATAATCTGAGATCTACTCCTTCTAATAAAGGCCACATATGTTGTCTGCAATACTTCTTTACTCATAAAGTACTATTTTGTGGCAAATTATGAGCCACAGTAGAAGTTTATAGGGTTTTTTGGCTACTTTTCCCAGTGACATTTCTTTCAGAAGAATATTGAGATAAGCAGTAAAGAAATGAAAGCACTTGACACATCTAACAGTGGTGACAGTTTCGAGTAGGTAGTGTGAAGACCTTGTTTGCAGAACTCCATCAGTCGATGCCTCTGCCTGTGCTGGAATACTCCTGAAGCTGTTGTTTGCATTACATGCAAATTCCCCTATCATCTGTGGGTGTGATAGTCATAGGAACCTTGGATTTTAGCTCTAAGCACACAAGGAATGATATATCTTAGTGGAGAATTGGTCTCTGGTGTTGTGGAAACAGATTGGTTATGTATTATGGATATAGCAGCGCTGGAGGTGAGGTATTTCAGCTTTGATGACAGCCTTCTTTTACCCTGTTTAGCCAGCTTCTGTCTTCTATTTCTGAATTTCTTTTTTGACTTTGGCTTAGTGTGACTCACCAGCTCTCTGGAAGCCAGCAGCTGCCAGATGCTAAATGTAATTAAGGCTTTACATGTATTTCAAACTTAGGACATGTGTTTGGAACACAGGAAGCAAGGTAGGGAAGAAAGAGAAGAAGAAGTCTTGACTCAGCTTCTGTTGGATGGATGTTATAGAGACTCTAGGAAGCTATAATCTGCTTTTTATAGAGCCCCATGGCTGTTACGGATTTAGTTTTCAAGAAGCATCTCAATTTCATTATGAACAGTGAGAATTTATTTTACAAGAGTATACCATTAATATTTTCCTCAAAGCTATGCTTGGTCACAATATAGAATCTAATTCATAACTGAGGCAAAATTTCTCCTAAGAAGTATGCAGATATTCACCTGATGGCAGATTGGGATCTATTTATCTGTGTAGAATAATCATTCTGTGACGAGACAGTCAAAGTCATTTTAAAATACCCAGAAAATAGTGGAAATGGCCTTTGGTAAGTGTTGAGAATGCAAAGATCATATGTCATTATCAGAATTTTAGTTAATGTTTGAGTTAAAATTCTCCACTGTCATTATCTTTGTTTGAGAAGATAGGATAAAAATTTTCACTCAGAAAACTATATTTATATATAGTTTTATATATATATATATATATATATATATATATATAAACATTAATAAAAAGTACAGATAGAGAAGGGCTGGCAAGACAGTTCAGCAGACTCGGCACCTGCTTAGGCAAGTGCAGGGACCAGGGTTCAATTCACATGCCAAGCCGACTCCATCCCCAGGTACACTGAGTCGGCCACCCAGACCTGGCACGGTGGCACATACCTATAATCCCAGTGCTAGGGAGGCTGAACACAGGATCACTATAAGTCTGAGCTCTGTAATGAGACCCTATATCAAATATACATATTAAAAAAGGATAGGGAAAAACCCTATATTTCCATCATTGTGGAAAATTTCAACATTTTTCAATTATCGATAAGACAAACACACAGAAAATGAATATTAGGGTACAGAAATAGATAGACTCAGGTGCTTGTAATGAAGAACTATGGGTGAAATAGAGATAGATTTAAGTTATCAAATTTAGGTATAGCATGAACTAAAATTTGGGAAAGTTTGTATAAACAAGAGTAGAAATTAGCAAGCTCACAAACATATACACACAGCATATACAATCAGAAAAGCAAAATGTAGTTATTTAAAAATAGATAAAATCACGGGCCTGGGGAAATAGTTCAGTAGAATAAGCGCTTGCCTGGCAAGCAGAGTCCTAAGTTGAATCCCTGGTCCTGCAAAATAAAATAAAATAAAATAAAAGTAGATAAATGGGGCTACGGAGATAGCTTGGCAGTTAAAGTACCTGCCTGGCAAACACGTGGACCCACGTTCAATCTCTGTTACCACATGATGCATGGGCATCAGAACCCCAGGTGTGCTGCTCTGACCACTGAGACTGGGCATGCTGACATGTGCCTATAATCTCAGCTCTTGGGAGGCTGAAACAGGAGGATCACTATGAGTCTGAGCTGCATAGAGAGACCCTCTACCAAGTAAGTACATAGATAAATGAATGAATGAGGAGGAGGAAGAGGAGCAAGGAGCGAGGAGGAGGAGGAGTAAGAAGGAGGAAGAAGGGAGAAGAAGAAATAGAAATAGAAAATGTATTTATTGTGAAAAAAACAATCCAGAAAAGAAACTAGCAGAAAACCTTACAAACATTTATTTACAAAAGTACGTAGACAATTCTGGGTCTGTCCATTTGAACCACGGGTAAGATGAGACTGTTTCTGCAGACATTTTTGTTGCAGAACTTCCTAAATAGCACAAAAACTAGAAACAGTAATTAAGAAATAGGGCTTTCTATCTCTAAACTGGTGATTATAAGTTTTGTGTGGCATCTGGTGGCTCCAGCAGACAGGTTCTGAAAATTTCACTGACTTTGTCTAATTCACTGCAGCCCTACAAAAGTGTGTGCTATTTTGCATCTACTGTAAAAGTTATCAAAAGGAGACTGAGTGGAACTAGTTAATGCTAAGATTGTATTTGCAAACAAATGTTTCTCAAATGGCCATTATAAATCCTTCTGTATCCTAGGCTGTATATACTAGCCATTTTCTTGGGCTGCTGTCCTAATTAATTAAAAATCTGCATAGAAAAAGCTTAGCACCATGCTTGCCATATTAAGAAGTCCTAGTAAATAAATGTGAGCTAATGTAGTACCCATTCTTACACAAAGGACACGCACCTACCTCAGTCAACTTGTGAATTTTTTTTCCCACCTCTAATTTAAAAAGAAATTCCTTTGGAGAGACAGAATCTTATGAGGTGAGATGAAAGCAGGCATTAATGGTGCTCTCACGTAGGGTAATAATTGGTATACTTTTAAATACTGGAATCGATTTTTCTAGTTTGTGGGAATTCCCATCAGCGGGAAAGAGGCTCCAGCCACCAAGGTTCCTGGACAGTTCACTTCTATTGATGAAATGTGAGGTGTTTTTCAGAATCTTTTGTTTTAACTGCTTTTGGGTTTTCCAAATTGGGCTTTGTTCAAGGGTTGAAACACGGAAATGCCACCATCTCACAGCATAATGCCACATTCGCCTTTTTCTTAGAGAATTGTTCAGTTTCTGGAAAAATGGAGCACTTTGGAAACGTTCTTGTCCTCTCTAGCAACTTTGGCCTCTCTTTGATTTGTAACATGTTCCCTTGCATTAGAATGTTTCTAGACACGAACTGTAAAATTGGTGTCACATGAGCACTTCATTCAGCTTAAAATAATGGAACTAAATTTTTAGAAATGTAAAACATTAACATTTTAGATGCAATAAGTGAAAAAAATAAAGGTCTTAAGTATGTTTTTTGAAATATAAATATTTGAGTTAAATGTTTATGAATAATAATGCATGGAAATTTACTCTGTAGTGTTAAGCTTAGGATTTTTGGTGAACAGTATTGTCAACATTTGGGCAAAATATCTGAATGTGTTAAAGCAGATGAACTTTAGAAGGGCATTAAAAGAGAGTTTATGTGAAGAAGTTTTGCAAATGCAAGTATTTAACATGAAAATTCATAAGCAGCTTCTTTGGTGGCATTCAGAATGGTGTCCTTTGAGTATACAAATGTTTTGTCTGAAAAATTTCCAGGATCATTGGTTATTGCCTTAGATTAATTGTTTCCTATAGCTCATATGTATCTATAATATTTCAATACCTAAATACATTTATATAAACATAAAGTAACAATATAGCAATATATTTTAATAATCAAAGTTTTTCTATCATAATTGCCATATTTTTGTAACAGATTTTGTGGCTAAAGCTATGGTATCCATTCAAATAACTTCAGTTACTTTGATGGAAAAAATTACATGGTGAATTTTTTTTCTTAAAACCCTTCTAGAAAATTCGAAGTCTGTACTTATAACTGACTTTAAAATGTGGACTCTTAACATTTGCTCAAGTAAAGCATCCCATGTTTGTTTACAAGAGATTCTCTTTGTTTCAGGATGAATGCTCCTAGAAAATCTCCATTTTAAAAAGGAATTAATGTTTAAACAACTAATCTTTTATATTCAGTAGTGAACATAAATCATTGCAGCTTTATCTCCAAAAATAAAACTAAAAGCAGTACATTTTACCTCATGTTTACCAGTATTTACTTTCAACTGTCCAACATTTTTTCAAAAAAAGAATAATTTGGGTTTGGCATAATATATGTTTTATGGCAAAATTATGTGATTATACAATATTAATATTACATTTTTAACTTTAGGATTATATGATGGTGAGGGATGAATTTTAGCGAAATACTTTTTATGTATTTATGAATTTTCCTAAAGGCTGCTTGCTAACCTTTAGTTTAAATAATTATCATTCCTCATTCAAGTCATAGTTCTTGGTATGACAGACCATGAATTTTGCTGTTTGATAACTTACAGAACATTATGTTGTGAAGCTCTCAGTCTTATTTAAGTCCTCTGTTTTAATTGGTCTCCTCTGGCACTGAGACAATAGGATAAGGAGGACACTGCAGCTTGACTGTCATCTGTAGGTGAAAGTCCCCAAGTTCCACTCATCTGCAGTCACAAGGAAGGGAATGAAGATGGAATGGAAGCACTGCAGCTGGGGGCACGTGGGGTTTCAGAATCTCCACTAGGCCTGTGCAGATAGCACCCAGGTTGAGAGAGAGAAAAACCCCTTGTTCCTCCTTATAAGGCCTCTTCTGAGGATAATGTTTAAACAGAGCTTAACATACAAGCTCTCCTCTTGGCCTGCACTGGCATCAGTCTGAGAAGCTAGGAGACTTTGCTCCAAGAGGAGGAGGAATCTCTACCTCACTGTTTGACCACCAGCAATTTTATCAAGGGCTGGGCCCCTCGTTACTGCAACCTGCAATTTGATCTTAGTTTGTCTGCTCCTGTTAGTGTTCCCAACTTGCAGGTTCCGGTCCCATGAGGTCTGGGATGCAGGAGGTAACATGAAAAACAAGGTAACTCACCCCCATGTAGCTGCTTGGCTCCCAAGGCCTCAAAATTCTGATTTCTTCCATCCTTTCACAATATCGTACAGTTTTGACATGTAACATCCAAGAATTTTAGCTGTAATCAATGAGAAGAAAGAAACAAGATTTCCATTTGTCTACAAAGCCAGAAGGTACTCAAAACAAATTTTTTTTAGCTTCCCATCACCACATGAACAATACCATTTCTCTTTTCTCTTGTTCACCTACTTTAATTTTGCTGGATCTTGATTCTGTGGCCTTGCCCATGATCCTGCTGTTTTCTTTTCTAGTTATCTTCATGTAAATCTGCATTCTCACCAGCTTTCCAATTCAATCTCACATTGTTACTATAGTGCTCTCTGACATCAGTGAGGGATTATTAGAGTAGACATTGAAAGGTGGCTGATATGGGGAGAGATACTACTGGTAAGTGGATGAGATGGATGAAGACTCATTTTGGAAGTGGTCATTAATGACTGGTTTGATGTTACACCGTCACTTCCCTGTGTAAGATGTCTTCTCTTACTTTCAAGGGACTTAGTAGCATTTAGCTAATAAATGTTTTCTACCTTGCATTCTACTCCTTACCATAGCTAACTTTTATCTTTTTTGCCCTCATAGTAGAAAATCTGTTCAAATGCTGACATTTTCAGTGCTATTTGTATACCCTGGTATTACCATGACATGATAATTCTGACTTAGCTACATATGCGCTTCTTCTAGTTAAAGGTTATTTCAAAGTGTGAGAAGTTGGCAAAAACCTAGAAAAAGCCATGATCACAATGTGCCACAATATTTTTCCTTGGACTTGTGTCCTCAAACAGAACTAGCGGATCAAAGGACAACTCATGGATCTCCTGCCAAATTACACTTTAAAGACCTAGTTAAAAAAAAAAAAAGATCTGGGTTTGACACTGAGGTCAGGGTCAGGGAAAGACCAAAGAAATTTCTTAAGAGATTTACTTTAAATACTGTGCTCCCCATCTTTATCTCCTGTTTTTAGGCATTAACATTTTGTTCCCAACACTTAGAATTTGAGTAACCACTTACAAAAAGTGATGGTGGCCTGAGTATCATAATCCGGGCCCACCCTGGGTGACTTACTGGCAATAATCATGTATTGTTTAAGTGAAATGAGTTAAAACATCTTTTAAAGCTACTTTAATGAGAAGTATCAGGGAGGTAGGAGTCAGAAAGAGGGTAAACCTGTGTTCCATGAATATTGAATTATTGTGCCTCCTCTTTATCTTTGAATGAGATAGTAACGAAGGAATGAAATGTTGACTGCTTTGCTCTAGATATCTTAGCTTGAAGAATCACAATGACTGGTCTCTCTCTTCCATTCAAAGCTGCCATGGAGCTTAATAAAGACATAAATATACGAGATGAATTAGAGCAAAATCAGTCTTCCACCAATGAGCAAAGTAAGTGCAAAACAATAAGTTGACAAAGTCTTAAAAATTCCCCTGTAGCCTTTTATATTCCAAGCAGAGTGTGTAACATGGGGTTTCATGATGTAATAAGAACCACCAAGAAAGGTGGCTGAACAGTTCACAGAGAATGTTGGGAGAAATATTTTGTTTTCAGGGGCCAAGGTGGTTCCCAGTGGTGTGAACTGCCAGGTGCTCTGTGTACTCAACTTCTCTAGAGGCGCATCACATGGGCAAGCTTTGAAAGCTTGAAGGGTTTGACTCTACATGCCTCTCATGACTCCCTGTGCATCTATAGTATTTATTTACATAAATACTATCTAATACCGACACACTTTGTTTATGTGATTCTTTTATTAACATCTTCCCATTTAGGCTATAAATACTACAAACGATGTTTTTACAATGCTTCCAGTTACTCCCCTATGCCTGGCATATCACTGGGAAGAATATGTATGTATGCTGAATGATTTAATCAGTGATAGGGCAGTTTTTCCTCCTTACTATCTGACTTGCCAGCTCCCTGCAGTCTAAGCCAGCAAGCCAGAGGGAGTATGGCCCCATGTGGGCCAGGTAATGCAAATGGAGTTTCTATTTGTTCTCCCAACTGAGAACAGAAACATGGGAACTTAGAGTTCTAGAGTCCATGTGCTATCAGCGAGATGAAGATGAAGATGAGTTTTTATTTTTTGTTGAAAGGTGAAAATGAATGTAGAAGGTAATTTTTTGGAAAAAAAATGATATCGGTTTTGGAGGAAAATATCTTCCTTTGGACAAGCCAATATGAACTTGCTCATTTGAGTTTTCCTTATGTGGTCCTTCGAGTTTTCTTCCAGTCTTCTTTATAGCGCTGCTCAGTGATGGCTTGGAAGCTAAAACTTGAAGTGGCAACTATTAAAGTGTGTTTTCGTTTCTTTCAGCATTTATGATCATTTTAGTATTGATGCAATTTTTTTTAGTATGATACACATTCTGGGATGATTTTACTTTGTTTTAACATAATGATAATAACTTAAATGTCCTATTATGGAGCAAACAGAGTGAGAATTGATACCTTGTCTCTTTCGTTACCTCACATATCCTATGCCTAATGTTGCCTATTATCACTTGTACTCAGATCATAAAGTATGTGGGATTCCATGTGTATAAGAATTTTTTGGTTTGATTCCTGATGTGCTGTAATGGCCACATCACTGGGACTTGCTGAAAGAGTAATTAAGACTGTGTGTGATAGCACACACCTGTAATCCCAGCAATTAGGACGATGAAAACAGGAGAATCACTATGAGTCCAATGTACGTAGTGAGACACTGTAGACCTCGTCCTAAATACATTTTTAAAAAAGGAATTTTTTCATCCAACATGAGCATTTTGTTTTTCCTATAAGGTCTTTCACCCTTGGGTTAGATAATGAAAGAGAAGAAGATATAAGGGAAGATACCTTCGTACATACTCACTCCATCATAGATGTATTAGAGAGCTGAAACTTACAACATGTAGAAAAAAAAAAAAAAAGACGTGTTTTAGTTTGGCCTGTTTTCATTTATCTAGGGAAGTGTAGCAATAATGTTTTATGAACTCTAAAGATAAGATGAGAAAATCAGAACACTAAACATCTTTTTCCAGTTACTGCAAAGTAAGGAAAGCACCAACACAGATGCAGGATATACATCTTATTATATATATCACCTCATCTGTTATAGTCTGTGTGAGAGAGAAGTAGAGTTTTAGTGTACAATTATGAGACAATACCTAATTATGAAGGAGACAGAACAGAGTACAGTAGCCAAAGAGTTTTAGACCAGTCTGATACATGGTGCCTGGAAAATAAACAGCAGCACTTAGCCCTGTGCCTAAGACAGCAAGGGTTTCCTCTTCCCACACCACCCATGGACAAAGGAGCTCATACCCGAATTAAGCCCCAGTGAGTACATCTCACATTGCACGAACGCTTATGTGTAGAACTGGATTCATTCCATGTATGCAGATTATTAAGGCCCAAGCAAGGTCAATGTAGAGTAGAGAAAAAAAATTAAAAGCAATAAAAATATATGTGACTGTTGCAAATTAAAGTCACACTAAGGCACTACAAATAGTTTGGTGGGGGTTTTTAATTACAATTCAAAAATAATATCATGTATATGTGTTATCACAGAATGTATAGTTTTGTTGATGAATTTTTAGAGAGATGAATGATCAAAAGAGCTATAAGGTAATAAAAATACTGTTTATATGAAAAGCCAAGCCTTGGCTTTAGTATAATTTATAAGATATTCTCTTGTAACATAGAACTGCATTCCTTTAATGCACTCTTTTCATCATCATAAATTGGTTAAAAACAAAGAAATCAGGTTTTTCTGTCCATAAATAGAGTGGACCATGTGATTTCATCCAATTTGTTTTGAAATCTTAAAATATCTTTTCATGCAGCGAGTGGTAAAACAAATAGAGCATTTAGGTGCAAGAAAATGTACAAGCATTCACTTTTCACTGAGAGTATAGGAAGAGCACAGGATAGAGACCCACAGAGACCCGGCGAATTGTGGACTGGCCACTCATTCGGGTGTGACCTTGGGCATAGTACTGAAACTCTCCTGTGAAGTGATGAGAGCAGTAGCCTGAACCCCTGGCTTATCATGAGATTTCAATGAGATAAAGCCAATAGAGTGCCCGGCCCAGTTCTGACACATGGTAGTGTTCGTGTTCAACGAAAATGTGCCTCCATTTGCTTCCCAACTACCCATTGCGCTGCCTTCTGTGCAGGAAAGCCCACTGGTGGCTTTCATTATTTGCTAACAAAGAAAAATTGTTTGATGTGCTGATATTTGCACTTTATTCTTCATGTTGATTTCAGTGATATGTTACATATATATGTGTGTGTATATATGTATATGTATGTGTATATGTATATATTTTTTAAACAAAAAATAAGTTGGGGCTGGGGAGATGGCTCAGTAGAATAAGTGCTTCCCCTGGCAAGTGCAAGGGCCTGAGTTCACCCCAGTTCTGCCAAAAAATAAATAAATAAATAAGTTGACCTGAGACCCACAGTGATCCTGAGACGAATTTAATTTAAGGGATGACACCTAGAATTTACAGATGAAAGTTCAAAAATAGGCTTTAAAGAGGCAAGAAATTTGTCATAAATAGGAGTTTTACCAGTAAAATAGAGTACAAAATTTCAAATCTTCTAGTTGCATTTCATATTCATTAGAGAATTAAGGTCCTATGATGTGGAGATAGATTGAAAAGGGGTCAGGCTTAGGTTTTGCTATAAGCTAAAGGGTGACTTTGGATTGGTCTGTTAAATTACGTGATCTTCAGTTTCTGTATCTGTAGAAGGATGCCAAGAATATATTATCTTCATGATGCTATAAACTTAGAAAGGTGTTTTACAAACGAAACTTGCAAATAAAAAAATTACCCAAATAAGCTATTAGTATATAGTGTGTCTGGTAATAATAAATTTGTTGTTGTTTTTGTTTTCTGTTTGTGTTTTTGCCTACACAGTGCTTTCTGCACAATTGTCAAAATCCCTCCAAATCTCTGCAATGAAATCTGAACAGTCTGAAAACATGTTCGCACTTCCTCACACATTCCTCACTGGCTCCCACATCCCGAGCACACTTGTTCAGACCTGTTTCCACATGCAGTAGTACCATGTCAGCAAGGGATACTTCTGGGATAAGGAAGAGGTCTGCCTGCTGTTTTGTAAGGATGCCTAGAACGTTGCCAAGATGCATTCTAATCTCTGTCTCCATTGCTGTCCCTCTAGGAACAAACTTCACCCTTGCGGAACTGGGCATCTGTGAGCCCTCCCCGCACCGAAGTGGCTACTGCTCTGACATGGGAATTCTTCACCAGGGCTACTCCCTGAGTACAGGATCTGATGCCGACTCTGACACCGAAGGAGGGATGTCCCCTGAGCATGCCATCAGACTGTGGGGGAGAGGAATAAAATCCAGGCGCAGCTCCGGCCTGTCCAGTCGTGAAAACTCAGCCCTTACTCTGACTGATTCTGACAACGAAAATAAGTCTGATGATGAGAACGGTAGGCCTGCTTCTTAAATCTCTTTTCATGTTCTATGCACTGCCCAACATGGGGCTGGGTTTTCTTTCTTTCTTCCTCTTGTTTTTTTTTTTTTTTTTTTTTTTTTGTCTTTTTGTCTTTTAATACAATGGCACTAGAAAACCATGCATTTTCTTTTAAATCGACCTTGTCTACCTGGGCTGAGCTGGGGGGAAATAAACCAGCAACCCTCAAGTACACAAGAAATGAGAAGAGAATTTTAAAAATCACATTTTGATAATAACATGGTATTCAGGTGTAGTCGGTGGGTCTTATTAGCAAGTAAATTACATGGCAAAAGAGGCAGCTTGATAAACTATGACCTATATCTTGAGAACGTCCTCTCTGCACAAGTTTCTAGGTCTTTGTATTGATTTCCCCTTCTCAGTAAATGGCAACCTGGGTTATTTTTTTCATGACAATCTCTTAAGAATCCTACCTTATCTTATACTTTCATTTCCACACGGTATTGCCTCATATCCGTATTGAAGATCAAACTTGGAACACATGCTCTGGAGTTTAATAATGACAAATCAGAAGAGAATTGTCTTCAGAAAAGTCTTTTCTTCCAGGCTGACTTTCTCCCTTGGTACTGATGCATGTTAATGTCTACCCACACCTCCCACCACAAATCACTATTGCCTATCCATTGACTTCGTAGGTGGGCTTTAATGAAACCTTGAAAATTAAATGCTCCTGATCATTAAGCAGTAAATACAGTCAAGCCTGAGAAAGTCATTTAAGAGATAAGGTGCTTATTTGTGAATTTCCTTCCGACTCAGAACTGTGTTTAGTCAAATACAGTTTTTAAGAGATAAATTGCACTAGGTACAGCTGATTTCTGAAGAAAACATCAAATGCTCTGCAGTTTGTTATGAATAGACCGTGTGTTTCCTAAAAGAATTACCATTAAAATGTTTACAAATAGATCAGTTAAGAATGTTTATATAAAATATTATAAACTTCTGCCAGAGCAGCTTTAAGTATCTTCTTTCATTGAAAAAAAGAAAGAGAAATTTACAGGCAGACAGCTTGCTGCGAATGCAAAAACAGAGCTAAATACCATTTAATCTTGAAAGTGTTGAAAATACATCATTTTCTAAGTAAGTCGCATATATTCAAAAAGATATCATTTTGTTGCATTTAAATCTATCTTTAATTCTGAAATATTTTATTCTACATTGGGACAAGGGAATGTGCCTTACTTAGCCTCCAATCGTGTAGCTAATCAAGGTGTACTCTCAAGGAAAATCCGCACTTGACTCCTTCTGAATTTTAACAAAATTCTTGTACGTGGCACATTCAACATTCTGAGGTGCTTATAGGAAATTACTGGATAGGAAATTACTTTCAGAAGTTTCCATGAAGGCATACATTGAATTCATTTACTGATGTCCCTTTCCAACTTGTGGGTGTCAGATACTATTTAAACGAAGACAGTTTGATTGCTTAATAAATACAATCACTTGTAATCCAAGAATTTAGGGTGCATTTTCAATAAGGCATTTCAGCAAATCTCCCACTGTTGCCAGTCTCATGGCTCCACCAGGAGCCATCTACAGAGGGCCCTTACACAGATTTATAGAACTTCTAACCTCTCCTTTCCAGTCTTATCTATATAAGAATCTATGTATCTGTATCTATATTTTCATCTATATCTACATCTTGAACACAAGGTAAGGTTTTTCAGAGAAGACAAGTAAAAAGGAATTCTTGCCTTGAATTTATAAACAACTGCTTTTGATGGGAAAATACTGTAGTTAATCACATATTTGGTAGACCAATAATAATTTCTTTTTCTGAGTATTATTTGGAAGATCATATATGAACTTTTTTTTTTACTTTTTTTACATACACATTGCTACATATAAGAGGCAAAAACCATAAGTATCTTGATTTTCCTGTAATCATACTTATAGTACAATTCGGATTGTATAAAGAGGAGTGTGTGTATGTGTACCTAGCAAGGTGTGTGGACGATATTGAAGCCGAAGTCCAAGGGAATTGATCGTTATTTTAGACATGCAGACAAAATGTCATAGTTTTCCTCTTTGAATAAATTTTCAGTCTATTATATCTGCAAATTATGTATGTAATGCAGGTTCTGGTCTCACTTTTGGCAAGAAATAGAATTTTGAAATTTACATGTCACAATCATAAACTCTTTGAGCAAATAGAAAGCATGGTACAAGCACCTGCAGCCTGGAGTATTAACTGCACTCAACTTTTTGCTCTTTCTGTCTGACAAATTCTGTTTAGCTCATGAAGAAATCAATGCCTTTTCACATCACTGATTTTATGAAGTTTGGGAATGTATTATCATATAGATTGACAGTTGCCCCACCGGTTCCACACTGCAGCACGGACACTTACAAAGCCATCATTAATTTCTCACGTTTATACCCAGCAATAGCTTCCTCCATAACAAACACTGTGTCCTTCAGAACCAAATCAATAGCCTTTCAGGTATGCTTCTCTTGAAGAGAAGTCATAGAATCTATACTGTGAGAGAGAAGCTCTTCAATTCAGTTCTGAGAATACATTGTCACCAAATGATCTTTTCTGCAGGATTCGGTTATATTCAGAGTGAATTTAGCACAGACTTTCCCACAATGTGGACTTCCTTTTAAAAGTCTGATTGTGGTTTTGCTAAGTGGAGTAGGCAAGTGACGTCAGATCTGAAAAACCACCTTTTCTTTCTAGAATGTGATATATGCAATCTTCAACATTATGTAGCACAACATTGTTTTGATGTTGCCAATGTTTCTAGATCCTAGATCATCATTGATTAGATTTCCTGTGTGCTTCTTTGACAGAAACAACTCCTTCATTTGATAGTCCCATCCTGCTGAACACAGAGATGAACTTATTTTATTTCACTGAGTTTTCAGCATAGACAGCGCAAAAATGTTATTCCCCACAGTCCTGGATCTTTTCCACTCCGTATGGCTGCAAAATTAACATTGCACTGGCAGGGGTTGACTTGCATTAGATAGACAAAATCCTCAGGTTCATGAATCTTATCAGGTTCCTTATCTCTATCTTAAAGCTAGTGAGCAATTGGCTAGAAATGACAAAGAGAATTGAGAACAGCTTGGCTAAGTTTCTGCTCTGTGAAATTCCGCTGCATCAGGGCAAAAGAATTTCCCAGTGACTTTAAATGGCAATCTTACTTTTTTATTCTGGCAATAGAACTCCTACTTGTAAAAAGTGCTTGGTGAAACCCTGTGTATCACTTAAGTTATAGGAAAAACAATGGGACAGCCACTAATATGAAGAATAACTAATTGCCTCCTTAAAATTGTGAAATCTGGTCCTATGAATTCTTTCTTCCCTTAGGCTGTTTCTTCACCATGAGGATTTAAAAACATCCATGAGGTTTTGTATTCCCAGTATAATCCCAGTTTCACTTATTTCCTTAAAAATCTAAGAAGAAAGATATTAAGCCTGGCCATGGGATAGAAAAGCAGAAAATAATACAGAGAACTAAATCTGGCATTGGTCAGAGAATGAGGAAAGTTATTCTTTCTCTTCTCTCTCAGTTTTAACTCACAGTAAATAAAAACAAAGTTCATTTTCTGAGTTGGTAATAGGGAGTTTTATAATTCTCATGGTATTCCTTGAAATTGAAACTATAAATATTATGTTAATTCTGCTGTATTTCACAAATGTATAATCCAAACAACATGAGCACAAGCCTTCCTTTCCAATGAACTAAGAAAAACTAGCTGTATAACCACCTTAACTATCTTGTGCAAAAAGACCTCGTTTTCTTTTTTCCACTCTTTTTTTTAACTTACTTCCTAATTCACAATATCTGTTGTATATTGTATACCTTGTTATTCACTCAGTATCTCACAGTAGTGAGAAAATATGTTTATACATATATATGGGTCTGATTTATTTCATCTAATAGTATGACTTTGAGTTGGATTCATTTACCTATAAAAGTCTTCAATTTATCCTGCTTTATGGCTGAACAGTGTTCCATTATATGAAAAGAAACACATTCTTTTTTTATCCATTCCTTGGTTGATGAGCATTTGGGTTGTTTCCAAGATTTAGCTGTGACAAACTGTGCAGCTATAAACAATGGGGGTGGGACGGCACCTATGATCACCCTGGCATGATGCTTTTAATTCTTGTATGAAGATACTCAGAGAGTGAATAGCTGGGTTGAATGGCATCCCTCATCCTCATTTTCTAAGGAATTCCACATTGATTTCCAGTCACAGTCTACACTCCCACCAATAATGGAGAAAGGTTCCTTTTTCTCCACAGCCCCACCAGCATTTGTTATCAGTTGCTATTTTATGGTAGCTATTCTTTCTGGGGTTAGACAGAATCTTAGGATTTTTTAAATTCACATCTCTTAAGCGATCAATGATATTCAACATTTGTTCCTGTATTTGCAATTTGTATTTCATTACCTGAGAAGTGTATATTCATCTCATATGCATTTTTGGACTGAGTCTTCGAATTTGGGGATCTGATTAGTTTCAATTCTTTCTATGTGCTAGATAACAATGATCTAAATATTAAAATAGAAACACTAAATTTACTGGAAGATAAAATAGGTAGATATCTCAAAGATATAAGTTTAGGCAGCGACTTCATGAACAATACTCAGACAGCAAAGGAAATATCACAAACAAAAAAAACTGGATCTTACCTTATTAAAAAATTTTTCCACACAAAATATATTTATAAAATTAGCTGGTGTTCAGCACATAATGGATTTATGCAAGATGTACTTGTACCGAGTGATTCCATTAGATTATGGTCTTTCTGACAGAGGTCCGAAATGTGCCTGTGTCATCAGCAAAGTTTCAGCCCATCCAGGTGCTTATTGTTTATTAATTGTTAACTGAGATAGGAAGAATGAACTCAAGCAGAGGACAGGTTTTGCTTAATGCCTGAGAGAAGGTAGGTTGTCAATGACAAGTTGCATTCTTTTTTATTTTAAAGGGAATGAGTTTCTTGAAGTCTTAAATTCTTTACAGAGAATCTTCCCAGTTATGGAAGTGGTAGAGTGGCCCCTTAAGTAAACCAATACAAGTCTTGATCACAAGCTTCTACTCATGCACTGACTTATCAGTCTTATATTCGTGTAAATTTATTTTCTATTTTATTATCTGCTTCCTTCTTCTATCCTGTATCATGTTAAAATTACAATAAATACTTGGAACAAAAAACTAGGAGCTTCAAACATATTCCAGAATCGGCAATTTTACTCTTAATGTAAATGAACAAACAAACCAACAGGAATAACAAAAGTAAACATTTAGCCACAGAAAGCATATTTGCATTTAACAGCATGTCGATGTGTTAGATAAATTATTTTCAAATTAAATTTTATAGAAAAGATTTCCATGCAACCTAAAGAAAAAAATATGACTTGAGTTCTTTAAAAACAAATAAAAAAAATGGGGAAAATGGAACAAATTTTTAAGGGATTTTTGGGTAACAATTATGTCAAATTGTTTTAAAGTGTTTTTTTATGCTTGAAAATTTGAAAGAGTAACATTTATGCAGAGAGCATGAAATGAGTTATTGTGGAAAAAAATAAACTTGGAAACAAAACATGATGGGTCCTTAGCCTGTCTAGTCCCTAGGAAGTGATGATTTCATCTTATGTCTCAGATTTGATATCCTAAAAAGACAGGTAGTAGAGGCTTTAAAGACATATTATTTTTTAAAATACTTATTTGTGGGAATCTAAAAGATATGGTCCTTACAGTGTATTACATTACTAATCCACAGTTAACAATAATTTACTGCCAGAATCACAATGTGAGATTCTTATGTAGTTACGTGGCAGGATATATGTCCAAGAAGTCCAAGGACTGATGTTCTATGGTGGGCCTGTAGGCTACATTAGGAGTTTATGTTTGGGGCAAATTAAGCAATGTTTTTGTTACTTTAAAGTACACCAGAGCGTTGTGAAGTATTTGAGGATGTGTGCCTTGTTTCAGTAGTGTATGTTCCAGATTATAAACTTTAGTAGCATGGTCTTTAGTCATATATATATATATATATATATATATATATATATATATATATATATATATATATATATATATTCTTTCTTCCTTTGGTGGTTTCTTTCATGTTTGTTAATGCTCCCAGTGGCTATCAAGCAATGACTCCATTCAATAACTACAATAAATAAAATGAGGCACTAAGCCTCACTTTTGGCAAGGGCATTCTGATTATTACACGTGTAATCTCCAGGCCTTCGGGGAGACATTGGGCTTGGTGGATAATCATTTGGTTTTAAGCTGCTGAGTTCCTCATATCAGTACTTAAACTTTCACTGGAGTAAGCACACACAGTTTAAGAATGAGAGGCAAAATGTTTCTGTCAGTTCACTCTTGGAAGCCTCGGTGGATAGCAAACTCTCACACTTTTGCGTATTGTTCAGTCATACTTTTAGTTTGACTGTTGTTCGTCAAGGGTCAAATTAAATTTATGTGAGAGATAGAGAGATGTGCTATGAATCAAGTATTAGGGCCCTAAATAACTTGAATTAAAGCTAAAATGATATAAATTTTCTACAGACAACTGAATCAGGATGAGCCTGCACAGAAAATAATATAAAACTAAAAAGCAACTGAGAAGAGTATAAGAGATATAATAAAATATTTCAATTAGCCTTTCTGCAACATGCACAACTGGAAGAAATTTTCAAGCAGCATTGTTGTATATAAAGTAGGAATTACAGATAGCAGATAGGCAAATAGATGTAGATGTGGATTTAGATATGGATTTGGACAATATATATATATATATATATATATATATAATTATGGATATAGGTATAGGTCTAGAAATATATATGGAGAGAGAGAGAGTTTTGAGGTTTAATTTTGAGCATTGTTTAAAGTCATCTTGAACAGCGGCCTAGAAAATTATAGCTTCCAAGTTTTCCTAGCCACAGTATGAGTGACATTGACAAAAATCACAGATAAGGGTAAGATATTCCTGGGACAGCTGTCAACAGCACAGGTTAGAAATCCAGTCCGTAAAAGTGTTTTACTTAATCAGGAGAGTATTTATTAAGTTTGATCATTAGCACCATAAAAGTGACACAGCTCATGTTAGAATTTCTATCTTTGGATTTTCTTGAATCATAAGAAAGTCCAGGATGATGGTTTGGACTTTGCTTTGTACAAATGTAGCGTAAAGGGCTGGGCAGATAGCTCAATAGAGTAAGCATTTGCCTGGCAAGCACAGGGTCGTAAGTTCAATCCCCAGTACTGCAGAAAAAAAAAGGAAAGACAGACAGACGGACAGAAAGACAGGAGAAAGAAAGCAGTGTAGAGGAGAGCTGACGGGCAGCACCTTTAGGTAGGGCTCTGATCACGACAGGGCAGGGCTTCACTGAGGGCCTCCCCGCCAGGCCATGGCTCGCTTAGCCTCAGTATGTGCTTGAGTTACCAACCACAAGTGATGTACAGACATTCAGAAAACAGAGACAATGAGCATGATAGAAATGAAGCTAGAATCCAGTCGTGTTATTTTAATTAAACATGTGTTTAGAATATTATTGCTTTTTTGTAAGTTTGACTCGTCTGTGAAGTATATTTGCTGCACCGAATTTCTAAAATAGTTTTAAGTCAATTAAATTTAAATACTTCAGATAAAATTAAATCTAATTAAAGTCAGTTTAATTTGAAAAGCAACAAAATAATTATATATTTGTGTGGGAGGGCTTTAAATGGATGATACCTGCTTCCATGTTCTCAAAGAGATGCACTGAAAGGTTAAGGCAGAAAGGCTATGATTTCACATGTTCCTGAAGTCTGTTTAATGTGAAAGTCCCTACACTGACTTTTTCAAATAGTGGAAAACTCCTTTAAAGGCTTCAGCTACTGCAATTGATATAAGGGGGGAAACGACAAGAAGAGAGAAGAGAAGAGAAGAGAAGAGAAGAGAAGAGAAGAGAAGAGAAGAGAAGAGAAGAGAAGAGAAGAGAAGAGAAGAGAAGAGAAGAGAAGAGAAGAGAGGGGAGGGGAAGGGAGGGGAGGGGAGGGAAAAGGAGGGGAGGGACAGAGCTTTCTAGAAGGAACGCATTAAAGATAAAGGAAATAACTAGTTGCTAATTATATTCATTTAGGATCTAGCAAGTGGTTCAGGGAATCTGTTACACCAGTGGAAAGACAGTAAAGCATAGGCTAAGAGACAGAAAAGCCCTGGCTTGGGAAGAGCTTAAGTTACCCAAGGGGCAAGGATGAAGGACATGGAGCAAAGTGGTGTGACACCAAGCTGGAGACAAATAAGAGTAGGGAACAGTATGCCCACGCCAAGTGTTTCATCCATGGAGAATAAGCAGCATCTCTGGCCTCAGGCAGGGAGGGCTCTCATTCACCATGGCTGATATTCTCAATACCTTGCCAAGCCAGGGATGTTGGTGAAAGAGAAGGGGTAATTGAAGTATAACAATGTTTTCTGATGGAATGTAACTCAGATATTTTTAGTTAGCCTTTTTTTAGAAAAGAAGCAGTTAGGCCTTAACTTTGTAGAGACTTATACTACCCTGAGGAGAATAAAAGACAAAAGATCAACAGTACAGCAACATTTGTACTTATGTTAAACATAAAAAAGGAACATGGACTTATGCTGAGATTGTTTGATAGAGGAGATTCTTCACTTGTGACAAGATTTAGGGTGTGACTGCTCATTTCTCCGCCTTATTCAAAGCTATTCCATCTATGTCTGTATGTGTATATCTATATTTTATGTGCATGGTGGGTGAGGTGCCGTTTAGAAAAAGCATGCTCTTGAGAAGGACAGACTTCGAGAAACTGAAGTTGCCAGAATTTCAGATGAATTTATTATACAGTTGCAAGGAAGGAAGAAAAGACACCTGTGTTGACCTCCTTTGCCTTGAACTTCCGTCATCCTCTTACACCGAGAAGCGTGCTCTTTAAAGTCTCAAATACTTTTAGCCAATTATGCTGCCCGTGCACACAGGTCAGAGTCCACGTCCAAGAGCCCTCTTTCTCTTAAGTCCCACATAAGAACTCTCGCCTCTGGGGAGCCCTGAATCAGTTTGAGTCTGACAAAGAAATCTGTTTGACTTGGTGGGGTTCTCATTTTTTTTTTTTTTTTTTTTGTATCTGATTCTCTATGTCCCTCTGCCATCCCTGCTCGCATCTCTTCTTCCAGGAAATTCTCACTCTTGCTGTATCTAACATGATCTGGTCACCTCATTGTGAACTAATTGCTCTACTATTGCATTTTACTCTTAAAATTAGTAGGATTGTGTTCCCACCATATGGTGTAAGCATTCATGCTTCACTAGGATGAAGAAAAACAATATTAGAAATTTGATACATACATTTATTAAAGGTCACTGTACTCTGCCTAAGCAGGTGCTTTAGTCTGCTGAGTTATCTGACCAGCTCTCAAACTTTCAGTGTATACATTTCTACACTACCACAGTTTGTTCTACATATGTGTACGTGTACATATACAATACATTACCTGTGATAAAATGTAATCAAAATTGAATTTTTTTTGTATTTTAGGGAAGGGTCTATAAGGTGTTCAAGTTCTCACTACTAGATCAGACTCTTAGTGATCCGCCTGTTCACAGCTTCCCAAGAGCTGGGATTACAGGCCCATGCAACCATGCCCAGTCCCAAATGCCATCTCAGTGCACACCAGGCATGGGGCTGGCACAGCAGACCTAGAGGATCAAACTCCCAGCCCCTGCATGTGCTTGCAGGTGGTTTACACTTCTGAACTATTTGGCCAGCCCTAAAAATTGAAATTCTAAAGCATATGGCTGGCGCGGCACCCGGGGTGCACTGAGATGGTGATTGAGACTAGTTATGGTGACACACGTCTGCAATCCCAGTGTTTGGGAGGTTCAAAACAGGAGAATCACTACACACCTGATAGAAGCAGTGAGACCCTATAGACCCTGTAGACCCTGTACTGAATACATTAAAAGAAGAAAATTTGACCACACATTTAGATTGAGAGAGGTATATCACAGGATGTTGAGACTACTATTTTATTTTATTTTTTAAATAATCTTATTGAAAAAGAAATAGCAATGAGAATTAAGACATTGCATATTGTCTTTGTAGTAGTTATTCATAGTACAAGATGCAGACATGATATCTTGTCTAAACACTATTATTTCAAAACTTTCTTCTCATTGGATTAAGAGGAAATAAATGCATTTCTGTGCTCTTTTGTATATACAGATATATATTATTTTAGATTTTTTTCCCTAGAAGAAGAAGTCTAAGTAGTGAGTATCCTCTGAAATATTTAGGCAATCCAGTATCTCAGGGCAACCTATCATATTGTCCTATTTTTTGTGGTCATCTGTCCCAGCTATGCCTTACTGCTTGGGAAAAACACTTCTTGCCCTCCCTCAGTTTGCTATGTTGACTTTCACTTCTTATGCAGATAGATAACAGCATTTACTTTGTTGTTTATTTGAGAAGGCAGGCACCCTTATTCATTTATTGAGAAAATCCGGCCTGGTCTCAATAGAAATCAGAAAATAACTATTCCATGTCAGCAGACAGGTAAGGGCAGCTGTGAGGAGATGCCATCATATTTAGGTTACAAATGTGGATCAGGACTTCTAGGAATAGAAATATGATCCTGGATATTACAGGTGAATGAGAGCTCGCATGTGTGGTGATACAAAATCAGAAGTGTAGTGAGAGTGATGATTTTTCAGGGAACCGTGACTGCCTTCTAAAAACTTCAATGTCTGGTCAGACTAATTGGAACATAGTGATTTTATTGGGCAGTGCAATTGCGTCAATAAACGTGTAGCAACCAGATGACTAAGAACAGTATCTCGCCCTAAAGAGTTTGGGTTGAATCAAGATTTTAGAAAGCTATTAAAACTGCATCTGATCAGAGACTGTTCAGTGTTACAAATCTTCTGATTAAACACACACATGTGCACACACACACACACATACACACACACACACACACACACACACACACAGGTTTGCACTGGAAGTTACCAATACTAGAAATACTAGATGCTCTGCTCAGATTTGGAAACCCTAATCCAGACAGAAGGTCCCACCAATTCTAAATGACAACAGCTCTCCCTGCTTCTTAGCATCTGCATAGAAGGAATTAACCCGAGTCACATACGAAAACTGAATGTTTGAAACTAAGATACTAAAATTCAAAAAGCATCTAAGTTGAAACCAAACAACAAGAAAATAGGAGAAGGTACGTATTTTTCTGCTCACCTACTACAGAGAACATTCTTTACACTGTGACCCTATCTTCTTACTTAAATAATATGACATTATAATAGATAGACTCCAGTGATTACAACATTCAATCAAATGACTACTAAAATAACATAGGAGGACCAGGGAGATGGCTCAGTTGAATAAGCGCTTCCCTGGCAAGCGCAAGGGCCTGAGTTCAATCCCTGGTTCAGCCAAATAAATAAATAACATTAGATATAATGATATACAAGGAAATGATCTTAATATGATTTTTCAAAGAATGATTAGTGTGCTGTTGGTGAACTGAGGTATAACTGTGCCTGGCCAATGTTTCCCAGTGATCTGACCTGCTTTGCTTCTATATCCTTCTTCTTTCTTCCTAAGTCCTTCTCATGCAATGCCTCATTGCACCTATAACTACAGTTTTTTCTTCTTCTTATCCACAGTCCTTTATATTTTCATGTTTTTTAGGAAATAACCAGGCTTAAAAGACAGCCATTCATGTTTCAAGCTTTCCACTTGTCTTTATTATTTACTCTATTTTTAAATTTTTTACTAAGTTTTTCTTGGCTACATTTATAATTCCCTCACTTTAATTTTTGAATGTATTCTGTATCTTTTCTCAGCTTTCAGCACGGACGCTAGCTTTTGGCACTTTCAGTCTTCCTTTTGCAGTAAGAATGACTGCAGCTACCATGTCCTAAGCAATTTGATGAGACGTGTTTCCCTTTCTGTTGCTTTATTATGCAGTTTCAGTTCCTCTAGACATTGAAAATAGACCAGAATCCTAGCACTTCAATTATTTTGGCTTAATACTGACATATATTGAAAAATATATTATTGATTCTGTGATATACATAGAGAGAGAGAGATGTATACACAACATATATCTATACTTATGTGAAATATATACTGCATGGCATATATATGTGTTTATATACAAATATTGAAAGCATGATTAAAAATCACCTGTAATTTTCTGTTTTTCTAACTATGAAAGAAAAAGATATATATTTTTATGCAATTGGCATCATGAACTACAAACCTTATAGAACTCTGTTTTTTGAACACTCACATCCTGCCTGCCAAGTCACAGATGACATATTTTTATTCTGTTTTCATTTATTTTAATACCCATGAAGCTGAGTAACTTCTCCTGTTCACTGCCCATGCATCTTTTATTTTGTCATTTGAAACTTATGTCCACATAAAGAAGCATCAGAATGATTCTTCTCATATTTTTAATTTGTATTACCATCTATGATGCCAGCAGGGATCCCTCAGTAGGTCCTATGTGATCATCTATACGTAGTCTTTTCAAAAGTCCATTTACAGGTAAGAAAATCACTTGCCTACATTTTCAAAAGCTGACCTGCTTTTGTAGGATCTCTCTCTCCTCTCCCCTTTTCCCTCTCCTTTCTCCATGCTCCCCTCTCCCTTCTCTCTGTTCACCCCTCTCCTCTGCTCCCCTCCCCTCCCCTTCTCTTCTTTTCCCTCCCCTCCCTTTTCCTCTCTTCTCCTCTCCTCTCCTCTTCCCTCCCTCTCTCTCAGTTTTCAGTTTTGAGTTTTGATGGGCATTCACAATAGCTCCAACCAAAGTCTCTCTATATCTACTCTCTTTACAAATCTCACTATTTCAAAAGAGACAGGACTGGATCACACTAAACATTATAGGAAAGAACAAGACATTAATTTAAAAAGAAACACTGGTAAAGGGACCAGTGAGAGACAGACAGAGATGGAGACAGAAACAGAGACAGACAGAGAGACAGAGACAGAGGCAAAAGACAAAGAGATTTAGCTAGCTGAAAAGCCATTTCAAATGATTGTTTAACCACAGAAGAAAACCTAGCTGTAAGATCATAATTCTTTTTCCACGTTAAGTATTTCAGCTGTTGTTCAGAATGCAGGGCATTGTTTCAGATTGTTAATTTATGACTGAGTATGGATAGAAGTATGTTCTGCATGATGAAAGAAAATTCATATTCACATCTACTAAGGTAATCTGCAAGGCACCTCAAGGAGATAGAATCGAGTAAATGATGTATTAAATATTCTTAAAACTTCCTCCATCTATGGTGCCTTTGATTCAATGAGGTTTATAATCATAAACACAGTGGTATCCCTGCTATTGGTATTTTTACAAAATAGGTGGTTTGGCATGAAAGATAAATATCTCAGTACATAAGAAAATACTCTGAAAATAATCATGTGGAAGCAATTACTATTATAATAAGCATATGGCTCTACTAATATACAGTGTTGCTTAATAATTGATGTTATAGAAAAAAAGAAATAGAAAAATATCTATATTCTGAGACATCCTTTTGTACATTCAGAATGGAAAAGACCCCAGTGAATTCAGAACAATTAAGTGAATACAGGTTGTCTTCCATTTCCGCTGATACACATTTATGACTATGAACAACAAGGCACATTGTGAAGGCAGGAAGTATACAAATCAACTTAATCTTTCCCACTGTGGTATTTTAGGCCCTCCACAATATAGTCCAATTTTATGTTTTTAGCCCTTGTTCCCACTTCTCCTCTAAATATATTTTCAGCTCCAGCCCAACTGGGCTGCTTAATGTTCTCCAGAGAATCCTCTGCTCTGCTGTGCCTCTGTCTCTGCTGTTCCCTTCATTTGCATGGTTGTCCCTACACCCACCTATCTGTCACCTCTCCCACAATACAAAACAATTACCCAAAGCCCAATTCTTCTGTGAAAGCATTTTGTTCTCCTAAATTGCATGTGAGCAATTTTGATTCTTTAGCATCTTATCTGTACATTATTTTCAAGAACTTAGGAAAAGTATAGCCTTTAATGAAGTGAGGATCTAAATTATTCAAGACATCTGAAAGAATAGACTAGGCAAAATCTGATGACAGTTTGAATGGAGAAACTGATAAAACAGAGGTATCAGGGATTTGGAACTTCAGTGATCAGAGGCACTTCTAAGTAGAATGGTGGTAAAGGTAAGGTGAAGACAGGTAAAGGAGTTTGCTCTTTTGGACATTAAATCAGACAACCAAGTATAAGGGTAATGTGGGTAGTTGTGTGGTTGTTGATAATGGAAGGCAGAGGAAAGAGCTGGACTAGAGCTATCATCTTGAAAATCATCAGCATGAGAGAGGGAAGGGATAGACCAGGAACAAATTCCAAGTAGTGCTTAAATGTTGGGTAGAGAAGAAACAGCACATATAAGAGTATGTGCAGAGACAGAGCAGCTATCTGTTCAGTCTTGTTTATGTGCTTCTCATCACAAATCCTCATGGCTTTCAGTTTTGATGGAGACTCATAATATCTCCATCCAAAGTCTTTATATCTACTCTCTTCACAACTCTTGCTATTTCAAAAGAGACAGGACTGGATCACACTAATCATTGTAGGAAAGAGCAAGACATTAATTTAGAAAGAAACACTGGTAAAGGGACCATAAATACCCTGGGCTTTCTCATGGACTGGCAAACTGTTATGATCATTAATTTTAAGTGTCAGCTTTACTAGGCCACAGGATGTCCACATAGTGCAGACATTATTTCTAGGCACTTCTGTAAGATTTTTCTAGAAACAATTAGCATTTAAGCTGATGGACTAAATAAAGGAAATAGTACTCCATATTGTGGAATGAGATTCATCCTAACCACTGAGGGTCTGGAGATGCTAAAAAGGTGGACGAAGGTTGAATGAACTCTTTTAGAGTTTCAGATGAAGTTTTTCCCCTCTTCAGTATTCATGGATCTCAAATTTCCAGAGCTGGACAGGGTTCTGCCTCACAAGCCTTGTGGTTCTTGGTAATTTGAAATGACACCTGCTTTTCTGGGTCTCCAGCTTCACCTGATGGGTGTAGGGCTTCTTAGCTTTCATAGTGGTAGTCAATATCTTATAATCAATCTTTCTTATCCTACAGTCCTGTTTCTCTGGAGAATTCTGACTCCTATGCCCTAGAAATCTCAAATGTCTTCAGTAAGTAGAGACAACCAGATTTAGTTATAAGATTTTACCACATTCAAAATACCTATTGAACACTTATCAACCATTATACTTAGATGAACAGAGATTTTTTAGTGAAAGAACTAGAAAAAAAAATGCCACCTTGTTTGAACTTAATTCTTTGAGGCATGACCTTGAAGGAGACAGAGTGAAGGGGAGGGAAGATTGTTAGGTGATGATAACTATGATGGAAAAAAGAACAGGGAGATTAAAGGTCATTAGAAGCTTGCGGTTATGTGAATTTTGAAAAAAGTGCTGGTGATGAAGGGAGGGAAGGTGTCATTGGAATGTGAGCATTTTATCAATAACTAAATGTGTGTAGGGACCAGGGGTTCGATACCTGGGCCTGCTGTGCTGCCCCCGCCCCCGCGCCAAAGCATTCTGAGATGGCCATTGAGACTAGGTGTGGTGGTGCATGCCTGTAATCCCAGCACTTGGAAGGCTGTAAACAGGAGAATGGCTCCAAGTTCAATTTGATAGTGAGACCCTGAACACCCTGTACACCCTCCCCTAAAATACAGAAAAAAATAACAAAGTTAGCTAGCTAAAGGAATTGATTATGGTGTGAGTGTACACCTATATGCACATTTCAGAGATAGGAAATTCTATTTAGATGGTAGTCATGGCAAAAACTTTAAAACGAATATACCTGGCATGTTAAAGGAAGTCAGCATCATCTCTGCAAAATGTGAAAGGAGGGCTCATCAGAAATGAGAACAGATAGCAAAGTTGAGGGTAGAAACATGTCATAGCTAATTATTATAGTGGTCTCTGTTCTGAGAAAAAGAGGTGTTATTCTGACCATGATGGACGATATGACTTCTCATGCAAAACAGATCATACTGGTAGGTGAAATACATCATATATACAAGCTTAAATATCATGTGATTTAAGCTTTTTCTCTTATATGAGAAGCACAAAATATAGACAAGGAGTAAAATAAAGGATATGTAACAGGAAGTAAGAAGATGCATCTTCTTAGGTAGAAAAACTACTGAGAGATGGATGGAGATCAAAACAGAATTAAGATGTGTTCATGTGTATGTCCAGACACACCACAAGGGATAACTACATACTTTAAACATGCACTAGTAAAGAAACCTCCAAAGATCTTGTTGTTGTGTTGAGGATATAATGAGAAAAGAAAGGAGAGAGGAGAGAGGAGAGACCTTCGCAGTAATCAAAACAAATGATGACAATTTGTAAGACCAAAGCAGACGGTGAAATGTGGCTCAATCCTCAGTGTACTTTGAAAGTAATGGAGTAATATTTTTTCATGCACTGGCTGAGACTTATGTGAAAAAGAGACCTCAAAAATGATTTCTGCATAATTAGTTGTTGTTTTCTTGTTGTTCTTGTTTGGTTTTCTTTGCTAGTGATTTTACTATTAAATTAAGCGCTTCTTCATACTTTTGGATTCTGATCCCTTACCAGATATATGGCACACAAATGTTTTCTCCCATTCTGAGGGTCCCCTTTTAGTGTGTTGGTTGATTCCTTTACTGTTCAGAGAATGGTCCCACTGATCTATTTTGGTTTTGATATCTGTGTTTTTGCTATCATATTCAAGAAATCACTGCAACAATCAATGTTATTAATATTTACCCATGTTTTGTCTTGAATTGTTTTGTTGACTTTCAAGAATAACATACAAGTCTGCATCAGAATGAGTTGACTTTTGTGTACAGTATAAGTGCCAGGTTTCATTTTGTGTGTTTTGATACCTAGTTTTTCTGATACTGTTTGTTAAAGAGACTACACTTTCCCTTTGGCGCTTACTGAGGGTCACTTGACCATGTATTTGTGGATTATTTCTGAGCTTTCTATTTTGTTCGGGTGATCTGTGTGTTGCATTTATAGAACTATTGTGTTTTGACTATAATAATTTTATAATATGTTTTAAAATCAGAGAGTGTGAGAGCTTCTAACCTTATTCTTGCTCAAGACTATTTTCTTATTCTGTACTATTAGTGGCTCTTATGAATTTTAGGGATTTTTTTCCATTTTTGCAAGACAAGTCATTGGTAACTTGATTGGCATTTTGATGAATTAGCAGTTCGGTTAGTAAAATATAGACATTTTAACAATATTACATTCCATTTCAAAACATGGGATGTCCTCCCATTTATTTTTTCTTTGGTTCATTTCTTCATGAGTTTTGTAGTTTTAAATACAAGTCTCTTAGCTGTTTTATTAAGTTTTTTCTTACATACATTTTTAATGATACTAGAATGGGATTATTTTGTTTGCTTTCATTGTTAATGTATAGATATACGACTGATATTTGTAGTTTATCTTCTTCATCCTATCACCTACTATTTTACTAGGTTTTTTTTTTTAGCTCTACCAGGTTTGTGCTTGTATGTGTATGTGTGTGCACCTGTGCATGTTTGTGTATATGTGTAGTCTTTATGATCATTATAAGATCATATCACTTGTAAACAGAGATTATTTTTGTTTGTTCCTCTAAGACTTGAGTTACTGTTATTCCATTTTCCAGCCTAATTGCTTTGTTAGAACTGCCTGAAATATGTTGAATGGAAATGAGGCAAGTGAATGGCTTTGCTGTTTGTTCCTGATCTTAGAGAAGATACTTTCCTAAGAAAGCTTCCTCCAGAGATGACATGCAAGTAATCAACGAACATATGAAAAGATGTTCACTGTCACTAATAATTAGGGAAATGCAAATCAAAGCCCTTAGATAACTGTTAAAAGGGTCATTATTAAAAACAATCCAAAGCTCCAAACTAAATACAATTGATGAGAATGTTAGAGCCCTAACATACTGTTGGTGAAAACATAAAATCATGAAACCATTATAGAAAACCATATGGAAGTTCTTAATATTTTTAAATAGCACACAGTACCAAAATTCTACTTCTAGGTATTTATTCAACAGAACTGAAATCAAAGCCATGGATTCAACTCCTATGGTCATTGCAGCATCAGGCAGACTACAAAGATGAAGAACCAGCCTGAATGCCCATCAAGAAGAATGAATGAAGAAAACGTGACACGTATAAGGAATGGTATTCAAATGTTAAAAACAAGTAAATCATTTCTTGTGATACAACATGGATAAATCTTGGGAGCATTCTGCAAATGAAAAGAAACTGTCTCAGAAGGCCATACACTTCAAGATTGCATTTATATGAAGTACATGAAATAGTCAAACTTGCAGAATTATAAACCAGAACGATATTTGCCAGGATTTGGCAGAAAAAAAGTAAACAACACAGTGGACACAAAGTTCTGTAATATACTATTAATGAGTTCTAGTAATCTACATGTAATTCTGTGTTTATAGTTAACCCTACTGTACTATATACATAAAAATAGTTTGAGTTAGTAGACCTCATATTAACTGTTCTGTTCACACTTAAAAAGATTTGTCCCCTAAGGTTTTGGCCTGAGCATCTGGAGATACGAATTCCTCTAAAAGCATACCTCAAGTGGAATCAATTATGTGGAAGAATATGCAGATAATCTAGTTGTAGGATTAATTGAAGTGGGAATAACACAACCAGGAGACACAAATAAAGACAATTTTTTCCAGAGTTTTGCCTCGCATGTAGGAAGGCGAGTTAAGACAGTTTTTTTCTGAGATTGTATATTTGTGTGCTAGGAAGAATTTAATAGAGAAGGAATAATTGATTGTTAGTAGACAAGCTTCAGGGATATATACTATGAGTACAGCAGCATAGGATATTCATTGATGATCTAGGGAGAGAACAAATTATAGTAGCTGGGAAGATAAGTAATGCAAGTCCCTCATATTTCTCTGTGGATCACTTAGATTTCCTCAGCAAACTGGATCTCATGGTCACTAGCTGAAAGGCAGGATGGTGGAGGAGTCGCTAGGAATTTAAAGAGATAAAAGAAGGAGGAAGACATGCAGAGAGCAGAAATGTTGTTTTTCATTTTTCATTAATCAGGAATACGTGTGTGTGTGTGTGTGTGTGTGTGTGTGTGTGTGTGTGTGTGTGTGTATGAGTTTGTATTTCGATTCAGTCTGTTAGCTAACACAGGGAAAATATAGTTTGATTTAACCATGGCAATAGTTTTGCCAATCCAGTGCCAAATGTCATGAACCATCAGATGGATAAAGGAGCGCAAGATATAAATGCAGTGATGCCCAATGTAAAATAAACTAAAAGTAATGATGAAGATGAAGGCATCAAAATAAGGAAGTGCCAAAGAGTGGGCAAAAGAGCATCGCTTCACACTTTCTAAAAAAAGGTGTATGTTCCAACATATAGTGCAAGATAGCATTTTACTTCTGCTGAAATGGGTAAAGGAAGCTCACTTGGAATGCCTCTCATTCTGGTCTGCTAAATACATACTTCTTGTTATGACATGCCAACTATTACCATACTGTCTCACAAGTAAAAGATTTTTTAGTGAGTAATAAATGAAAAAAAAAGACAAAAAATGTATTAGGACTGTCCTGCTACAATGCTGTATATTGTTAGATTTCTAAATTTCTGTGTAAAAATGTGTGTTTATTCCTATTTTTTGAAATTTTTTCCTCATATTGTGTAAAGACTTAAAGTTCAATACGTCAATCCTTGATGGAAAATATCTGTTCGACGTTATGCCTAAGAGGTTTGATACTTAGACAGATAGGGTAAACTGAACTACATATGTCACAGGGTAATAATAAGCTTCTCTTCTGAAGAGTTGACAACCTAAGTTTCCAGATCAAAAATTGGAGAAATGGAAAGGCTGCAAGGTCAGCCAACATTTTGGCCCTAGCCTTTCAAGGTCAGTGAAGACTCAGGACATAGAAGAACCTATACTACAACATCATGGAACTCAGTTGTGCCCCCAAATTTTCTGATCAAGAAGATTATAGAGCCACAGAGGAATGTGATCCATGAGGTATAGTGTGCCTAAGGAGAGTCACATGGAGAGAAAACTTTCTCTCAGTCTTTCACAGAGGGCAAATTGGTCAAGCAATGGCTGTGACTCATCCACATGGCTGATACTGACAAGAGATCTACAAACTGCAGTTCAGGGTTTCAGGGTAAGTCCTGAGGGGACTTCACTGACCTTATCAGGTACAAAAGTTACATTTTTTTTGTTGTATAGATCTCACTTTATCTCGGTCTTAACCATCCAGCAGAAAAGTATAAAAATGAGGTATATAAAGTAAAGCCATATTAATATGCTGAGCTGCAAAAGGCTCTAGGCAACAACTTCTGTGGAAATCCCACTACTATTGTGGACTGCTGGACTGTGTTGGAGTGTGTTGCTGAATTCAAGCATCTATAAAATTTAAATGCCAACATAATACTCATCTCTGACATGAATAAACAAAACAGAAGATACAAAGGAAAGATCATTTTGTATTTGTATGTACAGAATAGTTAGGATACATATGCAGCTACTTTTGCTCAATTCTATGAGAAGAGAGATTGGTAATAATAGTGTTTTGACAGGATATCCTGTCTGCTTCTTGTACTGTGGATGACTACTAGGAAGACAACAATGTAAAATGTATTAATTATTGAAACTGTCCTATTAACCAGATTCAAAACTGTCTCATAGATATTTGTCTCTCAATAAAATAAAATAAAGAAATCATACTTTGAAGGACAACTTAAACTTGTGCACTTTTGTGTCTTACTGAAATTTCAATCATGAAAGAGTAGCCTTTAAAATGAGTCAGCATTGTTTTTTTCTAAACATTTTATGTGATTTTTAATGCTTAAAAATAGAGAAACTATTTCTCTTATACATGAACTATATGTGTTCAGACTATAACATTCTTTCCACTTCCAATTTGAGCCTATGAAGAAAATCAAAAACATGTGTACATTCCATGTACTATGATAGTGTAACATGAGTGGGAGATTCTGGCTTTATGGAAAAGCGCTAGAGACTGGGGTTCCTGTCCTCACTTTCAGACTAACTACTTCTTTCACTGAAGGAGTCGCTTGGTGTCAGTAGCGTTATTGTTGATATGAGCTCAGTAAAGCCATCCTGGCATGGTAACTAAGTGCAATGGTTTTGACTCAGATAGGCAAGTATTTGAGCATTAGATACATCTTTCTTTGGTTGCGTGACATTTCCAAGTTGGCACGAAACACTCAAAATGCTAGTTTCTTCCTCTCTAAAATGGGGCTAGTGCTTGTACTTGACTCTGACTCCTTCTGTAATTATTAAATAAGGATATTTTCATTTCCTGCAAAAGGGCCTGACACACAGTAAGCATTCAGTGCATAATACTGATTATTATTTGTGTTATTGTTTTGGTAATTTTCTTTGTTGGGTATTTAATCAATTTTTCTTAGAGAGAGTACAAAATAGTATGAAAATAAAAAAATATAAATGATATACAATTTCACTTAACAAGGCAATATGAATTTCATAGTATTTGTTGTAATACAGTGTTGTCTTCCAACAAGCTATTCATATTACCAGTATATACAACAAAAATTGGAAAAAGAAAGAAAAAATTGTGTAAAAAAATTAAACAAAAAGTACAAATAATAGACAAAACAGATTAAGTATTATCTGCTGCTTTCCATAGACCAGTGTAAATGTGCAGTACAGCTGTCCAAACTGTTTATAAAGTTTATACGTTTAAAACTATATAAAATTTAAGCCGGGCGTGGTGGCGCAGGCCTGTAATCCCAGCACTCGGGAGGCTGAGGCAGGAGGATTGTTGTGAGTTCGAGACCAGCCTGAGCTACAAAGTGAGTTTAAGGCCAGCCCGAACTGCATAGTGAGACCCTGTCTCAAAAAGACAAAAATAAAATAAAATAAAATAAAATAAAACTATATAAAATTTATGGCTTTATCACATGTGGGTGATTAAACATGATTTTTGTGTCTCCTTCAAAGCCCTGAGCTATCAGGTCCTTGGGAAAAAATTATAAGTCCTGGTTCTTGCATTGATCCCACCATAAAGTGACAGGGATTGGATCATTTCATCTGATGTTGGTGATCCTCTTTCTCTGGGATCCTGTTACAAGCAGGTCTCCTGCCTTGCACATCACAAAGGAATTCTAAGAGGTGATTCCATTTTTGCTTTTGTTCTGTTCCTGAAGGAAAGAAAGTTAAATGTTAACTAGGAAGTCTAATCCAGTAAATATAGATGAATAACCAATCAGCCTCACCAAATTTAAGATAAAAGAAACCATGAAAGGTATTAAAGCCAATAATGAGCCAGCACAGGCGGTTTGAGAGACATGGGATCAAAAATGCAGGAAGTCCAACTGTAAATCTGCAGTGAAGAGCACCACTTACGACAAGAGACTGCAGCAACATCACTCATTCTAAACACAGGGCCTCAAACTTTTATTGACTATCTACAACATGCCATGAACTGGAACTATAAGATCAATTTCATAGAATCCCTTCCTCAAGTTATTCACACCTGAGCAGAAAGAAAGAGACCAACATGGTGGCAGGACATAGAGCAGCACGGTAATTAAATACATGAATTTGCAATGGGATGGCAAGGTACAAAGCTCAGCTTTTTATTTTCAAAGCTGAGGGAGACATGCACACCTTCTCAGCCCGTGTTCCTTTGTAAATAAAATTCAAAAGGTACAATGGATACTGTGAAAGGGGGTGAAAGTGTTCAGAGGGAAGGAACAGCTCTTCGCAAGAGGAAAAGGAGAAAAGAAAAAAAAAAGGAAGGGAAAAAGAAATACTTACTTATATATACAGGATAGTAGTTAATGCTTGAATTTGTTATTTTCTCTCCTTAATTTTTTGTAAATCTTGTGACCAGTTTTTCATCCTTATATGTGGCAATCTGAGCAACTATTTTGGAGACAATATGAAATATAGGAACCATTGTTGGATTCTATTATTTTGGATAGTGAAATTCTGTAACATCAGTATTTTTTTACTATTTTTGCTTTTCTTTAAAATGTTGGTGATACATTAAAGATAAACAAATAAAATGGAAGAACCTATTCCTGAATTTCTTGTGAAGAGTAAGTGAGTAAAGTATTTAAAATGACCTTGATATAATACCTACTACCTAGAATGGGCAAAATTCCACGTGTAGCACATGATTAAGGGTTGTACAAGGAGGTTGACATTCGGGCTGAGCTTTGAGCTGTAGAAAGGTTGCAAGTAGAGGGAGAAAAAGGAATATTCTCCAGCTCAAGAGACAGCAATGTAGTGACTGCATCACTAAGAATGTGCTGATTCAGCCGGAGAATGAAGAACAATGAGGAAACAGGAAAGGATACCTGGGTCAGATTTTAAATAACTTGAAACTTATTGCAGGGCAAAGCACCATAATTTCACTATGTTGACCACTGCAAGCCATGGATGGTGGTTAACCAGAGAATGTCTTGAGTCAGTTTACATTTAGGAAAGACATCCTAAGTGTGGAGTCCACAGGGGGAGGAGGGCAACCAACGAGAGAAGTTAGAAGTCAGACAAGTTGATGAGGATCCTATTGAGAGTGGTGGAAACGAATTGGATCAAGGGAGGTTTGAGCAACCAGGTGATGGTATTAGTAGTTAGTCTGAAGGGACAGGGTAGATTCATAAGGAAAGAGAGAATCCTACTGTGATTCTACCAAACACAAGTGAAATTAATTGCTTAGAAGAGTCTTGTCAGTAAATCACATAGAGGCAAGGAGAAGGAGAAAATCTGGCAGGGAACCAAGAAACAAGAAATTTGGCTATAGAAAACACTGACCTGTAGGAGATTTTTGTTGTTGTTGTTTAAATTTGTTAGTTTGGTTGGTTGGTTGATTTTGGTATCAGGAATTGAACCACTAAGAATAGTTTTACTCCCTTCCATTTAAAGCTGTTGAGCATTTGCAAATGCTTTAATGGAAATAAGGCTGAGTATGGACCTGTGGGTGAGCATGGAAACCATCACCTATATGTTCCAATTGGGGCCATATAAGCAGCTGGGATATGTGGGAGAGGGAAGGTACCCAGATCAGGATCCTAGAAATGTTAACCTACAGGAAAGAATCTGAGGAAAGTGAGTACTGAAGGGAAAGAGGGGCAAAGTCATACTTGTCTTGGGAGAAGAGGCTGTTAAAAGCAAGATCAATTAGATTATCAGCTGCAGAAACTTTAATTAAGAGTCTTTGGATTTGACGGTAAGTTTTGATGAAGTGGTCTTGAGTGAGGCCATTGAAAATTATTGATTGCAATGGCTAATGGACAGGTAGGTAGGAAGCAAAGGCAAGCCTTACCTCCAGTACATCTGAAGACTCCACAGAAGGAGACAGTCTATCGGTGCCTCTACCAGTGCTTCTTGCTCTGTATATCTGGACATTTTTGCTTTAAAGGGGAGAGGCTGAATGGGTGATTGCATCACTTTGTGCCTAAGAAAACCTTGATCCAAATATAATTATAGAGAGAATCGAATGCTGGGAATTACTCAAGTTAGTATTTGAAGAATTGTGTTTGCTGAGGCCCATAGATAATTAGCAAGATTCTAATAATTTGTGTAACATTTGAGAATTACTATAAAAGAAATCTTAATTTTTTAAGAGGACAAAATGTAAAATAATGAGCTACAGTGTTGAACTATAAAATGTGTTCTCCTGTAACTTTTAACATTGAATTTTACTTAAAACTACTGCCCACTGTATCTTAGAAATTGCACCAGAATTTTTATGATAAAGAGATCCAGTGACCAACTTAAAACTAAATAAATCCTTTTCAGCCTGAGAAAACCCTGATTTTCAGGCTTAAGAGTAGGTGGGAATTTTCTTATGTGTTTAGTACAGGGTCTACAGGGTCTCACTACATAGATCAGACTCATAGTGATCCTCCTGTTTCCAGCCACCCAAGTGCTGGGATTAGAGGCACATGCCACCATGCTCAGTCTTATGTGGGAATTTTCTATCACAACACAGATGGGCTTCATTTTGAGACATCACATATAAACACTGATGTGTGAGCTTTTGTGGTACTTTGTTAATTTTGATTATTCTCATTGGTAGCTTTAATTTTTATTTGTCATCTCACTAATCGTAGGGAGAGAAACAGAAACTAGGGCTAAGTTAGGGCATGTTGTCCTTCCCACTCTGCTTCACCTCCCCACCCAACAAATGCACAATTAATAGCCATTCCATCCTATCCTTTGATTCTTTAATAGGATATATAATATAGTCCAGTAGTTTTTAATAAGCCCCATAAAATAAGATAAAATTGCAGTATCATTTTTTTTAAATTAGGGAACCATTTAAAGTTTAGGTTTTACATTCAGAAGGCCCTGGCCATGAATCCCATCTCTTCTATCTAAAAGCTGGACAGCTAACCAGTTTCTTAAAAATGGGCCTCTTTCTGTCACCAACAATAGGATAAAAGAGAATATAAAGAGCCATTCTGACATGAGGATTACATGAGCCTTTTATTAGTATTGCATCTTTCTTTGTTTCTGTACTCAACCAAGATGTAAAATTACAACACAGACTGAAACAATCAGCCTTGAAAATTGCAAAACCAGGCTGTAAAGTAGAAAATGCATGAGTTTGAGTATGCAACCCCACAGCAAAAGGTATATGTAAATCTTCACCCTGGCCGCAACATACAGTACCCAATGTGACCGTGTATCAAATGTGGGTAGAGTTAGAGGGAAATGACATGGGTGATAGATGAGCAGATCTAGGGCTCCCACCCCACACCACCAGTGAAACATAGATGTTTATCTCTCTCCTGTATCCTCTAACATAGGGGAATTCAATTCCAGAGCACATACAATGGAATGTCATAGCACAGTTCTTAGTATGTCACAAATACACAAAATAAAGCTATTAAAAGTATTTAAAGTATATAAAGCTCTGTACCACCTAATAGAAGGAATTTTAAAATAACTGTTCTATGGCTCAAAGAGAGTCTAACAAGCCTTCTTTGGAGTCAGCAGTGTCAGAACTCAGAGTCAGGCAACGTTGTTGCCTAATCCACCCTTGGGTGACCATACTTAGATGATGCAATGATGCATTGTGATCATTTGAGTTAATTTTGATCTCTCATTCTCTCTGCAGTCCTCTGTGGACCCTACAAAAAAGAACAAATGCTTAAAGCTAATGCATAGGAATGCCAGAAAGCCCCAAATTGTGCAGCTTTTGGTGGATTTGAGGTAAACCCTTTACAAGGAACAAGGGAGAATGGATTTGGTTTTGGTTTTAGTTTCTTTCCTCAAAGATTTGTCAGCTTAGAGATTGTGTGTATCTGTGTGTGTGTGTGTGTGTGTGTGTGTGTGTGTGCATGTGTGTGTGTGCTTGTATGAACACGTGAAAGTATGTGTGAAGAACATTTGTTATTATTTGAAAAAATTGCTTAATAAATTACTAATGTAGAGAGAACACTAGTATATCAGGATGGCTTCTGACTGCATTCTTAAAGATGTTCCTTTGGGGTGCCAAATCATGCTGCAATTTCTGCCCCCCTTGATTTTTGACACTAAAATAAGAACGGTTTGAAATAGCCTGAAGACAAAAACATAAATTGGTGTTGTTCATAGCTTGCTTATGCTATGCTAATATACTTGCCATAGGCAAGGAGTACTTCTAAATATTAAACTAATTTTAAACCATTAGGTGAAATGTCTGGATATTCTTCCTAATGATCCTGAAATTTTAGTTTGTCTCAGTATTTCATAGGTATTCAGCTATAGTAGCCCAAAGTATCTGTCATGGTAGACAGACACAACAAAAATTTTTTCATGAAATTTTTAAAAATGAGATTGGAGGATTCTACAACCTTGGTTGAATGTTCTGCTATTGATTTCTCCGAGGAGTAAAATATACGTAGCAACTTCTTCAGAAAGAACTTATTAAAGTTGAAGTATAAGGATTTTTAGATCAAAAGGATAATGATTTTTTAAAATCTTTACTATGTGATAAATTATTCTGAGGGCATTATAAAGATGTACAAACTTGCACCAGGGAATACTACAGAAAGTTAGTGGTGACTTTGAAATTAGTATAGGCGTAATACTAAATTCCTTCCATTCTTGGTCAAATTTTTAGAGCACGATGATACTAATATTTTTGAAACATAATTTTTTAACATCAGAAGAATTTGCTTGTCATTTTAAAGGGCTATGAATAAGAAGGATGCATGTTTTAAAACACTTAAAGCACAATTCCCTCCCCAACAGTTTCCTCCTCTTTAAGATAATAGTTTCACGGAGAACTGTAAATTATTTTTCTTTTACTTACCTTCCTTAAAGAAAATGACGCCTAAATTTTAAACAATTTAACTCTCAAGTTGTATTATCTTGCCTCTTCTCCTGTCTCTAGCCCAAGAGAAAGTCATTAAACTTGAGGATTTGTAGGAGAGTCACAGAGAAAGGAAGTCGAGTTGAGAGGCATGAGAGGAGATGAAAGGCCTAGGAGATTGGCGACTTTCCTGGAGTACTTCCCTGAGAAAGAACTAATGATGGTGATTTGGAGTTCTAAGGATAACTAACTGTCCACCAGGACAGGGGAAGATCAGAAGATCTTATCACTGCAAAAGGCACAGGATTCCCGAAGCCAAATATTATGACTATCACTTATGCCTCTTGTAAGGCAATTTCAAGCCAGTGAACATGAAAAGGCCCTGGGGTGAGACAGAAACCTTTGAAGAGATCCCTTTTTGACCACTTTTGTCAACAGGACCACAAGCAGCTCCCTTGGAAGTCTGTCACAAAAGTACCTGTAGAGAACTATGTTTTTCAGCACCTTCTCCACTGCGGGTGAAACTAGCTTTATTGACTGTTGAAATCAGAAATGTGAAAGCTGCTGATTTCCTTTCACTTCTTAGTATCCTTTAGAGATGGCTCATTTTTTAGTTGCTCAAATTATTATTATTTCAATAATAATGACTTTATTATTTGCAATAGCATGGGTGAAATATAATTTACATAGTATACAAATCAAATGCTATGAGAAGTAGTTACTTTCAGTAGTTTCTTCAGAAATTCAGTAGTTTTTGTTTGTTTGTTTCTCTCTTTCTTATTGTGTGTATTTAGCACAGGGTCTACAGGGCCTACAGGGTCTTACTACATAGATCGGACTTATGATGCTTCTCCTGTTTTCAACCTCCTGAGCACTGGGATTATAGGCATGCACCACCACTCCTAGTCTTAATCAGTGTCTCAGTGTGCCCTATGGGCAGGGCCAGCATGGCAAGCTAGGGATTGAACCCTGGCCTCTGCTGGCTGCCTAAGCAGGGCTTTAGTCCACTGAGCTATCAGGCCAGTCCTGGTAGTTTCTAACATAAACATGGGGTATGCAGTCACCAGCACAATCAAATTTAGAGCATTTTTATCCCCTCACAAAAAACTCAAAACCCTGCAGCAGTCATTTCCTACTCCGTCCCACCCACAGTGGTCCTACACAATAACTATCAGTGTATCTTGTCTCTCTGGCATTGCCTGTTCTGGTCATTTCACTTAGCTGAAATCATGCAGGATATGATCTGTGTGACTGATTTATTTCACTTAATTTCTTAGAATTAATCCCTGTTATAGAACTCAATACCTCATTGTATGAGCACACCTTCTTTAATTTCCTATTCGTCAGTTCATGGACATTGCATTGGACCCATTTTTGTCTCTCCTTTGCTTTCTAATCCTTGGTGTCATGTAGCATTTTTCAGTGGAGGTGATACAAAGACCATGGGCCTTGACGTCTCCTGTATCTGAGAGCAAATCTCCATTCTGCTGTTAGCCTCACTGTTCCATGATCCATTGCATCTTCCTTCTGTATAAAAGGGTGATCTATGCTGTCCTCTTGACTTGATGTAGGGACTAAATGGTATAATAGTTGAATACTTCCAGAGGTCTTGAGTACATAGCCACATTATATGTGCCTTCCTGTGGAGCTCTCATACAGCCTGCATGGAATGATCTAGGTAATGCCAGGCTATTACTCTCTATTTAGAATCAACCAAGTGAAGACTGCAGAGATTTCTCCTTGCATTGACAGTGTGCTCTTCAAAGACTTTGCAACACTGCATGGGAATTGTCTCTGCTCATCCTTTCCTAATTCAGTCTCACCCTGTAATCCCATGGAGTAAACCCCACAAACTTCTGTTTTAAAGATAGTGCAATTTTAAAAATTCACAAATTGGTGCTTGCAAGCATTCCACAAGGGGAAGTGGTGTGACATTCTCACTTCATGACATTGTCTCTTGAGGTAAAAGTACTGTCACTGATTTATTATATGCGACAGAATTTTAGGGATCCCAAAAATTAAGGCTTTTACATATTTTGACCTGTTCATTGTGTGCTGTTAAAACTTTATTTTTATCCATTAAGAGGACAGACAGAATCTAAACAGATCCCCTCAGAGAAGTCACAGTATGCCTGAGGTTTCCTTAATAATTGAGTCAAGAGAATAGCTAGCCAAATCTTTCAGTAAAAAATACAATGCTACGGTGAAGGCTTCTAAATGAGTTTGCAAAAGACGAATAGACTCCTGTTTAATTAAACTTACTTGTAAAGTTTGCTTAGAGTTTGTAGTAATTCACCTTGTCAGTTCCCATCCAAGATATTTAATGATGGGTTTGCTTTAGCTTCCAAATCAAAATCAGCTTCTACCTCTTTTCAGCCTGACATTAGGCACCCCGTGGAAATTGCATTATTCCCCACATGCATATTCATAGAATTACGTATTATCGATGGACTTAAAGAGCTCAATTATTTTTTTGCAATTGCTTGCTTAGTTGCATATGCTGAAGTAAAGTAGATTGAATATTTCATAGTCTGGTCAAATCCTTGAAATATACAATGTGAATGAATGTCAGCATGAAACCACTAGCCTTGCTGTATCAGTTAGATTTTTAAGACAATTATCATCAATATCACCCCTTGATTTATAATTCATGAAATGTCATCGATTAAAACAAGCACAATCTTTCCTCCAAAAACTGTGAACAGAAAGCATTTTAACAGATGAGGAAACTGACTGTCATTTAGAGAAATATCTCATCTCAGACCATGAAATTAGTAAGGACTAAAGCAAGATTAGACTCTGGAAACTTTTGACTCCTAGATCTTTATTGCGTTATTTGTGTCCTCCTGTATTTTGGAAATGATTTGTTTCCCTGTGTTTGCAAGAGCCTTCTTTCTTCAGGTTCATCTTTAAGCCATGTATGTGTCACGGTGGCACCAGTTTAATTTCCTGGCCGAACCACATGGATGCTCATTGGTAGACAGGATGCTGTATTTCCAGATGCCAGGATAAATGTAATTCTTGATTAATAATTTAATAAAAAATAAGGTGTTTGTTTACAGTACTAATTAAACATTCAAGGAAAACACACATCAGCAATTCATTTGAGAAAACACTGAATGCAAATAGGAAAACAAAGGAAATGAAGATAGGTTAATTCTATATGCACTTGAAATACACCACCCGCTTTGTCCTTGATCCTGAGACATTTGAGTTCTTTTTCCCCCCAAAATCCTTGTCATTATGTTGAATTGTTAGTATAGATTATGGAGCTCTAGGGATTTTGAGAACAGTGATCTTCTAATCAAATGCCTACAGGAACTAGATAGAACACATAAACACCTGTGTGTACTGCAGTTACACATTCATGTATTTGTACATTTCTAGTGATGGACCGTATAGCAGAGTGGATCATATTTACCATGAAAGGGTAGGTACTATGCTCAGGCTGGTTGTTGAGATCTTGAAATTAGCATAAAATTTCCCAGATCTTCTGATATTCCAAGTACATTCTAGAAGTCAGTACATCTGTTCCTCAGCTTAACATAGGGTTCTGATAAGAGGATTCTAAATTGAAAGTAACAGAAGTAAAATATACATTTAACAGAGTACACTTAGCTTAGTGAGTAGCATAGCGGGACAGCACAGTACCCTGCACAATACAGGGTGTTGCTTTCTCACAATCACGTGTCTGCCTGCAAGCTTTGGCTTCGTGTCACTGACTAGCAACAATATTGTCTGGCTGGCCCAGTAAAAGAATTCAAACCAAATTCTGGGCCTCCCCAAATGTGTGTCACCTTCACACACTTGTAAAGGCAATATTCTCTCTCTCTCTCTCTCTCTCTCTCTCTCTCTCTCTCTCTCTCTCTCTGTCTCTCTCTCTCTCTCTTTCTCTCTCTCTCTCTCTTTCAGAGGAAGGAACCCAGAGCTATTGCATGAAGCTGCAACCCCAGCTCAGCTGTCTTCTTTCTATTTTTTATGAAATCTTTGAATGTTTGACTTAATTACATTTAAGGAAAGAGAATCTTTTGTAAGCCAGAAAGCACAGGCTAGCAGGATTGAGACATCAGTCATTTATTTTCAACTTTTCACTTTAAATAAGTCTTCCTAGAGAGAAAAGAAACCATCACCCGATGTCAAGGGACCAATGGCTAAAAAACACGGGCAATATTTACATTCTGGTCACATATATACTCAGAAATGTATCCAATGAATCACAGTTTACCAAATTCTCATTCTTTTTCTGGGGACACATCAGAACTCCTTTATGCGATGATCCCAATGTCACCTGTTAAGGATGTTGTGTCCCTTCCAAGTACATCAATTTTTGCAGGTTTATCATGAAAACCAAACATATTGAAGACAAACTGGAAAAATACAATACATAAAATAAATAGGTCGATGTCAAAATACAATCTGTGAAATTATTTCAATCCCCAAAAGCACAAGACAGCCTAGAACTTGACACATTAAAGAATTTGCTTGGAAAAATGCAAGGCAGATATTTACTATTCCTGTTTCCCAAAGCTACAGCTCTATGTATATGTGTGACTTCAGTGTTTGAGTCTGCGTGTTGAAAGAACTGGAGCTCTTTAGGAAAGAAGCTTCAGGTAGAGGGCTAAACTTTACTTTCATGGTGGTATTTAAGGAACATCCCTCCTTTTTGATAACATTTCTGAGGTGCCAGAGATTCAGGTGACAAATGACATTTTTATTCCTGACATGCTACTTTTTATTATATCATTGAGAAATAAAGTTCAATAAGTGACTTCTGATAATACTTTTACTGCAGTCTTTATGAAAGATCGATTCCATTAAGTAGGTACATTTCAGTTGCTATTACTTCAAGTGATGCTATAATGTACTTGAAATGCACTCTTTAGTTAATAATAGCAAGCTTATTGAGTGTGTTAGCGGTGTGCTAAAGTACTTACTTTTGGGCCACGCATCAGCCAAGAAATAGGATATTAGGCCTGCATGCTCTTTGTGTGGTTCCTTCTCTCAGATTTAATGTATAGTTACATACTAGTTAAAAATATAAACATACATACTATCATTTTATAACATGTGCTACCACTAATGTCTTGAGTAACTGCATTGAATAGAACTTGGTAGACAGATTTACTTTGTATTTAAGAAATACTGGTCATGCCATTCATAAAAATAGAACTCAAGTTTACATGCCTGGGAAATCAGAGACATTATGCATACAGAACCCAGGCAACAGAGATAAGTAACTAACCCAATAACACCTTTAAGAAATAGTTCCTCTCATGACAAGGAGCACACATTGTGTATGTTGTAAAAAGTGTTTATTAACTAAAAAACAGAAATTCGTTTTCTTCCCACTCTTAGTGCTGAAGAAAACAGAAAAGCAATTCGTAGGCAAACAGCACAGTGAACCTTATAAAAAGTTCCATATCCCCAAGGGACAATTTCAAAACTAACTGCGAAGTGTTCATCTCTCCATCACTACATTGATAAACAGTTCTTTAAATTGGACTACACACTATAGAACCAATTAAGCTTAAACCATAGAAAAGATAAATGGGTAAAAAGATGAAGGATAAATGCTAAAAGTATTGACTGTGATATGCATGCATACCAACTAAGATTATAGAAGATTGTGTTTATTCTACTATTCCCAATTAACAATAAAATTTTTTTCATGGAGATAACATTTTCAGTATAATTTTCAGTGCACTGGTGTGTCACCTGTACATACGCCATTGTTATTCAAGAATATTTTATGGGTTTTCTATTTTTTAGTACATTAATAAAACAAAAAAACACCAGTTGCATGATTGGCTCTTCATAGAATTTTTAACCCTGGTTGTGATATTTGATAGTAAAATTATCTTATAGTTTTGAAAACATGCTTGTACTAATTTTTTTTTTTTAAAAAGGGTAACCTTTCTTTTTTTGGTACTAATTTTTAAGGTGGAAAAATCAGTGACAGATTTGAGGCATAAATGTTTAATTTCATCACTCAAAAAATGTAAAGTATGTTTTCCTTATAATACAACTGTAATACTTTATCATAAATTTATCCATAGTGTCAAAACATTCAAGTCCTGCATGTTCTCCATAGATTGTACAAAAATATTTGTGACCCACATAAAATTCTTACAGTGAGGATACACATAAATTCTTCCTAGATATAATGTCAGATCTGGTTAATCAGTATATTAAAATATATTAGAATTTGTGTTGATTAGGAAAATAGCAATCAAAGCATTTGAATCTTTTCAGTTGTTGAGACAGATGGCCTATCTTTATAAAGGCAAATATCCAAAAACAACAACTCACTACCTTATCTTTCAAAATATGGTGCTCAGAATCATCTTGGAAAAGAGCTATTTAAGCCTAATAAGCCATATGCTCAATGGATTGACTTATTCCATTCTGTGCTGTAGACATAAAACCCTTTTTTGTAATGTCTTTATCATATCTGCATTCTATGCAACTCATTTATGAAAATTAACAAAGCTTCCAAATGAGGAATAAATTTGTATAGAGAATTCAGCTTTTGTATAAAAAACATTAAATATGTTTAAGTGAACAGTCTCTGATTTACCAGTCATTCTCCCCCCAAGTGTTCACAGTATGTTTGAAGATCAGATAAACTGATAGACTTCTTGTTATATGTAAAGCAGGTCTACAATTATCCCAGACTGAGTCTCTCAGAAGTATGTAGCTTCCCTACTATTCTTTCTTATTTAAGTTAAAGATTGACAATGTGTTTTAAAAAATGTCTCTGGGCCTCTAAACAAGAGTTTATTTAATTTGATATATTAAGGTACATCTCAGTGTACTGTATTCTGTATTGCAAATAATGGTCTACAAAAATTGGCAGCTTCATGCGTAGCATAATGGAGATCTGATTTATTAAATTCTAGGAACTTCTCAATGACCTAAAACAGGAGAAATTTAAATATTGTAATCTCCTAAAGAAAATGTGTGTGTGTGTGTGTGTGTGTGTGTGTGTGTGTGTGTGTGTGTGTGTAGAGGGGGGTGAGAGGAAGGAAGGAGAAAGAGAGGGGAGGGAGAAAGAAGAAACAGAGAGAGAGAGAGAATATTTAGGAAACAGCTGCATAAGTTACCTTTAAATATTTTGAGGGATTCCAGGGAGTTGGAAGAAGACTCAATTATAAAGTAATCTAGAAATCATGAATAATCCTCTACATCAGAGTGCCAGATCATGTTAGTAAAGCCCAACCAATTTTGGCAAGTAAAATCCTTGACTTGTAAAGTGCACCTGAAAGAATCACAATTCCCTTTTCCCTCTCTCAGTTATCAGGTATTCTGTGTGCAATACCTACATATTCAAACGTTCATCCCTCATTCATCTGTTTTGTATGAATTCCTGCTGATCAGACTGCATGCATGTGTGGGAAAAGCCAAAAGGTAGAAATGTAAACCTCAGAAAAATATCTACTTGAAGGAACGTGGTTTTATAAGAGGCATTATCTGTGGATTGCCCACAGAAATGTTTCATAGAGACTTCATTGACACTTACACTTCTAGTGAGTCAGGTGAGAGTCACGGGATTTGCACGTTCACCTGGAAGCTATATAGAAACTGAGTTCTAGTGGTCCCACTCAGTATGTGGATCCAGCTGCTTTTAGACTCTCCAAAGCTCTTATACTTGGACCAAGTTTTGTTTCACAGCAGACTCATAAGAGAGGCAGAAGTAGCCGAGGAATGTTTTCTGTAGTAACTCACATCACGTGGGTATGTCGAACAGTGGCAGCACTGACTGTGACATAGGAGAGTGGGCAGTTGAGTGAGGGCTTGCTAGACACACACGTTCTCAGACCTCTCTCCTGCCTCTGAAATCAGGGACCTCAACATGTCCACAGGTTCTCCAGGTGACTCTGATGTATGCTGCCTCCCAGATGACCACAGGTTCCAAGTTATACCAGTCTGGGAATCAAAGGCAACCTTTGTCAATACAACATTTTTCTTTCAAAGATACATAGAAGTAACAACTGTGCAAATACCTTCACAGAGAACCTTTTGTTGAGAAAAAAAATGATTACTGATATACTTATTACCGTTTTTGTACAAGATGATTTCTTTGACATAAGATTATCTATTAATGAATCTTAAAAGAAGTCAAAGAAAATATGGAATCCTTTTAAAGTTAGACTTCTCCTGTGAATCACTAATCAAGAAAATATTATACAAAGGAAAATAAAAAGGTGAAGTGATTTGTACTTTGTAAAGATTAGTAAAAAATCTTTGCTGCATTTCTGCTAAATGCTGCTAAATCAAAACTGATCAAACTTTTGGCCCAGCGTAGCATAATTCCCTTTGAAATGTGTTGTCATGTCTGTCAGTTTAGTCATGGTTTAAGATGTTACATGTTTAACTTAGAGAGATGAGTGTAGAGTCTGAAAATATGTCATCGAATGGGGAAAAAAAGTGACTTAAATTTTTGACAAAAATAAAGGGACTAAATTTGAATCTTCAGAGCACAAGGGACCTTGCCAAATGTTCTTCTTGTTCAAAAGAACTAAGGATTAAGAATCTGAGCTGGGTCAACATCTACACTTTAGCTGAGGAAAGCCACTGATATGGAAGACAGGTTTATTGTGTTTAATTTTGGCATCATTTTCAGGAGTTTTTCTCTCTCTTTTTACTATCTGAGATCATTATTAATTCAGTTGTATTTGTTTTCTCTATAAATAAATTGTTCTACCTGAGCATCAGTCTATTCTAATATTAGGACTGAGTTTGTGTTTTCAAGATGATATGGTGTGTACCTTATTTCTTTTCAGTCTCTGAAATAATGCACAGGTCTTGGACTTAGTGATGAAATTTAACCCCAGGCCTGTCCTTTGTGAGGTTGCGCTTGTTTATTTGACTCAGGTGGAGCCACGTTGTCTGAGCACCAACCAAAGGAGAACAGATGAACTTCAGCGGGTCAAGGTCCATGCCAAGGAGGGTACTGATATAAGAGATTGTCAATTTGCTACACTTTGCTGTTGCATTATTATCCATGCCTACCAGGCTGCTTGCAGTGAGTTGTCTCATCTGAATTTCCTGAACCGTACCTTTACTGCTCACAGACCTAAGGTATTTACCCAAACACATCGCGGGTTTACCTCCCTGAAAGACTCAGCCATCCATCCATTTCCTTCTGCACAGAGCAATAAAAATCAAGCTAGACCCTATGCCTTACGTATGGAACCCGCATGATTTACAGCCAGGCTGAGTCTAAAATCATAAAACTTTCAGTACGTGGTTAATATATAACCATCAAAATAACAGAGTGCAATTCTAAATTTATGAGGCTGAACTTAACACTGAATATCAAATAAGAATCACATTGATCTCTGTAGCGGATGACTTAAAAACACATTAGGTGGCATAACTGCAAGACAGTACATTGATTTAAGCATAAAATGCATAGCACTCAATACTTTACCACCCAATGTTTCTCAATAATGAACAAAGCTGTTGTATATTGATGAAAGAAAAATTATTTGTTTTGTTATATTACAGTGCTCATGGAGATGCCTTGCATTTAGGCTAAGCAAACATGATTTGAATCACATTTAGCAAAGGGTGACATTGCATGGACATTGTACTGAATTTACACTTGTTTCTCCAAATAACTACAGGAGCATTATCATACCCAGAGTTTTCTCACTTTTCTAACAGGGACGATTCATACAAGGTAGATACTAGCTATTGATAAAATGTGTCTTACTGTAAATTTTCTGAAAAAGCAATTCCACATAGTATTCAGGTTTTAATCTTTATACCTATAAGCTAATTTTGTAGGATTATTATTGTACTTGGGATTTTAAAAGCATCTTTTCAAAGGAAAAATAATCTTATGATAAAACACATTTTGAAAAAAAAATATATTAGAAGAATCTGTTTACAATTTCCAGTAATTTGAGAACTTGGAAATTCTGAGAGCCACAGGTGTCCAGGAAATTTAGGTAATACAATGGATAAAGTTGGTTCTGTCTGAGATAAAGATGGTAGCTCACACGCAGCCAGTGAGGGTTAATAATGCTCTGAGATGCTAGGGACCTTGGGGGCTGCACAAGTGGTGACACATTTCCATGCCAAGTCTATTTGTGTGTGAAGATACTAGCTCTTGTGTCAATTTTTTTTTTTTCAGAACCAGGGATTGAACTGAGGTCCTTGCACCTTGCCAGGGAAGCGCTTATTCTACTAAGCTATCTCCCTGGCCCCATGATTTAACTTATGGCTCCTGGGAATATTGTTTCATATGAAAGAGTGGGAGTTCTCCTTGCTCTTGGTGGAAAGCTCCAGGGAGAACTAGGAACCCAAACCCTGGTAATCTCCATGGGAATACCACCTGAGTAGAATATCAGTTAATACTCTAAGTAGCCCTCATTCTATGCATGCAGGCCTGTGTCCTCACAAGTGTGGACAAACATAAGAGATTATGGAGGGCCTGTGACTAGCACATAAATTTACCTGTTAGCTCAAAACAAGTCTGCATTCAGAGCTGATTGCTGGGGCTGACGTGGTATCTCTTCTGTCTGTCACATTTCAATAGAGCATAAATAGGTAAGTCCTTCTCTTAAAAAAAACAGAAGAGACACCATATTATCCACCTCAAATCAATAACTGTTACCAGTATCAATTTTGATTTTACATTTAAATAATGGAGGCACATGTACTTGTGACATATTTTTGTGGCATATATTTTCCCTGTTGTGTATTTTCTAGTTTATGTTGTCAGGGTTTTTTTTCCCCCCTGTATTTCTAGCATTATGTTTTAGGTGTTTTTTTTTTTCTCCTTCATAGTAAATTAACTTATTACTCTCCACGACATGCAAGATGGACTGTGATGTTAAAGAATAATGTTTTCTAATTATCATTGACATTTGCAGAGAAGATTAAAATTTAATAAAATTAATTGTCCATCTTTGAATGGCTCACTTTGTAGTTCATCATACAACTCTGATTTTTCTCCTACTTGTGAAAACTTCTGAGGTCCATATGTCTTCATAAGGCCTATAATGAACCCTGAACTGAGTGAGGCTTTCCCCCTTCAGACACAGTTAATATATTTTAAGCAGAAAAAGTTATTGATTTTGAAAGAAAATTCTCTAGTTATTTTGAAACTGAAATGTTGAAATTTGAAGTAACCTCACCTATCTTCTTTGAAAAATGTAGGTGAAGAGGTTAGGTTGAATGGTGACGACTGTGTCATCTTCGCCATGGTACATCTCTACTAATATAATTTGAAGTGCTAGGGCTCCTCGCATCCATTTCTGAATCTGTTATTCGTTGATTAAATTAGCTGGCTGGATCAGTACAGTGGAAGAGGCACTCTAATGACATTATAGAATCGGTATGCCATGATGAATTCTTGAAAGAAGTAATTGTGACAGCCCTGTGGCCATATGCACTCAGCCATGCAATTTATAGTCATTTGGAAAGCCAAGGACTTTTCAGTATGGGTTAGGGAATTTGTTCCTACTTTTGACATAGTTTGAGGGATATATGTGTACGAACAAGAGGGCAGAAGGAGGCACTAAGCAGTAACTCGGAAAGAAATCAACATTTTGTCTCCTATTAGCCACTGGTATTTGGATGATATTCAAGGAATAAGCCACCGAGTTTAGATGCCTTTATTGTAATGGTGCCAGTTCCTTTAGACAGATTTATGATAGTCCCGTTTCTTTATGGTTGCAAAAGATAATGTTACTTTGGGTAAGATAAAAGTAAATGCAATCTGGTATCACACATTCCCTCCTTATAGAGCACTGTAAATTCTCATCTTTCTGTTGCATTTACAGCAATCCTAAAAGCATTGCTGGGGTTGTTTTGATTTAGGTACATGTGGGTTTCCTAATTACCAGTAGTTTTTAAGCAACTTAAAATGGAACATTACTTTTTTTTTTTTGCTTTGCAACTATTTGCAAGATAAACAGACTGTCAGATCCCTCTAAAAGGCTGATGATGACAGCAGTTGGCAAGACAAACACTGGCAAAACACCACATTAGGCCAAATTTATTGCAAAATTACCAAAACATGTATAACTGGGAGGTTACCTCAGCACTACTGTTGTATGAGAATTACTCGGTTCCTATTTTCACTTTTTATAATTACTGGGCTGCAACTGCACTGAGTTCAATGCATGAGTCCTATCATTCATGTGCCAAGCTGGGTTCATGTTGTGAACTCCTTTTTCTTATATACAGTTACAGAAATTTGCTGTATATAATTGATTGCTTTTATTTGTCAACTCTAGGAAAGCAGTGTTGTTTTGTTTATATTTGCCTCCCTCATCATAGTTATTATTTTCACCCATTGATAATTCAATGTCAAAACTTTAAAGTCAGACTATATAAAAAAAAATCACCATCTAGATGTTTATTTGTTCCCTCCCTGTTTCTCTTAACTATTATCCAGATAACAAATGCAGAAGCATTTCTTTAGTAATTCTATGGCTGGACATTTCTCTTTCCAGGTAATCGGTAGCTAATTCTCCAGTCCTCTTTCTGTCACCGTCTCCAGCATTCTTTTGGCTCCCAAAAGCTCTTATCCAGGAGTTATTTTTGACTGTCCTCCTTCACCCTCCATTTCCAATTTATCTCCAACACCTGCTGCTGCTTCCCAGCAGAGTATCTTAGATGGCCCCTGCTTTCCATTTCTACACCCTCTATCCCTGTCCCGTTTGATCATTCTGGGCCTGGAGTGCTGCACCCTGCCCAGGTCCATCTCTGGGGTCCCTCTCACCCTTGCCAGTACAGCCTGGGGCATCTGAGCCTCCAGAAGATTCTCTCAAGTTTTGTTTACATTAATTCACATCACGGTGAATTTTGACACAGTGCCTCGCTTATTTGTATTTCAGTCTGCAAAACAGGCTTTATTTATTTATTTATTTATTCTCTTTCTCATACCCTTTCCCCTTTTTATAGCTGATGAAACAGAAGTGTGGATGAATTTGCCCTCTGTTACATACAGGGAGACCCGGAGAGCAAAGAGTAAGCCACTCGAACTTTACAATGACGTCATCCACCACCACACCTCGCTGGTCCCCCACCTCATGTGACTGTACTACGATTACCTTTGTATCATTTGCACTCTTTTCTTCTTCTTCTTCTTCTTCTTCTTCTTCTTCTTCTTCTTCTTCTTCTTCTTCTTCTTCTTCTTCTTCTTCTTCTTCTTCTTCTTCTTCTTCTTCTTCTTCTTCTCTCTTGTAATTCATGTTCCTTATTTCCTTTGTGGACATTTAGAGACTGGGTCTATTTCATTTGTCATTTGTACATTCAGTTTTACTGTATTATACTGAACAATATATCACTTAATATTTATGCTTACACATGTGTATCCTCACCAAGACCCTAATCTACTTTATAGAAGTAAAATCAAAATCTTTTTCATTCTGCAAAATAATACTTTGTACCCCTAGTCTCTAATGGAGGCGAACATCAAAGTAGCTAATTGTGCAACTTTGTAAGAAGGTCTTTGTTGCTATGTTTCATTTTAATATTTCCATCTGGTAAAGCACAAGAAAATTGTATTATTTTTATTATGGAACTTTGGAAAAGCCAAGTGTGGCAAGTAAACTCCTGACCATCCAGCCATGTCCAGAATAATAAAGCATAAATTATGAAGGACCCATGAATAATTGGAAGATGTGGAGATTTGAATGTTTAAAAAGCTTCATGGCAATAATATTAGAATTTTGCTGTAACAGTTTATTCTATAAAATTGCAAGGGGTTTTCTGGTACATTTATTTTTTCCTTAACTTTTTGACATTTTAGGTACACTTTTCTCTTTAATAAAATTTTATTCCGTCAAAAAAAAAAATAAAAAAAAGCCAAGAGTGTTTTCTGGGAGGAAGCAGCTAGCTATTCTTACTTTCTGTCTTGTTCTATTTTTAAAGGTCAAGGATGAGAAAAACTCTCAAAAACAATTATTGATGGGAATGGTGTGGAGGAGTTGCACACTGTTCCTTGGTATGCAAAAATAAATACCAGTCATTAGCATATGCGTCTTAAGACAGGCTTGTGTCTGGTTTATCTCTAAAACAATTGCTTCAGGGTAATTGAATACTAACTAATAAAACAGCATTTTGATTATATATATATATATATATATATATATATATATATATATCCATGTTAATCAGTCTAAACTTAAAATTATATGGATATGTATTTGAATAGTTTACAATATAAATTATAATCCACATAGAAAAATACATATGTATATAAGTACTTGAATATGTTGCTGATATCTGGATAAGGGGAAATATGACAGTTTCTCGTGCTCATTTCCCATTCATTTTAGTCTCTAAAAGTCCCTGTCCAGTCAGGAATGTCAAATCAGAGCTGGCCTTTCTAAAATCATAGTATGTACTTTCAACAACTCCTGTCCCCAACATCATGGGGAATAAATCCATCTGCAGCCTGACTTAAATTGTAATCCTGCATCCATTCATTATTTCTCTATGTTTTGGATTAGGTACACAACTTTCCTTCATTAAGCAAACATTGAAATATTTGATGTAAGGCTGAGAAGATAAAATGAGAGAAAACTCAGTCCTCATTAGAGTGAAAACCAGGTTAAAAGGCAAATTATAAAGAATGAGACATTTTCCAATAATCAAATTCTAACTTCTAGGTTCCATCAAAAGTAGAGTCTAAGATTTGGAAAACAGTGCAGAGCATAATAGAAACAGTTTAAAGCAAGTTTCAGGGGGAAAAATGTGTTTTATAATGAAAAATAGAAGCAATGAAAAGATCAAAGACTATAAGCATGTAAGTATTCTGTGGTCTGCGAAGGGCCACCCAAATCCTTGGTAGGTGGGTACTTATCATACTAGAGAACCTGGAACCAAGAGTGGTCTGTGGCCTGGAAAGCACAAGTTTATGGAGTCAGAGAGCTTATTATCGCCTTGAGGATACTGTCGCTACCTTCGTAGAGCTTTGTGTCAGAACTTCTGATTTTCCTAGAGGGTCTGCAAATACAATTTTTTAAAGATGCTCTGATTTATAAAATCATGTTGATTAAAATCTGAAAGCATTCTGGGACAAATGAAAGAATCATGTGCACAGGGAGATGACATATCTGCAAGGACACTGAGTGAGGACCTCGTCCCCCTGGTTGTAGGTACCATGGACAGCGGTGTGTGTGTGTGTGTGTGTGTGTGTGTGTGTGTGTGTGTGTGTGTGTGTGAAGTGCTTGGACACCTTGTGTCCTCTTCCTTGCTTCACTATCTGAGAACAAGCCAGGCCTAGCTCCATCCTAGGGAACTCTGCAGTGACTTTTCTTGTCTAGCACAATCTGTCTAGCACAGGTGTCTCTGTGTCTGATGCTCTCTACTTCAAGCTCAAAGATCACTTTTTCTGTAAGACCTGCCATAAGCATGTTGTAAGCCTGCAGCTCCCTTTCTATGCAGCTTCCCTACCCATGGTCCTTGTGTTTTTCATCTCATGCTCACTCTCTGAAGACCTGCAACAATTATTTATATTTCACAATTTTTGTGTGTCATTTGGCTTTCTCCACTGGAACATAAATTTCAGAGTAGCAACATTCTTTGTTTAGTAATATACTTCATACTGTGCCTGATTGATTGGTACACACACAAAGTATCAGTTGCATAAAGAAATTAAGGACTGAATGAATTCATGTGTAGTTTGAAGACCATCATAGAGAAAATGATGGCATAAATTCTGAAATATTACACTAAGTTAAATTAGCCAGAGAAGACCTTCAAATTTAAGATCAAAGGATGTGATGTATTAAGAACTGTAAGAGGCTTATAAAATTCAACAGTATTCTGAGGTCATAGTTACACAATAATAACATCTATATTAAAACCCAAAATATTCTCTAATTAACTAAACCAATATGAAAAAGAAAAAAAATGTATTTTGACATCTCAAAAGAAATAATTTGGCTTAGGTCATTGATTTATCCTACTCCAGTACAGAGTATTGTTTTAAGAAAATAGCATTGAGATAATTATATTTGAGTATTAATCATTGTTTTCCAAACTATTGTTATGACAAAATAGTCTGCCGCATGAGAATTAACATTTCTCCTAGACACATGCTAACCTTGTTCTCAGTCAACTAACTTCAAGGTCTACTGTAGCTCTATCATTTAGCTAGAGACCCGGTAAGACCTAGTGTGATAACATCTTGAATGATGTCATTCTGAAGGTGTTAAAAGACCTGAAGCTTCTGCTCCTGAGATAGCCTTTTCCCACTTGGCCAACAAGGCCAGCCCGGTAAATTCCCCACCCCTTCACCACTAGGCAGAATATCCCGACCCACAGAAGAGAGATAACAGGAAGATGTATTGTACAAAAAATTGGACGAATACTACATGAGAAAATAAATACACATTTTTACGATACTGTTCCACTGGTAGCATTCTTACAAATGTTTGTTCTCTCTCTTACTAGAACATACCGTTTTAATAACCAAACATTATGTCCATTTACCTTTCGTGACTCCCTTGTTCTAAGTAGACAAATAGAACAATTACAGCACTCTAGATATATTCCAATATCATAGTCAAAAAATAAATTTTCACAATGCTCAGAATGTTTTAGAATCCCAAAATTTGTAGTGCACCCCAGTAACTTCTCACTTTCTTTTCCAACTGGCATGCCAGATCCATTCAAAGAAATCAGTACATCCATGACTGAAATTTTTTAATAATTTTATTGAGAAAGAAGTAGCAATGAGATAGTTTCAAAACAGGTTAGTAGGACAGTTACAATAATTAACAAATTGCACATTGTTGAATTTGTAATAGTTGTTCATAGTACAAGATGCAGACCTGGTATCTTGTTTTTTTTTTTATAAACACTATTAGTTCAAAATTTTCTTCTCATTGAACTAAGAGAAAGTAACTGTATATCTATGCTATTTTGTATATACAGATATATATATATATGTATATATATATATATATATATATATATATATATATATATATATAT